>NQII01004507.1:0-172967 GCA_002778355.1 Clitarchus hookeri
CTATTTCACCCTCATCGGCTCCAAAGGCCTCGTTGTTAAGAGCCGCCCAAAATCTCCCAACTCAACTCAACGAACTGCTGCCAGAGAGCAAGTTCAATGTTCTCTCCGTACTTACACACACACACACACACACACACACACATAGAGGTCGCTGAAGGAGTCTTGCAAAGGTGAAGTACCCAATTAATGTCCTTCGCTCTAGTAACATATGATATGAGCAAGTCACTTTTTTTCCATCCAGGGAGTTTATAAAACATTCTTAAGTGTACCTCTCTACCAGTACAGGATACATTCATATTTTGAAATACTGTGTTTTTTTTCTTCATTGTATTGGTATTTCTTAAAGTATGCTGCACATCTCAGGAAATAAATTATCTCTTATTTAATTTTTCAAACTCTTATGAATAAGGCAAACCATTCAGAAATCCAGATCTGCTATCCACTCGAGCTATACACATCTTGCATAATGCAACTGACAAGAGGAGTTACTTGCCCAGTCTAAGGAATGATTACAAAGGCGTATGAACTAGGATATGTTTTCTGGAATGTGTTTGGATTATGAGTTAAGCGACGTGTATAAGGAATGGACATAAGGTATGCTGCAGGCTGTCTCCCTAACCTCTCCCTATTTGTCCAGACAGGCTCCGCATATAACTCGGTTTCATTAACACACGACATGCATGGCGTGTTATTTCTGTTGGAGTGTGTCAAACAATATATAGAACACAATACTACTGTTAGATAACCAAATGTGTACTATTTGTGTCTATATCCAGCGAAAGAAGTCTTCAGTGTGTAGGTAATATCATTATATATGATGTTCGGTAATTAAACGCCCAAACTGCGGGAGAAGATTCCTTATGAGAAATAAAGTGCAAAATATTAGGACACAATATAAAGGCCATTCATGGTTTCTTCAGATGTTTTGAAACGAACCTTTGAACAGTCACCCTAGGCGTAACATGACAACCTTTTTTTTTCTTCTTCAATAACTTGTACTTAGTGTCTCCTATAACTTGTAATATTTATTTCGTATTAAACACAAATTAAAAACAGCGAGAGTAGCGATGTGTTGGCAACGGCTAGTAAGAAATAGTTCACAGACAAATATTGTTTAAACCAAGTTTGTTGATATGCTATTTGTAAATTAAATGTTGCCTATTGATATATTTGAATTTTTAGGTAGCACTGAAGGAAACATATTTCATTGTTACAGTTAAAAATATCAGCGTAAATTACCGTGCGTAGGCCCTAGTGACATGGTGTTTTTTTTTCGTACGAGGAAGAAAATGCAATAGAGGGAGCGGAGATTGTCGCTCTCTCTCTTTCTCTCTCGAGAGAGAATTTTCGCAGCGCCTGTAGTAGCAGGAAAATTACACATGTTCTCAATTTAACATATTTCATACTTACAAAAAAAAGATTTTTGAATTTGTAATTTACAACTGCAACGAGATTTTATTGTGTGAATGCTTATTATAATATATTTATATGTGATGGCAGGACGGTTACAAATCAGAAGTTGGCAAAAGTGGCGGCTGACATGACATGGCGTGTTTCTGAACGAAGCGTCAAGTTAATATGCGTTGTGTTTCTTAGACCTACCTCGGCAAGTTACAATGTTGTGATAAATATGGTTTTCTACGGGAGGAATAAATATACCGTAATGTGCGTCGTGACCGCTGTGTGTGTGAAAGAGTATTGTTGCCATCGCGTTACGTTGCACCAGTGTGCGTATGCGTGCGTGTGTGTGTTAAAACTTCATTACTTTTACTGTAATAAGTATGAAATATGATAAAATTGAAAACATGTANGTGTGTTAAAACTTCATTACTTTTACTGTAATAAGTATGAAATATGATAAAATTGAAAACATGTATAATTTTCCTTCTATTACTATTAAAAACACTACGAAACTTACCGAGAGAGCGAGAGAGAGAGAGAGAGAGAGAAGGGAGAAGGCCTATTCAAGTTTCTTCCTCAGACGATATATATTCGCCATGTCACTAGAGCCTACCCACCGTAATTTGCGCTGATATTTTCAACTGTGACAATGAAATTAGTTTCCACCAATGCTTCCTAAAACTTAAATATTTCAATACGCAACTTTTAATTTACAAATGGCGTACCAAATATTAAGTTACTGATAACTAATGAGCCTACTTTACTCTACATGGGTGCAAATAAATATTAGTGAAGTTCTTAAAAGTATAGATGGAAGGTAGGTGTTGACGTCTCATTGGCGGCAATATCATTAAATATGAAACCAGAAACATTTGAAACAGTACCAAGACCATTAAAATACACGAGTGACTTACCCGAGGTTCGAATTCATAAAAACTCGTAAAATAAGCCAGCTTGCAATCAACTGCATCACGGAGGGAGGATTCGTAGCATAAACTTCGGATGTAATCAGTCTAATGTTTTGAATGCTAGGGTTCACTAACTTGAAATATTTACACAGTCATAATTTTGACAATAAGTGCCTGAGCCACTAAAAACACATAGGTTATGGTGGCTTACCATAACGCTACTTGTGTGGAGAATTTGGTGGAAATCGGTTGATTGGTACCCGAGATAAAGCATAAAAACCTTATTTTTGTGTTTCGGCGCTATCTAACAAAACTAGGTAAACATGTCCTTTATACTATGTGCCTGATAGGTACTGTCAGCATAATAAAATTGGTTTATTTTGGTAAAATTGTTAAATAGTAATGCCAATTATATCAAAGTACTTACATGTCCGCCATTGTGAAAATCAGTTCGTCTGGCCCTATTTAAATCACGGAACTTTACATNTATATCAAAGTACTTACATGTCCGCCATTGTGAAAATCAGTTCGTCTGGCCCTATTTAAATCACGGAACTTTACATGGCCTTCTGCAGGTGTGCAAAGTCTTGTGGAAATTAGTTGAATTATTCCGGAAATATGGCAAAATTTCTCTCACCTGTCCCTACTTTGCAAAAAAACCCAGCAAAAAGAACATATCTGTATGCATAAATGATGCTTCTATTTAATACCATTTGTAGAGAAAATTTGGTTTAATTTTGTTGTAACATTTAATAGTTTTAACAAATTATTATTAAGTATTTATATAAACCTCATTAAAACATGCTTTATGTGCATAACACATGTTAATTTACATACCTTACTTTAGCAATAAATGCGTGAAATTTTGGTATGAATCGGTTGATTGATACTCGATATATGGCATTAAACCTCTATTGTTCTTGTGACAATCTTCATAAATGGAGGACAAAAAAATAATAGACACAACATACAAAGTAAGATTTAAATATGTTACATATTTTCGTAGACATAGCACACTAAGCTGAAATGTTTGTATAGGCGCCATTTGGAGAAATAATAGACCTACACAGTTAAAACATGTAAATTATATGAACTACCACAGTACAACTTCTTCACCAAATTTAAAAGAAGTCGGTTTATTGTTTCCCGAGATACAGCATAAAAATAGTATTATTTCAGGTGGGGCTATCTTACAAGATGGCTGAGAAATAAAACTTTGCATAGAAAATTGTGATGGATATAATTGGTACTGTCAGCCTACAAAGTTAAGTTGGCATTTATTTGCTTTGTAGTTTCGTAGNAGTATTATTTCAGGTGGGGCTATCTTACAAGATGGCTGAGAAATAAAACTTTGCATAGACAATTGTGATGGATATGATTGGTACTGTCAGCCTACAAAGTTAAGTTGGCATTTATTTGCTCTGTAGTTTCGTAGATAAAAATTCTGGGCTAAAATTTTTATAGGGTCACTTTTTTTAAAATATGCATGTCTGAACCTCTTATAGTTAATCGGTTTACAGGGTCTATCATAGTGCTTCGTATTTGCCAAATTTGGTAGAAATCGGTTGATTTTCTGATATATCGCATACATTTAATTAACATGTGATACTGTTTTACAAAATGGCGGACAAAAGAGATTTAGTGTGCACGTGTTTGATGGTTGTATATATACAGCGATCACACAAAGTTTCATTGGAATTAATTACATAGCTTCTAAGTTATAACATACTAAACTAAAATATATAAATGACTGCTATTTTTAAAATAAGGTTCTTACATACTTGAAACATATTTGTAGGTATTAACTTCCGAAGAACTATTTGTTTGCCAAATTTGGTAGGAATCTGTAAATTGTTTCCCGAGATATTACACAAAAAATATATTAATTCTTGTAACACTATTTTACAAAATGGCAGATGAAAGTGGTGGTTTTTTGTTTATATGGTGCTCGTAATATATGCTGCCAGCGTACAAAATTTTGTTGAAACGGTTCAAACAGTATTGAAGCTATACAAAATACACCTAAACTATTTGTATTGCCGCTATTTTGAAAGTAAGTGCTTAATAAAGTTTAATTGCTTATATATTCCCGGCCCCTTAGATTATTTCATTAGTGTCAAATTTGACTAAAATTGGCTGAGTAGTTTCCTTTTTATAACGTACAAGCTTTATTATTCCATGTGATGCTATCTTCCAAAATGGCTAACCAATATCGATATTCCCTTCTGAGTTCAATGCTTATACCTTGCGCTGTCAGAATACAAAATTTGCTTTAAATCGTTAGAACAGTTTCCGAGATATGACATATCATCCTAAATCTAAAAATGAACGCCATTTTGAAAGTAACTGCCCGGCGTGTACAAAATCTATACAAGTTAGGTGTCCTTACTTAGTACTATATGTGTACCGAATTTGGTGAAATTCGTTTCTCGCGTTCAAAAATTGAAGGTAGGAACACACACACACAAACACACACATATACAAGGGTTATTCGGAAAGTAAGGTCCGAATCGCCGTAGCTAATCGAATGTCNCCAATATCGATATTCCCCTCTGAGTTCAATGCTTATACATTGCGCTGTCAGAATACAAAATTTGCATTAAATCGTTAGAACAGTTTCCGAGATATGACATATCATCCTAAATCTTAAAATGAACGCCATTTTGAAAGTAACTGCCCGGCGTGTACAAAATCTATACAAGTAAGGTGTCCTTACTTAGTACTATATGTGTACCGAATTTGGTGAAATTCGTTTCTCGCGTTCAACAATTGAAGGGAGGCACACACACACGCACACACACAAACACACATATACGAGGGTTATTCGGAAAGTCAGGTCCGAATCGCCGTAGCTAATCGAATGTCACGCGAAAATTGTGACGCGCATGCGCACCGACTCCCGGCATGCCTNAGGTCCGAATCGCCGTAGCTAATCGAATGTCACGCGAAAATTGTGACGCGCATGCGCACCGACTCCCGGCATGCCTCGCTCATCAAACGACGCCATTTGCATTGGTATTGTTGGAGTGGTTTGTTTACAGTGTCAGTTGAAAAAGTTTAAAACCATTGATCAGCTCGCCGACTGTGAAATACGGTCAGTGATTCGGTGTTTGACATCAAGGAACGTTTCAGCAGCGGAAGTTCATCGACAGATAAGTCAAGTGTATGGCCAAAATGCGATGAGTGACAGCAAAGTGCGTAAGTGGGTGAGAGCTTTCAAGGACGGACGGGAAAATGTCCATGATGAACCGCGATCAAGCCAACCATCAGTGATCACAAAAGATTTGCAGTTTCGTCACCTGCTTTTATAAGCACTTCTAGCCGCTAAGTGTTAATCAACTTTAGCATTGGAATTTCCGATGTGGGATCTTGTTGAAACGTGTTGTAACAGAGACTATTACACGTTAAACACAAATTGTACGCACGTTGGGTTCCCAGGCTGCTTACTGAGGAACACAAAATTAAAATAATGGCTTGTGCTCTTGATTTTTTGGACCGATATCATAAGGAAGGTCATCAATGTTTAGAGAAGATAAAAGGTGAAACAAGCAGTTAAAGACTNTTTTGGACCGATATCATAAGGAAGGTCATCAATGTTTAGAGAAGATAAAAGGTGAAACAAGCAGTTAAAGACTGGTTATTCTCACAGGCGGCAGACGTCTATGACTTAGGCATACAAAAGCTCGTAGAGCGTTATGACAAATGCTTGAACAAATATGGAAACTATGTACAAGAATAGAAAAACATTTTATAAATTACATAAAAAAAGTTTTTTGAAAAAAATCTGTGATGGTTTATGTTATATAAGAAATCGGACATTACNAAAAAAAGTTTTTTGAAAAAAATCTGTGATGGTTTATGTTATATAAGAAATCGGACATTACTTTCCGAATAACCCTCGTACATACACACACTCTTATACATATAGACACACAGATAGGAAAGTGATCTCATAAACCTTTCTTTCCTTCGGAAAGAAGACTAAAGAGTAGGTTAAAACAATATTTTGTCTGTGAACTATTTCTTACTATCCGTTGCCAAGCCATCACTGCTCTTACTGTTTTTAATTCGTTTTGAACACGAAAAAAATATTACAAGTTATAGAAGATATTAAGTTGAAGTTTCATTTCATTAGGGATACATTATATATTTCAATACACGTATACACATACACATATATTTGTGGTATACAAGTTATTTTAAAAAAATAGGTTGACATGTTACTCCTAGGGTGATTTTTCAAAGGTTTGTTTCAAATCATTCGAAGAAATCGTGAATAGATTCTATAGGCCCTATTAAAATTCCCCCCAAGTACATCAACCCTGATTAGTGGTTATAGCTGCATAAACAACAAACACATTCATGTCTTCCCTCATACCGATATACCCATTTATAAATAATAACTTCNGGTTATAGCTGCATAAACAACAAACACATTCATGTCTTCCCTCATACCGATATACCCATTTATAAATAATAACTTACAATAACACGAATAAGTAGATCTGTTGTACGAAACTAACGTAGAGTACGCATTATTACTCGTACGTACGATATTATGTACATTCATTATTATTTCTGTGATTTATCGACTACCTCGGCTTCGGGGGGTTTTAATAAAAACATCACTGTTTACCTATTGGAATCTACACATAAACTATGAAAAGAAGATAACCGCTTCATTCCAAGGACATAATATTAATGAGTAAATTACCAAAGTTATTCAAAAGTTAAAAATGACTGACTTATTGTGAAATTAAACATGTCCCCTAATTTTTGTTAGTTTAATGGTAGTCATACATATATTTTTATTGTTTGAAAAGGTAAAGCGATACCAAAAATATTTTAAAAATCTTTACGCTTAGGGTTTTTAGTGTCCCGAACCCGCTCAATGGCGAAGATGCGACGGAAAATATAACTGGTTAATTTGTCAAATTATGTAAGGAGCTACGTTTGGCATATTCGCAATACCTATGCGTTCACGTGAATGTAATACCACTTGTAAAACTGGATTTGCGAAATTAAATGAAGGATTGTTGATACTGTCGGTCTATTAAGCAAGCATACAGTCTTTCAGCCATACTTTTGTTATTTTTGCGTAGCGCTCTTAGCCTTGCGGCCATACCGCGCTACGGCCGCCCACTCGGCGGGGAAGAGGGATCACGCCCTCTCAACGCAGGTGTCCCAGCTATTCACCTGAGGTAACCAACTTGATGCACAAGCTCCACCAGGCGCACCCTTCCACAAGGTCTGAGACCCTCATACTCAGATTACCAAGCGTGTGGTCTGGCCGGAGCACTATCCAGACCCCTAGTGTCTTGCCAGGACGCTACCGGAGCAGGTGTCTGCTCACCGCTCGGTCTCTCTTTAAGAGGGGGAATCTCTCCTGACCTCCTCCAGCATACGGAGTTAACCACTGCCAGCACGAGTCCAACCTCAATGTGATCGGAACACCAGAGAAAGCCTCTGGTGGGGCCAACCCGATCAGCCAGTGCTCCCACTTATTTGCCATGGCACTAGTGGGTTTTCTCATGTCCGACCGCCCCACCAACCACACCACCGGCAGACAGTGTGCAATGAGACTCTGCATGGGTGGTTTCCGTCATTATCAAAATCCGCAGGTGTTTTCCCATGGGTACCCGTAGGTCCCACAAGTCCAGAGTTCTCCCAGTGTTCATCACTGCCCACCGTTATCACCCATCCACCCGCAGCGCAGCCGGCGAGCTGTTATCGGACACTTGTCATTTACCATACATTAGAATTTCTTCACACAGGAAATTTCTGTTTTGGGCCCCAACGGCCTGAATGCCAAGTGGTCCAACACGCCACCAAGTGGTCGGGCCTAGGTACTAACTATCGGCCCAAGCCATCACGGCAGATACCCCTTACCGGCCACGAGGAAACTGGTTCCCATAGGGAGACGGGCGGCGGAGCCCAATTTGCAAAGCACAGGGGCGGCACTGGTAGCCTTGGGTCACCATGAGTGGAGAGAGGCAATAAGAGACGCTTCATCCACCCTTTCTAGAGCCGGTGTGGCGAAGGGCTTGGTTACTATAGCATGGTACTAGTATATATATATATATTGGAAGAACAAGGCGAACGTCTTAGTGAACGATTGTGTGTGTTGTTCATAGAGGCGACATAAAAGTGCCTCCTGATGGGAAATTCACCCTTCAGCGACCTTCCATTTGCGTGCATGGAGCAGTTACAGTACTATTCAGTGTGTCTGACAGTCTTCAACTCTGCATTTAGTCGCAATTGCTGGCATTGGTGTGTAATAAATGTGTATATATTTCCGAAGCTGACAACATCTACAATAATAAAAATTAAAAGAACCACTCCCATGACAGTGCTAATACCAGCACCTTAGCAAACATGCAAGTCATTGTTGAGCATTGTGAATGGTATCCCTAGATACAGCCTTGGTTTGGGGATTTCTGTGGAATTCCACGAGACCTACGCGACCGTCACAGCATGGCCTGCTGATGGTAGACGTAGTGAGTTCAAAGAAATGTTTTCTCAGCTACCATTACTTTATGTCAACATATATGCTAAGCTGTAACAAAACAAGTGATAATGATATGCATTAGCTGTCGAGGAATAACAGTTTAACGTCTCAGTTATTTTGTTTGCCTATTGGGTTCCTGGTTGGACAGTTAGCTTGCAAAAACAATGAACGCCTACTGCTAGAAGGTGAGTACCACAGTGTTTGCTTAAAATGTTTTCTATCATTGTTCCTGTAGGAAAACATCTTAACATGCGCTCAATATGTTTCCAAGTTTTGCCAACTTTTTGGCTCCTGCACATAAAAGGCGGTATATTGGTATTTTCATTCAGATCATTGCTTCAACTTTATTAATTTATGCCAAGAAAAATGTCTGATATTTTATATTTTAACAAACTTTTCAAACATTTTCAAATATACTAATTACTGTATTTATTAATTTATTTTTCCCATTAACGAACTGCTTCAAACAAGGTTAATATCGTACATTGATATTATTGATGTATATTTTATGAGAGTAAAGGATTTCAAGTGAACCTCTTTTGAAGCTGTCTTACATTCAACCATAGCATATAAATTTAAAACTGACTGTGAAAGGGGGTACAAAACTGTTTTTTCCAAGAGGTCACTAGAAATGTAATTGTATCACGGTAGTATCATTGCAAGTTTTTCCTTGCACAAGAAACATATTTCGGCAAAATAACTGGTGACATTCAAAACCATAGACTAGAAATACAACAGAGAAATGTTATCTGTTATTGTTTTGGAATATAGATATTAAATTCAAACACGTATGGCATTTCAAAACTCTATTTTCTTATTCTTTAAAAGGCCTATACAGTTTTGAATCTAAATATAGTTTAATAATGATTTCCTAATAAAAGTGCATAACTTACTTAAAAATATGTAAGGAACATACGTTAATATTTTAATTTTCATTAGCTTTAGTAAGATTTAGATTCCAAAATTAGAAAAGGTTATTTAAAAAAAAACCGTTTCCACCGATTTTAATACAAAGCGAAAAAACATTTTAAATTTTTTTTTTATCTGTTACTATATTATGCAGTTACTGGCAAGTGGACTATTGTTAAACATCAAACAATTTTGTCTTGTAGTTAAGAATTTATATTTAAAACCGACAAAATATATGCCACGTTTGAGCGAGAATTTATATCTACTGAGAATCGAAACACACTGATAAATAAGAAAATTTTTGTATTTTTGCTAGATTATTTTTTCTAATACAGAATATGAATCATCTCTTTTCGATATGGCTGTTGTAGAAACCAAGCGGAATTTCTCCAATGCATAGTACATACATGACATGCCCCTCAGTATTATAATTTCACGTATGGAGCTACAGAAAATGCATGCTGCCCAATACATGTATAATATGTTTAAGCATCACGTAGACTTGCGGGGACCAATATCGCTCACGTGTTGGAGGATGATTGGCGGGTTATGTTTCTAACACATACTTTGGCAGTACAGGTGTCTTCTACAGTTCACAACATTTCGAAAATCTGGTCATCTGCAGAATCCGTGTGCAGAGCCATACCCCACGTATCTAAGCAACTAACTCTCAACCTTTATTAACAAACTTCTATTTCACAAAAGTTTGCAATTATGGTTTACTTCTTTATATTTCGTGAAACCTTATGCCATAAATAGTTAAAATCGATATCCCTTATTTTTATGCGTTTATCCGCGGCTTAGTGGTGATAGTAGCTATAACTAGCTTGCATTGGCTTATTGTCAAACCGTAATTTACTCGGCGTGCAAGAGGCAACATGGTCTATTATTCCAAAAGAGCTATTAGCATCGTCTTAGCGACGTGACAGGCAGTGTTGGGAAATGTTGCGGTATCTATAAATACCCTCCATCCAGTCACACTGGGTATGAACCAGAAAGGGGGCCGCGGTGGTGTAGTGGTAAGAATACTCGCCTTGGGAATCGTGCATGACGATGCCGCTGATCGGCGGGGATCTCCCGTTTCCCCCTCCCCTCTTTAATACCGGTCACGCGCTGCTCCATACTCACCTCGCCTCACCATCATCGGCTCTCAAGACCTCGATGTTAAGAGCCGCCTATATATGTTCACTCACTCACCTACCACGTCATACGACAATTACTGCAATTCTTTTACAGCAGGTCTTGAGTTCAGGTACACGTCTTCTTCGCGACTATAAACTGATTTTTCTAAATATTTCCTTCTTAAGCCGGGTGTACAGTTTCCGTTCGCTCTGGTCGTTCTAATTCTTTCTGTCAAACGTTTGAATAATTTTGCGATATTTATTTGAGTAAGAAATAGCTTCAAAACGCACTAACAAATACGTTTATAAATGAATTGCTGTTCACACGGCGATAGTCATCATTCTACACATTTGAGAAGATAATTAATAAACAGTCTCTCGTGTGTACGTAAAATTAACTTTGGCTTGACGTGCTTGTTAGCTGTTGAGAATTATCAGTGGAGACAAATGTTTTGCCGCGTCCTGTCTCAGCTGGTTTGTCGATAACCCTCAATTTAGCATGACTTGGTCGTATTTTCTTTTTATTTCTTTGCGTCTTAGATACTGCAATATTTAAAACGTTCTTTTCAGCACGACTTGGTTGTAATTTACTTAATTATGTCTTTGTACGGATTTTAGCAGAAGCGGTTCAGCGTTTTTTAAAACCTTCTTTTAACCCTTATAAAGTCGGTGACAGCCGTTGTGGCGCGGTACCTACGCGTTAAGAGGGACTTTGTTGTTTCCTTTGGTTTCATTCCAAATAATTGTGTATTCCGTTTGGTTTAGGTATGTGTAAATATAAAATAGGTTGGATAGAAAGTTATGATAAAACTAACGTTTTTGTTATTTTAAATATTATTGGTTATTTTCGTGTACTATTGATATTGTGGTGATTTTTAAAGCAAACACAAGTCTATTACTCAGTAGATACAGTACTCGACAGTGAAGAAGCTGTGCACTATCCCACAGAATATCTTAATTCATTTATTCATTCTGGCTTGCCACTACACAAACTGATTTTAAAAGTTGCAACTCCCATAAGTTTGTTGCGAAATATAGATCCACTGAAATTATGCAACGTGACTCGATTGCAAATAAAAAGTTAAAAAAGTTATCTCATTGAAGGTTCTATTTTAATTGCCTGCGGTACTGGAGAAACTGTTTTAATATCTAGAATATCAATGATTCCCTCGGATTTGCCTTTTAATTTTAAAAGAGTCCAATTTCCAATAACGGTTTGTTTTGGTGTGAACATACATGAGGCACAGGATCAAACACTTAATGTGGCTGGAGTAGATTTGATTGGAGCATGTTTTTCACACGAACAACTATACGTAGTCATTTCACGTGTCACGTCAAACAGAAACCTTTTTCTGCTGGTGGTCGGAGGCAAAACGATTAACGTTGTATACAAAGATATTTTGTAAACCGATACCATATAGTAATGTGATATTAGAGATGTATGAATGTGGATACAGCGAAGGAGGTAGGTATGTCAGTTACGTGGCAAATGAAGGTCCGTAATCTCTGCCTACCCCTCTGAGAGACAGGCGTGACGTGTTGTTTGTATGTATGTTATATATGATAGTAGTTTACTTATTTACTATCATATAATATTGTAATTGTCTTTTCCCAATTTATTTATTAGTGTATTGCTGTAATAACTAAATTGTACCCGGGCGAAGCCGGGCTGGGTCGCTAATTCTAAATATGATGTAGACATATTTTCATATATATGTATATATATATAGGTATATGTACACATATAGATATACATTTTGCACGGCTAATATGTTAGATGATGTGAAACAATCTTTAAGTCCGTTCAAAAATCTTATTTACGATATACCTAGTTTATTACATCCGATTTTTGTTGTGATACGAAATAATAATCTGAGAAAAATATGGAAACGAAGGAAGCCTACATTNTACATCCGATTTTTGTTGTGATACGAAATAATAATCTGAGAAAAATATGGAAACGAAGGAAGCCTACATTAAAAATAAGTGTACATGGTATTAGAATGTCACAAAATTTGTTTCTGGGGAAGTTTTAACGCTGTTCGCCCGTATTTCGAAAGTGAAACCTTCACCGTAGGTCAACCACGTGTCGGATTTCAAAGAATTTCAACATACCTTCTTGTTACTTCAATGGATACTTAATTACAGACCAAAAATTGTGTTAAAAACGTTTTGAAATTTTTACGGATGAATACTTTAAGTTTAAATTTTCATATTAATGCTAAGAATTATAATTGTAATTTTTTATATGATTGCTGTTTTTATCACATTATAAACGTTATATTGTAATGAAACAATAATTTATTCTCAAAATCCGAAAAAAAAATTATCTCTTTAACATTATTACACAGCAATCCCTTATCAATGATATCAGCCAGTGATATAACAGTCACTGAGGGTCAGTTAAGAGGCCGCTACACACTCGCCAATAAGTTGAATGAACAAGGAATCAGTGTCACGGCGTAGTATTTATTGTCGTATCTGAACATACGACATAAGACGTGGTGTTATTTTTGCTCGTTCACTCTTGTTTATGGAGACTTTAATGATTTTTATAGAAAAATTGCATTTAAGTATTTATGTCAATATTAACTAAATAAATATGAATAATATTCCATTAATAGCTGTGTTGGGCAGGATTTTACCTCCACCCAAAGCAGGTGCATCATGAGTTCGCAAGCGACCACTACTCATTAATGACTCTGTTCGCGGGGCCGCGGTGGCTAAGAGGTTAGACTGCTCGCCTCCCACCAAGGCAAACCGGGTTCAATCCCCGGCCGGGTCACCCCGGATATTTGCAAGTGAGTATCGTGCCGGACGATGCCACTGGTCGGCGAGTTTTCTCTGGGATTTGCCGTTTCCCCCACCCTTTCATTCCGGTGCTGCTCCATTCCTATCTCATTTCACCCTTATCGACTCTCGAGACCTCGTTAGGAGTCACCCAAATCTCTCAACAACTCAACTCTGTCCGCTAACGTAAATTTGAGCTAACGATATAATGGCAAACAAACAAGAAACGTTTAACAACGCAAAAGCACTTCACTGCCTTGTAAAATATGTGTACTGTGCATTGAACCGCATTGCAAATATTAGAACATAACCATTTCACAGGTATCTGCAATTTTAAAAATTCAAGAAGCGACATTTAATAGAGTTAAATTTAGCTACTGTTACAATCAGTAGGCTGTTACTGATTTTAAGTGGAGCCCTTTTCACTGACTATCACTGGCATGGTTTTATTTTAAATCATTTAGGTTAAGTGTGTAAATCGTGTTTTTACACAAAAATTTGTTCTTGCCTTGACTTGAAACTGTATTTTTAGACGAACCTGTTGATAAAGGAGCTATTATCAGTTGGTAAATAGGATCTGGCAACAGCACAACTCGCTTGCGAACTCTACCCTGTCTTCCAGGGTCTCTCCACAGCTCCGAGTGTACACTTGTGGAGTTGCGAGTTGCGGACCGGGCACAGTCTACTTGCCCTGCTCGCAGAACTGCGAGATCGAGGACAGGACCTTCAGAGTCGCGGTGACAGCTCGAATCTCCCAGCAACATGGCCGCTGCTCTGGTGTGCGGTGTCCTGTGCCTGTGGCGTGTCCTGGCGCATCCTTCCAGCCGGTGAGTGTACTGATCTTTTTAAAGGACTCCCCCAGCTTACGTCCCCTTTCCACGGAAACACGTGCTCTCTGCCAACGCAATAAGTTTGGCAAGGTCATATAAGTAGGATATTGCTGGATTTACATTGCCACGACGAGCTCGCTCCGACAGTCCGACACATCTCAGTTCGACCATTTCCACCACCAAAATTAATTCAGTGTTTACAATGCCCCGACAATTTCCATCCGACGAGTGTTAGGTGTATGTGGCTTTCGCCAAAATACAGAATAGTATGTAACTTGTTACACATTATCATTGCAATACAAATAAATCACAAAACATTGTTCACTATTTTGTTTTAACAATAGTGTAATCAAAGTATTTTTGGAATTTAGGGCAAAGTTATTTTTCCGTGATTATTTATTGTCGTCAACTCAACAGCCACTTCTCTTTCTGCTACAAGAAAACCAGGACGTACACATAAATAAAGTATTTTCAAAGTAAAATTTACCACAGAAGTGAAATCTTCATAGAATTTGGTTTTGTAAAATTGTATTTATGTTTTATTTTTTTTTTTTTTGCTACTGCCCAGTGAATTAGACTATCTAACGAATGTAAAAATTTAATCAATTTTTAGGGCTGTTGGAATTGTGAATTGTCGGGGTGGCCTTGCTTCTGATTGGCTCATGGAATATTATCGTCGATGTCAGGACTGTGATTTTGTAGTGTCAGGTTATTGGAAATCTAGCATAACAGAGCGAGTATAAATTGTAAACGAGGTCTCTGCGAAAATCTAAGAACGCGTAGGGAACAAACGTGACTGCTTTCTCGCCGCAGAGAACAGGCGTTGTTCTATTGGGACTTAAATAATATCGCCAACATGTATAAAAACTCTTCTTTTCAAAGTATGCCTTACTGCCATGGGCCGAGTAAATATGACGCTATTCCACATGTACAGAATAAAACGGTTGTTAAAGGATATACACGGTTTATTGAGCACTTTTATTGAAGCCCTGCCTAATATCTAGCTTTATTCTTCTTATTAACGTGGCCATGGACCTACCTGGTCACTTTATTAATGAGACATGTACAAGTAAAACAATTCTATTGTTACGAATATAATTAGTAATATGCAAATTCATACTCTTTATGTATAAATTAGAAATAATGAGTTTAGAAGTCATAGATATAGCCTCAAGTCTTAAGAACAATTTTTAATTAATTAGCTGCAAGAAGCCTGCTTGCCAGTGATTGCTGTATCATCAATGAAGCTATGGTCGGTGGTATTCTACAAATGATTGATTCGAAAGTGATTAGTTCATTGTGAACAGCCTGTAAGTGTATTTACAATTGCATGCATCTCTTTCAGGGAGAAGTATTTTCGTTACATAAAAACAATATCGTGATCCCTGTTGCTGATAGTGTTATAACATTACCTAGGTCGAACATACTTAACTGTTCGTAATTAACATATTGCGTTGCTCTGAGACTCAAGAAAGCCGCGACAAGGGTCATGGAGGGAATAATGGATGCTGGTCCATGGGAAGTAATCACCGCGTAACCAAAGTGCTAGTACAGGATGGACACTTACTGCTACTCAATATTCGCTTCATGGTTTCAGTTCCTCTACTAAATAGCAAGCGTTAGAGCATGAAAAGTTATTTGCCAAAGTCTTAGAATAAAATGTTCTCAGTCAGACGAATTATAAGCGAAGTCACAATGTAAAATTACTTTCAACTACAGGGCATATTTACTCAAACACAGTAGGCATACATTAAAATATATCCTGTAATTTTCAAAAAATTTGAATCTCTTGCAAGCAAATTGCAGCAAAACTGCGGGTTTGTATACTGGATAATGCAGCTTAAAAGAGATTAATTATGATTTTCGTGATTTGAGAACAACGTTGCTATCAATTACGTGTTACAGAAATACTTTTTTTAAATTCAGCGTTTGCTGGGAACTGTAAAATGTTTCCATACCCATTATTTTATTTAAGATATAAACATATGTCTTTGAAAACGCGTACTGTTATTTGCCTGTGCAAATAAAAAAAAATTACTGTAGGCATATCGTATCAACATTGATGAATATGAAGTTTCCAGTGAGTACTGTGGACGGAAAAATTAAGAGTTTGGCAATGAAATTGATTATTGCCGGTTTCGGCAACTACAGCAAACACATACATTTGCTACAGAAGTGGATATATTTACAACCACTTTAACCTACAATATTATTCACTATAGCTTTTACCCACTTTGTGCTGCACGAAACGTAACAATTATACTAGGTAAGGTATTCATTAAAACAGCGGTAAACACACGATCCAAAATGATGCCACACCATTTTTAAAGGTAAGTGCCTCATTAATGCCACACTGATAGTCGCAACATGCGCTGAAAAATCAAGTACAATCACTATAAAAATAGACACACTTTAATAAATAGAAGTACAAGGGAAATAGCACATAAAACTAACAGTGCTGTATCAGCACAGAGAGAAGCAACAATGTTAGTTTTATGATACAATATTTCTCAGTATGTAAGAATATTGCATAAAGCACCTTGACAAAGAATGATGAGCAGTGACATATGCCCGTACGTAAAACGTGGTATCTTTTGGTTCCTATATTATATTGCTTCACGTAAGAAAGTGACTGGCGTTTGTGATTTATTGAAACTTTGAAAACAACTAGGAGATAACCATAACCTCAAAAAGAAATATACCTGAGATATGTGGAGAATTTTCCGTGCTATGGGAATAAATCATTTGTTAACCATTGATTTCATCGAAAAATTAAAATTGTGTTTCATGAAGTAGTAAGAATTTTAAGAATTATGGTCAACATTTTGCAATTTATGCCAGAATTTTTATTCTTCTGAGCAACCTAATTAATAATGTGTATTAAAGCCAAGCTCCCTTGATAGATCTAAAATAAAATAAAATAATATTAAAAATAAATATTATGTTTTTTGTCTTCATTTGCGGGGAAAATTATAAAAGCGATAAATAAAAAACCAAAGCAGAGTACATAAAAAAAGATAGATAACACAATATCATCACTATGTGATTAGCCAATAAGATCACGTGGTACAGTTCCTTATCACGCAAAATGCGAACACTGAAAAGAGCTTTTCTTTATTTGAATCTTCACGTGGAACGATTGTAACTGGTATCGTTGAAACATACCAATTAAGGTGCAGGCTTCTTACATTAACATCTTAATTATGACCCGTTACGTGAAACGTTATGTCATCATCCCCTTTAGCACAATCGTTTCCACTGAACACTATCATGACTCCATCAAGCGTCAATATAGATATATTTGAAATACAAAATTGCCGTTATTGTGTCAAATGTTACTCTAACGTGCATAAAAACTAAAGCAGATTTCAATCGAGACTACTTTTAAAATATCACATAATAAATATAATTATTTCTCCTAATTCAAGGAGAAAGTAATGTCTCCAGTTGGCGTTTTCTGCTGGACGTATGCAGTTCCTCGTAGAGGTAATTCCCCGAGGCTGATTTCCAAAGTGTTATAAGCGTGAGACATGTACAGTAGAGGAAGGCGAAGTATGTTCACTGCCGGGCCGTGTGCTCGCTATACACCACGTCACTTCTCTCACTTCGTGGACAAACAACTGTTAATATTACTTCAAGCCACGATCATGGTCAAAACGTGAGCCAAATTTGTAAATAATTAGATGGAAAATAACTATTTAATATGTTTGAAAACATTACAAAATATTTTCCCTTGTCTTTATAGTTTTCAAAGCTGAGAGTCTTCAATAAATTTTGCAAATGTACTGTTTTACTTGGAACGGTCCTGTTTAACGCATATTGTACCACATACCATTCTTGTCTCTTACAGTGCACTAAATATTCCGGAGAGAAAACTTTGAACGGCTCTTGGCATATGGGTCTTGGGAGTACATATTTCTGTTTTTAAGATTAACTGCATAACATAAGCAAATATAGAGGTAAACAGGTACTTGCAGACAAAAAAATTATTGCTATGACAAGTTATAACAAGTATGTATAAATATATGTATAACAATTTGTTTCTTTTCAGTAATTATAATAGTTTCTCTGTTTTGCATGTGTATGAATAACTTTTATTAACTTTGAGTGAGTCAAAAATATAAAATTCCAACAAGTGTTCTATTGGTTTTCTTCTCGAATATGAGGCAACCCTAGTCTGCAAAGCAATTATTCAGTTATTACTATTAAAGTGATATTCTTTAAGTACGTGTAATTTTTAGTTGATGGGAGCAATATGGCTACAATTAAAAACACTTAAAAGCGCGATACCATATTTCATTCCTCAAACTCATCTAGAAAGTAAAATGTATGTGAAAATGACAAAAAATTGTTCAAAGGATAACTCAACTCAATCATTATGGTCATTAAATTTTTTANGAAAGTAAAATATATGTGAAAATGACAAAACATTGTTCAAAGGATAACTCAACTCAATCATTATGGTCATTAAATATTTTCAAGAATATTTTTGACGAACACAGATTTGTATCTACTAACATAAAGTGTAAAAAAGGAAAAATGGCGCTCTGAAAACGGCGATGCAGCACTGTAGAATCCTCTACGAGCATCCTTTAACGTAGAACGTCTATGCATATTCTAACACAACGGAATACACCACAGGTGTATTCATACACAGCTGCGAGAAAAAATTCGCATTTCAGAAGTGAATCTATACACACGCTAAAGGTCGCATTCGTTTTACTACAAAGCGTATCAACATGTAGATTTACTCTACATATTAACGGAATTTCGAAACAGCGAACGAAATGTGTTATTCGTAAAATAACATTGTTCGCATTTGAGTGGATGATGAGTGAAATATGTTTCAAACACGAACTTGGCAGTACAGGCGGTTTCTGAAGCCGCAGTAATCTCATTGGCTGCTCATCTGTTACCTTCATGTGCAAAACAGTGCTGTGTGTATCTAAATAAATAACACTGAAGATTAACGATCTTGTGCCTCACAATGTTTTGTAAACATTGTTTAGTTCCAAAAATTTTAGTAATTATTATATGAACACACACTGATACGTACTGATGCACAGTGTTAATAATAATGTTACAGTTTTCATTTAATCAAACCTAATGTACGGATTATAAGAGGCAAATGGAACATGCCGACAACAGAACCAGTAACAGCGCCTTAGCGACGTGAGAGGTAGTGTTGTGCATTGTCAGAGTATCCCTGGACACTCCTGACGTGAAGCAGGAGGGAAGTTTTCTGGACTCAGCAGGTCTCCGCCAAGTTGTACGAAAATACTACACTTCGACGGCGGCACTTACATTTCGGTAACTTCGTAACTTTCTATTTGTTTCACTATAACTGTGCACTTTTAAGTCCGGTGCACAAGAGACATTACTCTTTACTTCGTTCCGTGCACGTTAGTGTTTTCAAATATTTTCTGTCAAACTTTTAAATAGTGTTGCGAATTCCATGTGGTATTTTAATGTAGTTATTATAGTTATCATGCCACGAAACAATAAAATAATCATAAAATCTAGTTTAAAATTATTTTTGTTTAAGAGGTTTAAAATGTTTATTTAGGCTGTGTATGTAAATAGTTCAACTAACCTGAGTTCCAAGTGAATTTCTAGACGAGCCTGTTGATAAACGAGCGATCCTCTGTTGGTACATAGGAACTGGCAACATCACAACTCGCACACGCACTCTACCCTGTATTGTGCCCAAAGCTCCGAGTGTACACTCCTAAAGCTGCCAGTAGCGGACCGAGCACATCTGCTTCCTCTGCTCACACAAGTGTGAGAGCGAGCACAGGACCTCCAGTGTCGCAGTGGCAGCTCGAGTCTCCTAACAACATGCCCGCTACTCTGGTGTGTGGTGTCCTGTCCTGGTGCATCCTTCCAGTCGGTGAGTGTGCTGATACTTTTAATAACTTCCCCAGCTTACGTTGACTCACATCACACGTGCTGCCTGATACCGCGAAAGTAATGGGGAAGGTCATGTGTTTTTTTCTTACGATGCTGCACTCCAAAGCTGAATAGAGGCTTCAATAAGTAACTTTGGGGGCTAAATTATAACACTAAATTATAATACGTTTTCTAACTGGCAAGTCATTAACATGTACTTCTACCAGCCAGTCGCATTCAGTGTATATTTCTACAGATCACGTCTGTACATTTGTAATTGTTCAAACCTCAACCTTCACCCATAAGGCACGAGTACCGCTGATTTATGTTTATATTATAAGCTCCTATCAATAATTTTACTTCAGTTTCGTAGCTTCTATGTCCTGACTATATGCATAATTACAGTAATTAATGCAGTAACTGCCTTAGGTATTACGAGTCCATTTAATTCCTGACATGTTCGCCGTAAGCCCGGCGACTTAATGTAGGCGGCCTATGTGGTTGACAGTCTGTCGTGCAGGGAAGCCCTTGTTGCACGACTTTACCTGTATTCTTGAACTGTGTTGTTTTGCTCCCTAGCACTTGGCAGCAGATGCCATCACACTATGACGTAGGAACTGGCGAGCACAAGGGTATATCGTAATAATTTCACCCGAGGATTCAGAATGAGAGTTGTATAAGATGTCATTTCCATCCCTCCAACGCCTTTCATTTTGTTGCTTCCTCTCTTCAGACTGATAAAATCCACAGGTTCAACGGCACTATAATCTTATTGCGGTGTATATAATAAACTAATTAATGTACTTCTCAACACATTAGCATATAAATTTCTTGTATGATAATTTGCACGGTTAATAATTACGAAGAAGTCCAGAACTAGTGTGAAACATACGAATATAAAATCATGTTCATCCACTTTTCTTTAATACCGCTCTCATTATCTTTCCCTTAAATATATAAAAAAAACTGCGAAGGTTTACTGCATTACGTTTTTAGCAAATCTTAATTTTCATAATTTTNCAGAACTAGTGTGAAACATACGAATATAAAATCCCCAGCTATAATTATAGATATGTTCATCCACTTTTCTTTAATAACGCTCTCATTATCTTTCCCTAAATATATAAAAAAACTGCGAAGGTTTACTGCATTACGTTTTTAGCTAATCTTTATTTTCATAATTTTTTACCTTTTTTGCTATGAATTAAATTTAATGTATACAAAAGTTTATATCACACAACTATTTACATAGATCTTTGTTCAACAGAATTGTTAACGCTCACGAGTTGTTTGTACTTGCGCATTCAATGAATCACATAGTAAAATTTGTAAATAATTATTAAGTAACCTTCTATAACTAAACATCAAAGAATAATATAATTATATATATACATATATATATATATATATATATTTATAAATATTTATATATATATATATATATATATATAGGTTTTTAAAACTCATTAATAAGTGTCGTAATACATAGATAAATATTGGGTAATTATTCTGGAAATGTTATTTTTAACAAAAATAACGAAAACAGCAATGTTAAAATTATGAACAAGGTTTTTTCTGAAGTTAAAATAATGGGTACTATAGAAACTTGATAAAGTCTCCGCCCGTATGAGGGATGTTATGAGCAGAGGGGGTGTAGTTGCTACAGCATCGCCGTAGTCAACCCTAGTACCTCCTGACAGATAGGCAGAATCATTAACCCTAGTACCTCCTTACTTTTTGGCAGCACAGTGCACTGTNAACAAGGTTTTTTCTGAAGTTAAAATAATGGGTACTATAGAAACTTGATAAAGTCTCCGCCCGTATGAGGGATGTAATGAGCAGAGGGGGTGTAGTTGCTACAGCATCGCCGTAGTCACCTCCTGACATATAGGCAGAATCATTAACCCTAGTACCTCCTTACTTTTTGGCAGCACAGTGCACTGTGTTTCACACATATTTAATACTTATGACAGTCTTGGCTTTAGTGTTCTCTTAGCCCACTGTCTGTCTGCTCACAGCCACTTATCACTGCATACTGCCATTAGTTCATCCCAGCCACTGTCAAATATTTTGTATTATAGTATTGTAGCTAATGTGCCAATAGTTACTTCAATATGCATAGAAACTTAACAAAGTTCAGTATTTTATATGAGATACTTTAAAATAAGATATTACCAATAATTCTTTCATTTCACTTTTATTTTATTCTTCACAATTTTAAATGTGCTTTTTTTACTTTCTTACTCAAAACCGTGCTTTACAATTTTTAATAAACAAAGTCGTGAACAAAGTATATTTCTAAAATTTAATAGTCCCACATATACACGTATCAAAACAAAATAAATATACAATTCAATTATTTTTCAACGCAGTAGCGTTCAATTAAANACATATACACGTATCAAAACAAAATAAATATACAATTCAATTATTTTTCAACGCAGTAGCGTTCAATTAAAAAACTATACACATAATAAGGTACTAAACATAAAACAACTAGTCCTAATTCACGTCAAATGTAAGTTCTCCAGTTGACGTTTTGTACTGAACGTATACAACTGCGGGAAAGAGGTACTTCTCCGAGGCTGGGCTTGAAAGTGTTACAGTAGTAGAGAAAGTTTGTCCAGTCTTGTGGCATATGCTCCCTATACGGCAATGAACTTCTCACACTTAATGCACAAACATTTTTCAAAAATACCTAAGGACAGGTTAGACGATTTACACGACAAAATATTACACAAATTTGGATATTTTTAATTTAGNTTTCAAAAATACCTAAGGACAGGTTAGACGATTTACACGACAAAATATTACACAAATTTGGATATTTTTAATTTAGAAAACAGAAAATCATTTCATTTTCAAAAAAATCTCCTATTAATATGTGTAGTTTTTAATACAAAGTGTCTGTAAAAAATTGTCAGTAATTATTGTCAGAATAACATTACTTGAAATATAATTTGTAGCCAATAAGAGCGACACTACTACAATGAAGATCGTTTAAAAGTGGAATAAGTACCACATTTCATTCCACAAACGTATTCGAAAGTTAAATATAAAGTGAAAACAGATAAACATTTTTCTAAGGATGGCTCACACCAATCATGATACTCGTTAATTTTGTTCACTATTTTTCTCTTGAACCCAACTTGGCCTCTACTAACAAGGAATGAAAAAAATATTGTAAAACGCAGAACGGGTCTGTAAATAGAACAATGAAACAGAATTAAACGTGCCCCAAACATAATTTTCACAGATTTTCTGTGCCATTTCTGTAGCAACGGAACAATCACAGCCTTATTTTTACTGGGTGGCGAGATCTCTCTCGAATTTCAGTACTGAATCGATTATCACACGCTAGATGTATTGTGATCGTGTAGCATTCGGTTTCTTACAAAGGATATCAGATTTTAGTTGTACTATTTATTTTGAGTTGGAATTTTAAACACGAAATGGAATATGGTATTTCTCAAGAAGACATTTTGGGCACTTGGTTTACGAAAAGCAACAAGAAATGATCGTGTCATCAACCCCTGCAGAAAGTGGCACAGTCTTTCAAGTAGATGCCAGCTGGTATTCGATTCGTAAACCCTTTTATTACAGAATGCAGATGTCGTTTAGTATTGTTACAAGACGCCTACGAGGCTTATCTGATTCCGTGAGGGATGGAGGTCTTAATAAAAATAAAAGAACAACATTTTAGTTTTAATTTATTCACACAGCATTTAATTATATGTCTCCACTATTACTCTTTTTATTTTACAGGGAGCGCAATATTTAATGTATATTCCAACTCTAATGAAACTTCTTTATGTCTCTGTTTATTGTCATTTAACTCATACTCATAATTAACACACGTTCAGTCTATCTGTTGCCATCATTTGTAATGTATTTTACTTACACACCCAGTCTAATAGTTCAGCCTGCAGTCGTACTCTACACTGCTCTGATGTTCGCAGTCGCGGATTTTCCTTCCACTAGTCACTTCTCTCGCCGCGCGCCTCTCTACTTGCTAGTCGTCTATCGTTGAAACTCATGCATTCAGCATCTGCCGGTTCGGAGGCCCGAAACGCTTTTATAGCCACTGTTTTTGACCTGGAAGGTTCGCCGCACCCTGAGTCTAGTTGAGCGACACGAGGTCAGTAATCCAAAGCATTGTTCAGATGTCGCTAAGACACCCGATACCCAAAGTCGAGCGCGGCACACGCCCTGATAGGCACAACAGGCACGCCTTGTAAACATCCCTTTGTAAAAAGTTGCCGCATCCCCGGTTCCAACTGATAGTGCGCACGTGCCAATAAATCTCATCCGTGCCTCGCACGCTCAGAGTTTACCGCCTGTAACAGAATATTTTTCAGGGAAATGAAGGTGTCTTAAAATTGTAAAGAAAGCTGACGCGAATAAAAATGCCAGATAAATCCAACGATATTACATACTTACTATCACAGATCAAGGCACTCTCTGTCATGTAACTTGGCAAGATTTTGACAGTTCGACTAAAGCAGCGCCAATGTTTACCTTTCGTTTATGTATCCTTTCGCCACCAGTTGGTGCGTAAAATGGTGGCTGTATATTTTATCAACACACTGACCGATAATCCACTTGTTTTTATGATGCAAGACCAATTTTAAGGAATTTACAGAATGACATCTGTCTAACAATTTCATAGGTTATAAAAGAAAAAAAAGTGCAAAAATTTTATATTTGTTAACTCTTTTTTAATTTATAAGAGACAGTGAATTTGGGTTAACATTTGCGAAACGGCAATTGTCTTAATTTGTTAAGACTGGGGATAAAAGCAATTCGGGGAACTTGCTTGACAATGCTCTTTCATCCGCCAACAACTCACCAACGACTTTTTCAAAGCAGTATTTCTGCTATTACTGAGACTAAACAACTCGAATTGGAAATATGTGTCGTGGAATAACGTAAAAATTGCTTAAAAACTACCCCCGCGTACCCACTTTCTTCATTTTATTAATATTTAGCTAATTTAGCTATAGTACAACAGAGAGATGGGTTTACGAGAACATAAGAACATGGCATGTAATGGACGTAGGGGTACGATTACCGCCCAACATAAATTACTAGTAATAAAGATCCCTATGCATGGCAATACATGTGTTACTTTAGATATTATACAGAGCCCGCGAAAAATGAAACAATTGGTATCCGATTATAAATTTGTTATTTTACACACGAAAGCTATGTTTTCCTGGCTGGTAGTGTTTCGGGAGCTGGTTAACAGATGGTTTGGCAGGGCGTGTTGTAACAGATGGGTACCATCCCTCACAACACTCGGCTCGTACAAGCAGTTGTCTATCGTCCACGTTGGCCTTCCTCATGATCCCGTATTTTTAAGTTTCGCAATGTAATGTTTGACCAGCACTCATGTGCTCTGTATCACAGGTTATTATAACCTTGTAGTTAACTTACTCTTTCACCGGCAAATTTCTCCAGGTTACTAATTTCTCACGTCTCTCTCAGTGAACACAAATTCAACATCTCATTGGTCGTGTGTTGGTTCATTAATAACGTCTTCATTAACTGTGGCACGTATTAGAACATTACGTATTACAACACCTGATATGGATTTAAAGAGGGTTTCGATTAACTTAATAACTTTTGTGTTCTTCTAAAATTATATATATTAACAGTCATCAAGACAAGCTAAATTAACATACAAAAAGATTTTAGGTTACTTTTAAAAACTGATAAAATCATCCATCTATAAATTTATCGATTCACTCCTTCAAACTGGAAGGTTAATGGCATCATGGCGAAAATACTACATGGCTGATCAGAAGGTCATGGAGAAGCAGTGACGTACAGCATCGTCGATTTGCGCACCGTTTATTATTTTCACGTTAAAACGTATCACATTTACCCACGTTCAAAAGAACATATTCCAGCAGGATATGTAAACGTTGATTTTCACCAAACTGTTGATGACCTCACATTTGTTCTACACTACTGACTGTTTCTACTGTCATGACCTCACAGTGTATGTGTGACGTCACGACTAGGTGTCATTGGACGATTTCTGCGNTGTTTCTACTGTCATGACCTCACAGTGTATGTGTGACGTCACGACTAGGTGTCATTGGACGATTTCTGCGAGGAAGCATTACGAGGAGTGACGTAATACAGCAGAGTGTGTATTTGCGCACGTGTGAAAATATTTGCCCGTCGTCTCATGCANCATTACGAGGAGTGACGTAATACAGCAGAGTGTGTATTTGCGCACGTGTGAAAATATTTGCCCGTCGTCTCATGCAGAGAGTTTTAGATAATTATGGTGGGGGGGAAAGGTAAGTATTTAAGACCGATATGCCTACGTTCAGGGTGAACTAGGCTGCTGATCTTCGAGGATGGAGGACGTTTTGAGATAATACCGGAATATGTAGGGATGGGCCCTTTAGGTATGGTTGCAGTAGATAAGCAATGTTCGCCAGTTTATATACACATCAAAAAAAGTTTGGAATATACATAAAGAAAGCAAAAAAAGTATGTAATATACATACTGTAAACGGAAGCATTGCAACTAGAATTTAATAATGGTACCGATACAAAACACGAGATTGAAAGGGTTTCTAACAGAACATTGTTTTTTCCAATATGAAAGACAAATAAACACTAAAGAACACCAAATGAACTTAATGGTGTCTGTGACTAGGGAGGGTTTCTGTGATCCCACTGCAGCTCAGTAGCGTGTATGGCCTCCATGCGCATTGTACAGGTCCCGAACACGCAACGGCATTCTTGTAAGCACTGTGTTGATGTCGTCTACCGGGAGAAGGTCCCATTCCCTCTGGGCGGCTCTTATGAGATCTGGCATCGATCACAGACCGTAGTGAGCGCCATCTGACGCTACTGTAAACACCATCGTAATGTTTGCGTTCGTGCGCTCTCTGTTGTTGACAAAATAACTACATTACTGCTACCACCCAAACTGCCTTATCTCACAATATTCTAAACTTCCTGTGAGGTGTTTATTTAGTATTTGTAGCGGCATTTTTATTTTGGTCATTTTAAAGAAACATGTTTATAGGTAGACCGTTAGAGAGAAATAGGGGAAATAACTGGTATTTTTTGCACTGTTAATATTCCTTTACAGGCAAGCAAAGACTGGCGGGTCAGTACGTTTTTTTCTCGGACACGTGAGTTTGCGAGGCAAACAAAAAAAAAAGAGGAAGGAATATTACGATAAGGAATGTAGAATAGGTGATCGGGTGAGACTCCTTGATGTAGTTAATTCAGCCACGTTTGTCACGATTTTCGAGAGGGTTTTTAATGCAGAGAATTTGTAACGAACTTTGAGTTTACCTCACGTGGTAAATGTAACAGTTTTAGCTAACATAATACTGTTGATGCCTGCTATCACGCAGACAAAACTGTATGAAATTTTGCCATACAAAAATTGTATCTGATTAACTTTCAGAATCGTTTCAATCGTGCCATTAATTTTTGCCATATTGGCAGCAAGTATTAATTATTTGCTGAATTATACTGTACGCACCATGTGGCTAGAAAAAGTTTGTGTTGTCTGTGCGAAGACCTCCCACATATTCAAAATTTTAAATCAGCTCCACTGTGCTATTTTCTTGGGTTAAAGTATTTGACGAGGTCAGTCATGGAACCAGTGGAAGGTTCATCGCGACTGACCTGGTTGTGGGTGTCCTCGGAGGTCGGTCAGTAGAGACTATAGCCGGATGTTTGGACCATGGGTCCGTTTGAACTTGTTCAAATTTCCCGCGACATCGTGGCATTACTGTCGATGGTGGCACCATGGTGACCGCAATGTACAAGACCAGTTCCACTTTGTCCGTATCGGTAAGTCGCAACTCGGAATGTTGTTCTTTGAAATGCAGTCCTCATTGTTCTCGAATCCAGACATTTTGGTAGTCCGTAGATGTTGAGGTCTTAACCAGCCCTGGACCGTGGGTCGCCGGGAGTCAAAGCAATATTTCAAGACAGAACACATTTCTACTCAAGATCCTCGCCGTCTTCGATGCCAAACGAAAGTAAATTTAAAATGCTTTTAATAAATATCTAACACTTGTGCATTGTATTAGAGAAATAATATTTAAATTATTAAAAATTATATATCAGCCGGAAAGAATATTTCAAATTATTTCTAATACTCCTTATGACTGTATTTTATTTATTGCTGAAATTTGCGGGACTTTTATACAGAAAGCTGTGTCTGACTCACAATATTTATCATAATTTTCTTTACTACAAACAACGTGAACGTATTGTTTCTCTTTCGGATATGCCTGTGTAGAAACCAAAATATTCAAGAGGTTTCGAATGATACAAATATGAATCTTATAATATTAATATATTAAGCATCAGAAGATCCGTGCTACCAGAATACATGTCTAGAATCAGATGTAACACACAGTATCGCGGTGACAAATATAGCTCGTGTGTGAAAGGATGGCAGGAGAGAGATACAAACATTGTCGTTACAGGCTTTTTATGGAGCCACAGTAATTGCATTGTCTCCCCAAATGTAGAATTTATATGCACAACAGTGCTATGTGTACGTAAACAACAAACACTGAACGTTTATTTACAAATTCATACTTCGCGAAAGTTTGTAATCGTTATTTACTGCATGGAATGTCATGAATTGGAATATCACAAATGGTTAAAATGTATTCATGTTTTTTATTAGTGTGCGTATATCCTCATCACAGTGGTAATACTCGGTGACAATAAACAACTTGCAGTTGTCATATTGGCAAACCGTACTAACCACAGACTACACGACGTAACAAGGCACATGCTCTTAGCAGAGATATCAACAGCTCCGTAACGACGCCACAGGCAGTGTTGTGCATTGTTAAGGTAACTACAGATACTCTCCAGCCAGCCACTGATGACATGAAACAGAAATGAAGTTCTCACCTGATCGCCTTCAGAGGTAGTGCAACGTGCTGCTATGAAGACTACGACTGCAGATATTATGTTCAGGTACTCGTCGCCTTCAACATTGTACATTTTGTTTCACTTAAAATATTTTAACTCTAAGGCCCGGTGCACACGAGACAAATTTGAATAATGTATACTTAGTNCATTTTGTTTCACTTAAAATATTTTAACTCTAAGGCCCGGTGCACACGAGACAAATTTGAATAATGTATACTTAGTCACGTGCAAATTAGTTACGAAAACATGGTTTAATAAATTATTTAAAAACACTTTGACTTTAATTCTAAGTGCGGTATGAGGTGCAGGATGTATCGCGTGAACCAGGTATCACAGGTGCAGTTTTATTTCCTATAACTGAAAATTCACTGAAAACACGTAATCGCGTGTAGAATGCCTTTGAAACATTTTATTAATTCTAGATGGAAATAAAAGCGTAGGTGTAATTTGTTTATCATTTTATGCGCTATGCTCTCCACCTTACTGTTTAATGAGTTTCACAGTAGAGCGTTTCGGGAAACATAAATACCAGTTATTGAGTCCTAAATATACCCCGTCACACAAACATACATCAAGATGGCATGTTATACTTTGTTTTCGAATAACGAACCTTTTAAATAAATTGCTATTTATTGCTGCTAATAATAGTTAAAGCGAATATTGNTACTTTGTTTTCGAATAACGAACCTTTTAAATAAATTGCTATTTATTGCTGCTAATAATAGTTAAAGCGAATATTGTGTTGAATTTAAATTTTAATTCCATTGTATTTTTAAATAAAAACGTTTTAAGGGTAGGTTTCTGTTAACGCAATTTAAGCCGCAATCTCGCTGTTGTGTGAATTAAGTGGTTGTGATCCTACTGTTTACTGCTTTACTACGTAATTGAGTAACAAACACCCAAATGTATTCTGGTTTCCACGCCAGATGAGGACATGAAGTTACATAGACGAGGGTTAGTCTCCAGTATGTCTCACATTCCCACAATATGTGGCTGAAATTACCCCACGATTGTCTCTGCTGTCTAGTGCTGATTCTCAGGGCACATCTTTAACAGTTTGCCCCACAAGCTATATATAAGTTAATGAAGTCGAAGATTTTCAACTTATTACACATACAGTATATNTTTAACAGTTTGCCCCACAAGCTATATATAAGTTAATGAAGTCGAAGATTTTCAACTTATTACACATACAGTATATTTTAACCAACTGATCGGTTAGATGAAAGTTAAAAAGCTTTAAATGGCGTCCAAGTGTGTCTTAAAATTGATAAAGTATATGAAAGAAAAAACTGACTGACTGATATATCAAAGCCCAGTCTCTACCATTAGCCCTAGAATCGTGAAAATTGGCGGAAATATTCTTTATGTAATGCATTCAGCCACTGAGGAGGGTTGGACAAAATTCAAACCCTAAAGGAGCAAAATTGGGGTTCAAAATTTGTACGTAGAAAAAATATGCAGACTCAACAATTGGCCAAAGAAGCACGACGTTTGGAGTACACATTCATTATATAGGGATTTAAAAATTTCACTCTTAAAGGGGTGAAATGAGTGTTCAAAGATTGTACCGAAAAAAAAAATTATCTTATTGTTTCGACTTGCACTTTATTCAATTTTCTATTTTAAAATATTTATTCTGTTTTAAATCCGTGGTTACTATTTTAAAAATATTGTAACGAAAACACGAATTCCTTGTGTACAAATTCGCTGGCAAAAGTTAATTATTTTATAAAGGTTTATCAAATTACTTTCTGTTTTGGTTGTGATATAAAATAGCCGTATGAAAAAAGTATGACAAGGAAAAAAAGAGTTTGTGCAAAAACAAATAAAACAAATCATGTGAACTTAAACTACGTATATATTTTTGTTGCAAATTTTAAACCTAAGTAAATTAATGCGTTAGGATACAGCTCAAAATATTTGTCACGTTGATAGAAGATCATGAAAATATTGCTTGGAAATTTACTATGCCGTTTGCAAGTATTTTGATTTTTATTTTTGCGATAAAAATTAAAGTAAAAATAGCAACGCAGGTAAACCGTCGAATTTGAAACTACATAATTGCAAAATGCCTCTCGTGTGACTTCGGGAAACACTTTAANTAAACCGTCGAATTTGAAACTACATAATTGCAAAATGCCTCTCGTGTGACTTCGGGAAACACTTTAAATGAAACCGAACTTCGTGTAAAATTATTTACTTGATATTTGTACGTTTTCAGTCTTAAATTGTAGTTCTAATATTAATTTAGAAAAAACACGAAATGCTGTTTCTCATGATTTATACTTTTATCAAACTACCACACTTATGTCACGAAACCATAAAATACCCTCAAACCTGAGTAAAGAAATTTTGTCTCTCAAACAATTTTAAAACGTATATTTATATACATAGTTGTACTAACCTATAATACAAGATGTATGTGTTAGACAAGCCTAATGATAAAAGAGCCATTCTCTGTTGGTAAATATGAATTTGCAGGTACAAAACTCGCATGCGCACACTACCCTGTATTTTGCCTGCAGCTTCGCGAGTACTCTCCTGATGCTGCCAGTTGCGGAGCGAGCAAAGTGTACTTGCAGAAGTCNATACCCTCAAACCTGAGTAAAGAAATTTTGTCTCTCAAACAATTTTAAAACGTATATTTATATACATAGTTGTACCAACTTATAGTACAAGATGTACGTTTAAGACGACCCTATTGATAAACGAGACATTCTCTGTTGGTAAATATGAATTTGCGGGTACAAAACTCGCATGCGCACTCTACCCTGTATTTTGCCTGCAGCTTCGCGTGTACTCTCCTGATGCTGCCAGTTGCGGAGCGAGCAAAGTGTACTTGCAGAAGTCTGAGAGCGAGCACAGGACCTCCAGTGTCGCAGTGACTGCTCGAGTCTCCTAACAACATGGCCGCTACTCTGGTGCGTTAGTGTCCTGTACCTGTGGCTTGTCCTGGTGCATCCTTCCAGTCAGTGAGTGTGCTGATACTTTTAATAACTTCCCCAGCTTACGTAGACTCACATTACACGTGCTGCCTGCAACTGCAAAAAGTAATGGGGAAGGTCATATTTTTTATTATTTTATTCTGCACTCTGAAGTTGAGATTCTGGCCTGATTCAGACACATTACAGTGTGTTGCTAATTAATATAATATTTTTTACCTTTTAATTCAACGACATGCACTTTCAACCAACCAAACGAATTATTAGTACCTCCGTATATCTGCACCGATAAGTGCTTGACATTTGTAATGGTTCATATGTCNACCAACCAAACGAATTATTAGTACCTCCGTATATCTGCACCGATAAGTGCTTGACATTTGTAATGGTTCATATGTCCACTTCTACCCATGAAGCATGAGCATTGCTGATTCTGGTTTAGAATATATGCCCATGTCGTCGTTTCTTTTACTTGAAATTGTCTTAGTTTCTGTGTGCAGTCTGCAGGAATTATTACAGTATGAGACGATGTAACTACGTTACTATGTAACGATACTTTTAACTTGCAAACATGAAGGTCATGTACCCGGTGACTTTATGAGTAAGGTTGAAAGTCTGCCGTACAGAGGAGCCCCGTGTTGCACGACTTGGGGACACGGCTGTACTTGTAACTTTGTACTGTGTTACTACAGCACAGGCTNAGAGGAGCCCCGTGTTGCACGACTTGGGGACACGGCTGTACTTGTAACTTTGTACTGTGTTACTACAGCACAGGCTTGCCAGTCCAGAATGAGCGGTGGTGTTATTTTCTCAGTGAAGTTATAATGACATAGCACTGCGACGCAAGCAAGCCGCAACACGTTGCATAGAAGCTGCAGTGGTTGATAACCCAGAAAGTATCGGAAAAGGCCCGGGGAGGGGGTGGTGGTGGCAATCAAGGAAGGAATGTACTAGTACAGAATGTACACTCAGTTAAATTTTCACTTTATTATCCATGTTAATCTGCACGATAGCAGCACCTGGATGCAGACACCATCTCACAATGGGGTTATACCTTAACTCCCCCTCCCCCTCCTCTCAAAATCCATTTTATTTCGAGTCAAGGTCGTGATCAGCGATGGCATTTGTACCCCTCCTACACAATCAATTGTGGAAAATAAAATTCTTTGAGATGCGTTAACAACATATCGTGATCAATGTCACTGACAGAGTAATAAAAGGAGTAAATTCATTATCTAGGTCTAACATACCTAACATTCCTTAATTTACAAGGAAACCAGGTTCTCAATCAGTCATGTAATGCAGATATGAGCAGTGGTGAAAGTTATTCAGTGTAATTATAATTGCGTTGCACTGCGATGCAAGCAAGTCGTGACAAAATGCGTAGAGAGGATAGTGATTTCTTACTCAGTGGAACGAATCAACAAGTAAATAAAGTACTAGTATGTTCAATGCAGACACTCAGTGCTATTGCATATTCCCTTTCTTGTCCCAGTTTCTCTACAAAATAGCGAGCATGATATCACGAGAGCCTATCTACTAGACCTTTAAAATACATTTTCTCACAGTTAGATGAGCGTTCAACAAAGTCACAATGTAAAACTCTTTTCAAGAACAGGAAATATTAGCTCACATGTAATAACCCTGCATTAAGAAAAAGCTTTTTAATTTGTTTAACTTTAGGCCTACTTAGTTTATTTACCTACAAGTAAACTGTAGCCAATTTGTGGTCTTATATATGGCTCCGCTAGGTAAAAAGTATTTTAATTGGGTATTTGTAGTTTGTGGCAAATGCATAATAAATATTACGAAAATTATTTATAAAAATGTAGGTCTTTATTTGGATTTGTAACTTCTTTTTATAACTATGATTTTATTTCCGGTAGAAATATCTGTCTTTGGGAACGTATTGTTGTCATCCTGTGAGAATACAATTGTAGCTCCAAACAGTTCTGTGGACGGGAAACAAAATTAGTGTGTTAACGGATTTGATCATTTCCGGAACAGGCAGCCGCGAAGAACAAAATATTTCTTGCAGCACTGCAAATATCTATAATCAGAGTAATCCGTCATATTATTCACTTTAACTTCTACTTGAATTATGTTAAATAGAAAGTAAATAATTCAACAGGTTGATTATTCATAACAATAGCGCTGAACACTGTACCACAAACCATGCCACATCATTTGTAAGCGCATTATGAATGCCAATTTTTTCGTCGTAACACTCCGCAAGATTACAAAAAAAAAAAGTGCAGTTATTACGAAAACTAAGTATTTAGATACTATAAGTTACAAAATATTTTTTATGAAAGTATGACATAATAAATAATTACGAACAGTACAATCATGTCTAATTTTTCTAGCTTTGAATAATTCGTATAGCAAATTGTCCTCCGGTCTGTGAAGGTTGTTGCGAGCAGAGTGTGTGAAGTTGTTACAGTCTAGAAGTAGTCGCCTCCAACCCCTTCACCCCTTGAGAGGTAGGCAGCACTGTGTACTGTGCTTCACACTTATCTAACACCTACGGCAGCCCTGCATTAAGTAAACTCTTAGGCTACTGCCTGTCCTCCTACAACCACTTAACATTTAACTCTTGACATGAGTCCCTCAACAAGAACTGTAACAATTATTTGAAATATAAAGTGTTGCTTGTATGCCAATTGTTAATTTAGTTCGCATAAAATTAAAAATATTCACAATAGGTACTCTTATAAAAGTACAATTATAACAAGACACTAAAAAATTAAAATATTTCTCCTAATTAAAGGAAAACGTAAGCTCTCCAATTGCTGTTTTCTGCTGGGCGTATGCACTTTCTGCCAGAGGTATTTCCCGAGGCTGGTCGAGATATTTTTGTAATAAGCGTGAAGCACTTACAGTAGAGTGTAGACGAAGTTTGTTCTTTGCTGGACCATGTCGCTCCCAATACGCCATCGCACTTCTCAAACTTCAGGCACTAAAAACTTGAAAATTATCTTAAGTCACCGCTTAGAGTTGCGCTAAAATATGACCTAATTTTGTAAATGCGTAAAATAAATTAATAAAATTTTATTAATTTGCAAATAATTAAAATTATTTTTCTTATATTTATTTTTTATGCCTATTAAAGCAGAGGGTCTTCAAATAACATATTTAAGTTTTTGTTTTCAAAGAAATGTTATTAAATGGCATTGCTATTTTTTATAAATGGGAGCGACATGGCTACAGTATAAAGCAATTGAAGTCGGGATACCACATTTCATTCCTCAAACGCGTCTCGAAAGCAAAATATTAAGTGATATTAACTAAATACTTTTTCTCAAAATGTCTCATACCAACTATGATACTCTTTCAAATTGTTAATCTTTTATTCTCGAATACGTCTGTGTCTCTACTAACATAAAATGTGATAAATAAAATGCGTCACAGCGCTCTAAATACAGCGACGTTACACGGTGTAACTCATCGGGAATATCATGTAACGCAAAACGCCTTTGCCAGTTCTATTGCAACGAAACAGTTCAAAGATGCATTTGTACCCAGCAATGTGATTACATTCGCATTGCCTCTTGTGTTTGTGTGTATTCTGTATCCTACAAAGCATGTCAACTTAGATCGTTTTTCTCTATATCTTGTAAGCCAATTTAAATACAGCAAAGTTAATGTGGTATTAAAAAAAAAGTACGTGTACTTATGTATGCGCGTTAGAAGTTATACTTCTTTGGCGTGACTAAAATTACATTTTATTACGTATGCGAATAATTTAAGTAAGTAGGCAAAACAATAAAATGACCGGAGAAAGACATTAAATACAATTAATAAATGTTTGATTAAAGAACATCATAAAATTAACCTCAAATACTTTAAAACACTTTCAACATTTTATTATACAATTTTTGTCACTAACAAACTTTTCACGGCACAATGTTAGTAAAATTTATAAATAACATATATATATATTCACAATGAATTGCTAATATAAATGTAATGTTTTTCAATTTGCTTATTACATGAACTGATTTTCTGTCGGTTTTAAATATAACCACGTGTTATGTTGTGTACCTTGCGTTTGTATATAGCTAGACGATACGCGCAAACCTCAAATACTTGACAATACGCGCATGCGCGTTGGGTCACACCCCTACCACGTTCACTGTCGAATTTCGTTACACTGTCCGCGCGCAATTTCCGTGGCACATTAAACTTTTAGCCTCAATGCGCCAAAAGAAGTATAACTTAAAAAAGAAAAAAAAAACGTTTTGCGCACTTGGTTTGCGGAAATCATCAGAAAACCACGTCGCCATCAACAGCTGCAGAACGTGATTCTCCACACAAGAAGATGCCAGCTGGAAGAATTGGTAAGTGAACTCCTTATTAGAGTTAGTATCGTTAAGAATATATATATTATTTATAATAAGTTTTATATGTTCATTTTGATACACTTTAAGTATTTGTTAATCATATCAATGATACGCAATCTGCAAATATATATTTACAGGGTTTGGTATTCTTATCAAACATATTCCTATAATTTTATAAGCCTCTTATTTATTGTTCAGTAGGTCTACATACACAAATTATCTTATAAGTCATTAACTATGTTCTAACTGAATTAACGCTGGCTTCTAAAATTTCGTTCTGCCTAAATTTCACTCTCTTTTTTGTTTGCACTATACTAGTTACACCTCCTCAAGAGCTAGTGTAATTTTGGATGCACAATTTATCCCAGGTTACTTACAGTGGTTGAATGTAATTTCCACTCTCGGTTTTTTCGGGCATCACATGCGATTGACAAGTTAATTTTATGCAGTTTTGCTTTCCCGTGTAGCCTGACTAGTTGCATGAAACTAATATAATAAAAATTGATTAAAGCATTACCCTGAATGCACGCTAAATGAATATTATAAGAAAATATTTTTTTACATTTATTATAGAAGAACCATACAGTTATACAATCGTAAAAGCACACCATACAGCTGCGAGGTTACTTGCAATGTGGCGAAAAAGTCTTAAGGCAGTTCAGAACAAGACAGAGATGGTGCTCGTTACAGTGTTTCCCCAAGTCGCACTTTGCTTACGTGCAAAGACGTACACCTTTCTCTGTTTAGACGGGCGTATTACGGCTCCTGTATTGCAGAGTCTTTGAAATACAAATTCAGTAGTCCTACATATACAAATTATCACAAAAGTCTTTAACTAGGTTCCAACAGAATTAACGCTGACTTCTAATTTCGTTATGCCTAAATTTTACTTTCTTATGTTTGTACTATACTAGTTACACCTCCTCAAGAGCTAGTGTAATTTTGGATGTACAAATTATCCCAGCGTACTTACACTGGTTGAACTTAATTATCACTCTCGGTTGGTCGGGCATCACATGCAGTTGATTGACAAGTTACTTTTATGCAGTTTTGCTTTCCCGTGTAGCCTGATTAGTTGAATGAAACTATTCTATTAAGTATGGATTAAAGCATTACCTATAACAGTACCTAAAATTGTTTATTAAGTTTAATTCACACTTGTAAAACATAACTCCATATTGCTGACATTGAAAATACCCACAGTCCTGCATGCACGCTAAATGAGCACTATAAGAAAATATTTTGTTACATTTATAATAGAAGAACCATACAGTTATACAATCGTAAATGCACACCATACAGCTGCGAGGTTACTTGCAATGTGGCGAAAAAGTCTTAAGGCAGTTCAGAACAAGACAGAGTTGGCGCTCGTTACAGTGTTTCCCCAAGTCGCACTTTGCTTACGCGCAAAGACGTACACTTTTCTCTGTTTACACGGGCGTATTACGGCTGCTGCGTTGCAGTGTATTTGAAATACACATTTTTCACTCCCAACTATTATACGCGCATCAAATGTGCTAATATACAAGAGAACACACACTTAAGACGACGTCTGTTGAAGGCTTACAAGACGTCATGCAAATTAGAAACACCATTCCAGAGCACACCAACATGACTAATAACGACTTTTCCAAAGCGCTGTCTCAAAATATACGCATCAGATACATATCAAACTACTTACGGGCCCTGAATTTAGACATGTTACAGAATTTCCAGCAATTAAATGACAGGTTCACCACTTTAAGTCCCATAAGAAAACGCAGCATGACTACAACATTGCACGCCAGTTCAGAGCCTTGCGCGTATTAGAGGGATTATGGGGATTTGGCACATCGGGACCTGGGACCGCAGCGTCGGAGCTGTTCGTGCTCTGTCATTCCGGTCGGCCGGCCGGAGGTCATAATGGAGCCAGGTGATCTTGATCCTGGTAACCTTTGACCTTGATCCCGGTGATCTTTGACCTTGAAACCAAAACCAAAATCGAAATAAAAAAAATTATCTAATTTTTTTTTCAAAATCTATAAAAAAAGTTAGGTAAAAAATATTTAAAAAATATTTAAATTGTTTGAAATTTAATAAAGAATTTATTCTCAAAATGTATTAAAAGAACTTAAATTTCTAGAGATCCCCCACCTCCTCTATTTATACTCATTCTACCATTTTGGTAGGTGCAGTCCGCCATCTTGGTATGTGTCACAGCCACTGACAACCATCGTGGTAGGTGCATCTGTCCGCTATTATGGTCGGTGCAGTCTTCATATTGGTAGTTGCAGCCGCCTACCATCTTGGTCGGTGCAGTCCGCAATCTTGGTAGGCATAACATTCACCATCCGCCATATTGTTTTTTTCTATTGTCATTTGTTTATATATTACTGGAGTTTTTCTCTCACCTTCGTTCGACTGCAATATTGCTTTTTTCATTTGTAATTTGTTTTAAATTTCTGGTGATGTACCCAGCACCGCGCCCAGCAGAAGACTCACGTCCTCCATTGATATCCAATATATTTAATTCACCAAATTGTCAACCCCTTTCCAATATACTTTATTGCTTCGCCAATGTTTCCGATTGGCTAATTACTCGGGAGTTTTCGGAAACCTTCGTTCGACCAATTAGTCGGATCCCTTTCATTCTATTCCATTATATTTAATTGCTCTGCCAATGTTTCTTTTTGGCTGATTACTCGGGTGTTTTCGGAAACCTTCGTTCCGACCAATCTACGGCCTACATTAACCGCGAGGACGGATTTTTTTCCTTAAAAACTCTTTATAAGATGCACCCCGATCTCCCTCGGGAAATCAGTCATTTTTCTTGCTCTTAGAATTGTACGCATGTTGTCCGAGCTGCCATAAAATCCTTTCGGCTTTTTTGGCATTTGGAAGGGTGCACTCGCTTAGTGCCTTGGACAAACGAGACGAGGTACCGTACCTGCCCAAAGAATTTCTCCTGGTCTAGGCACCATACGAAATTTTAATATATTCAAGTATCTGCCGGTCTACCTGCAGCAGGATGAAGACATGTGGGGCTGCCTCCCTTTGCAAGGAGTATTTCGATGACTCTACCACTTCGGTTCTCGACACGCCACATCGCAGGGGTTGGTGCAAGACCCGACGAGCAGCCATCGTGACATCTGCGCCCATGAAAGACGACGTCCCCGTTGATGACGCCCTCCCCATAGGAAACGCCCTCCCCGTTGAAGACGCCATTCCCTTCCCGTAGAAGACGATGTCCCCTTGCAAGCTATCTACTTGCAAGCTGTACCCATGGAAGATGCTCCCTTACAAGAGATTTACTGATAAGCAATACCCGACGAGGAAACGAAACCAGAACACAGGTGCCCGATGTTTATGAACCTCGATGAAGTTTTAAATTACTTTGTGAAAAATTTTGTGAAACTCGGTGTGTGCATGGGAACTGAAATGGTTATTATGTAACAAGAATCGTATGAAATGTTTTGAAGCATCCAATGTTTTCGCTCGTTGTACTAGTACACCATCAAGCAGATTGCCATCTTTCACAGTGACGAAGACGGGAAAACCAAAGTTTTGACTATTTAACTACCATGTCCATTGAGGCACCTCGACCGCAGCCCACAAAGAGCGTATCGCCTACAGACGTACGAAACGCAAGGTTTAAGATGGGAAGAGGGAAATATTACGTACGAGGAAATTCCGACAATGTTGGACTCTGCCATAATTCCCTATTATCCTGTGTATTTGTTTGGAAGACGTCATGAGTCGGCGATTCGCAATTCATGCCCCATCGGAACGAACTTCGTAGTTCTTCACAAGCATTGCTGCTGCCCACAGTTTCGACAGCTCGTCAAGACGGACACTACAAGACTTCACGATTGTAAAAATCAAAGAAACCCCAAGACTGTGGAGTTATGATAACCCGCGGTACATTAAAAAACATACGTGAAACCCATGATACATAAAAAAATATATATATTAAGTTTGTAATGTCCTCCAAGACTCAGCGAAGTAACGCTTGAAAAAAATATGGCTTGTATTATACAGAATAATAATAATATTGCATTGTGAGGTGTGTACATAAATAAATGTGCTCACATTAGGTAAAAAAACACTGTAAGTAAAGAATTTTTAATAAAATATTAATAAGTTTTTTTTATAATTTAAAGAAACGAAATAAAATTAAAATCTTAATTGAGACTCTAGTCATCACTCAAATAACGTATCATATATTTCACATGTGTGAATGTAATTATTTATTTAAATAAAATAAGAATTAGAGGTAAAACACTTTACAAATGAAGGAAGCCTCAAAAATTATCTCTAGATATGTCGTGTAGCAGCTGCATAGGTGGCCAGAGTTAAGTTGGCACCGCATGCAGTATTCAGGAGTTGCAGCCATGCATAAATGTACTTTGCTCTTCCTGCTGAACACGCAGTGGGTGAGCGCGCGGGCCACCTGGAGCCCGGGAAAGGAGGCGAGCAGCTCGCCTACAGTAGTGACTTCATACTAGCTACATTACATTTATTATTCCAACTGAAATCGATTGCTTATTCATTAATTATGCAAAACATAAATACATCGCAAAAAGAATTCACGAATGCGTATTCATTTTATCATACAAACTTTAATATGTCGGAAAAAAAGAGACACACTTTTGTCTTTAGCCCATCCGAGAATACACACAAGGTACACTGACAGGAGGGTCCAGGTTCGACACTTGAGAAAAATGTACACGTTATGAAAAAATATACCTTTTACCATACAGATTTTTAAATAACATACTGATTTTTGAAAAACAGACATAACATACTGATGGGGACAAAAGAACACACTGATGAAAAAAATAATCCCTGTTACCATACTGATTCGTGAAAAAAAGACAAAACATACCTTAAAAAAATAAAACTCTCGTCACATACATTGCAATCACCTTTTAAACAAAATTAAAACCAGCGCACAGGTAAAATATGATGTATAGAAGTATCTGCACCGTCCATTTATAATCAGCTTCACGTAAGTCAACAACAAGGCTTTATATATTACGCATGCAAAACATAAATTATAGAAAAATATTTAATATTTATTATTTTGATCACATCAAATGTAAAACAACAAACAGAAATGAAAGTTTTAATGTTCTAATTAGTACACTTAAAAAAAAAACATGCACACACCAAGTTAAGAATATATATATGAAAGGCTTCATAGTTTTACTCCAACTTTAAACATTTAGAGAATTAATCCCGCGCCCATGCTTGCATACATAACAGCTCGCAGGAGTTGTGGGAACAGCAGGGATATAAATGAAATAACGAGCTTCTCAGCACACCTGAAGCGATTAATTATATTAAAAATTATATGTTTATATTAAATTAAACTTTTAGCAGGGTTTTTATGCCAAAATGTCTTACTCGGCGTTCCAGGATTCATCATGTTTGGAGTGTCCCAGCCACCGCACATACACGCGACCATTACATCGTTTCAGTACTTTTCCCCCAAAATATACGCCTGGAAACTGCAGAAGCCAGATCTCTTCAGTGATGGGTTCGTCACGTAGGTCCTGAAGGTAATACATATCTTGTACAACTATGCAGACCAGCTCTGACGGAAGTCTTTGTGGAAAACTCCCCGTTGTTTCCGATCGGCACCAGGTCACTGATCTTGGCTTTAGGCTTGCGTGAGTCTCTCCTCTTCGGAATAGCGCACACGGTCCGAAAAAGGGAGTCGTTTTTCACGACTTCTGACTTCATGCGATTGGTAGAATGAATGGTACAATTGTACTCGCGAACGAGTTTTGGGAGTATATCCAACCACATGTAGTTTCTGTTCACCGTAAAATGTCTCTACAGTTAGCTTTGAGCATCTTGTGAAACCGCCCGACGATGCTGGCATTCAGCCAAGAGTATGTAGAATAATGATTTATGCCATAAGTTTTTATCAGTGCACGAAAAGCTACATAAAAATATTCTTTACCATCGTCGGTGTGGAGTGGTTTCCTGCTGTCTGCGAAGCAATCAGAAGTCTCAGCCTTCTATTAATTCATTCGGATCATCCCAATACTGATAGCCGATTTTTTCTCCGATCTCCAATTTCTGAGTCAAACCCGAACCACCAATTTCACGTACCCTAGTAAACAGTCCGGCTAAAATGGAGATTTTTTCGTGCACCGTGTCTTTAAATCGAAGTAATGAAGGGTTATTCTCGCCGTTATATGCGCGACTTTGCTTTAACAAAACGCGGTACTTGCACAAATCCGATTCGGTGTAGTGTCCAGGGCGTCTACGAAACCAAAGTTCGCTCAATCCCTGCGTGATATTCACCTTGTGCTTGCCGATCTCCAGTATATCTCTGGGATAAAATAAAACTTCGTTATTTCCAAGGTACCATTTCCCCCCACTTTTCTGCAAACCATAAGTGTCGGCGGTACGGTCAAAGAAGGAAGCGATGTAATGAGAAAGAAGAGTGCTCACATCGGGCCCGTGCTCTCGTGTTCGTTTCCGTTCTCGCGCACGCAGCACGCAGCTAGTGATGCCACCTTCTCATTCGGGTAGTTCTGGGCTTCTTTTCTGTTTACGGGTCGGGGTCGGTTCTTGCACCTTGATTTCAGTTTTGTTTTGTTTTCAACGCGGGCATCGTCCCCGTCACTTGGTTTTTTTTCTTATTTCGTCTAACTGGAGGGTAAGAGGTTTGAGGGTCTTCTCCCTTAGATACTCGATGGCCATGCTGTTATTTTTCGTGAGTAAGTATTTGGTCTGTACCACCTCGATCACTCGCTGAAGCTCTCTCACCAATTCGGTTCGGTTATCTATCGTTTACTGAGTTGAAAAGGCGTTTCGTACATGAATATATATCGACCTCACTTTTTTGTAGGAAATCATTCGCGATTTTCTGAGATTGTTTTTTCTTCTTGTTATGCCTTGCAACATCATATTCGTAGCCAGTTTTGACATTAGTACATTTTGTAAGTCCTTCAATTCTTCTCGTCTCAGCGCGATCGACACATTGATTAGGTCGATTATCCGCGCCTCCATGGTCGCTATGCGTTTATCGACCGTTACTAAATCTTCAACCACTTTATTTTTAATGCTTGATAATTTTTGACGGATAAAGGACAAGTCTTCTTTGCTTACAGTGATGAAACGATTTTGCCCACATTCAAGGTCATCGTTACGATCGAAGCTGCCAAATTTGGAAATGCTTCTGTGAATCATGGTTGAATTTGTAGGATAGACTGATCGAACCCATATATGTACCTACCCTTATGTAGCGAGCAGTCCTTTACGATTACCAATATACCGAACTTGTGTTTCCAGCACAAAGAACACATATCTTTGAAGTCTGCAAATGTCATGTCTGCATTTACATGACCATCGTAAACGTGGCGTAAATTAGTGTCGATCTTGCGGAACGAAACTAGGAAATTCACATTGTTGCGAAGTAGTTGTTTGGGTACACGGGAATAGGTTTGACTGAGATACATGCAGTACACGTTCGCGTGCCGTCCCATGCTAAAGTATTCTTGAGTACAAATTTCTTTTTCGCAGGCAACGTCATCGAAGACAAATATCGAGTTTGGAAGAGCTTCGTTCAGAGGAACCACCTTCTCGTTTTCGCTGCAGGGGAAATAACCCACGCCATCCACGACCTGTAGCACGCGTGCCAATCGCTGGTATTTCGGTTGCTGGAGCGATTTTGAATAATCATACATGTTCTCTAACCGAAGGCCGCTCGTTTCTTCCAGCAGGCTCCGTAGGACGCAAGTTTTACCACATCCGGACAGCCTACAAATCAGGCCTCGCACGCTATTAGGCAACAGGTCACCATTACGTCATTAGTCCTCGGTTTAGTTATCTTCCCTGGTAATACGCATGGGGAGACTTATGTCCTGCTCGTTTACCTCCATTATGCAGAAATAAAACTGTATAAAAGAAGAATATTTATAGTTTGTCTGCTCAGTTTAATTCATTGTGCCGCAAAGTAAAGACGATGAAATCAGGCAATGGGATCGTCGATTCACTCATTAATAATCTTCCGTTCGATGTTTAGATTCCAGGATACAGGTTCTGTGGACCGGGAACAAGGCTTGCTGAAATGCTGTCATGTAACGAGATGTGCATAAAAGCCCTGGACGAAGCTTGTGAGCAGCACGACGTTGCCTATTTCCAGTACAAGGATCTGCAAGCTAGGAACCAGGCAGGCAAGTTACTTGCACAGAAAGCCGAAGAAATAAGAAAATCGGCAGCCGCCGGGCTCGGAGAAAAAGTATCCGCCTGGGGTGTATTCAACATAATGAAAGGCAAGATTAAACTAGGCATGGGTCTATGTGCAAGCAAAAGGCCATCGCGAAGCCCTCGAATGACCAAGAGGAAGGGTGTGGACAAGGTAGGAGGGGTCCTGCCCGCACAGATACCTGCAATCGGTGCTCTGGCCGGTATCGCCGGGCAGTCAGGAATATTGTAAGCACCGTGAAGCAAACTTCGAACTATCGTAAACAGGTATAGGAAACCCACCACCATAACAGAAAATTGGAAGCTATCACCAGAAGGAAAAACCAAACAGCCAAGGGTTTTTCATTCGTCAGCCGTATCGGGAAAAAGGGTAAACACGCAGACTATTGTTATAGTTTTGGGAATATGCGTCCTCCGCACGAATTTGCGCGATTATTTGATATATACAAAGCTAACGTACAATTACGAAACAGAACAGATGCCTAACACGTGGTACTGTGGAAACTTGTGTCTGCGATTTTTAAGCAATCGAGATTTCCAGTTATAGAAAAAAAAAACATTCGCAGGGAATAAACGAGGTGTGTGAGCCATACCGATCTCATCAGTATGTCTGTGTCTATCATTCTGAAAGGTCAAAAGTCCGATCTGCGGGGTGGCTTTTACGCTTCCTTACAAATGGACGGGGAATGGTGTGTGGGGATAGTGGATTTTCAAAATTACAACTCCATATCCAACATCGTGGAAAATAAAAATTCCAGTTTTCAGTATTCGGATATGGGGCAGCGAAGAAAATTATCATTCCCACTGGGACATACGGGCTTAAGGATATGGAATACTTCATGAAGAAATCACTGCCGCACAAATTGCATTCGAACGGCATGGGATTTCGAATACCCTGAAGGCCGAAATGTTTTGCAGCACAGATGTAGATTTCACGGAACCGAACACAATAGGACCCATGCTGGGGTTCGAAGCCAACATGTTCAAAGCAGGAAAAAACATGTATCGTCGAGTGCGGTCAACATCTTTATGGTTAATGTCATACGAATATTCTGTAATTTGGCAAGATGCAGTTACATGAATGGTAAACCGAGCAGCACGATTGACGAGTTCGCCCCCACCATAGGTCCTAGATATAAAATCGTAGAATGCACAAAAATGTTTATTTATTTTCTGATCGTCGCAAAGAGCATCCACGAAGTAGCTGTTTCGGTCGTGAACCAAAAAGACCAACTGATAAATTTCCGAAGCGAAGAAATCACTTTGCGCCTGCGCCTGAAATGATGGGACAAAATTTCGCTGGGAAAACAAAAATGTATAAATGTGTGTGGTACATCGAACCCGAGATCAGTAAGCGACGAGGACTCGTTACGCCAACACCGGAAATGCAGAGTTTCTCCCCGTCCTCTGTTTAAAAGTAATTCGCCAAGGTGGATGAAATCCTCGATGTGGATCAATGCCTAGAATTCAACGATAAATATTATAAAATGTAAATGAACTGTTACAAACCTTATCTTCCTGGGCCTTTCGCTCTCGGAAGGGAGGTTAGCATACCGATACAGCGTCAAGAAATGTACACTTTGCCAAGCCAGTCCTATGTTCTCATAAGAGGTAGGCTAACGAAGGCAGATAGGACCCACCAGACCACCACTGAAATGGTTCGAAATGGGATTCTGCACTTTTTCGAACGCGTAATGAACAAGATAAATGGCGTCACGGTCAACCAGTCGCGAGATGTGGGCAAAACCTCGTCGACAAAAAATGACCTATCTATCACGCCCTACCATCTCTCTGCAGCCAATATGGCAGGCTGGGGAATCGAAGACGACTACAGTGTTCCCATTTACGCCGAAGGCAGGTTCGAAGTATCCGTTCCGCTCTCCTTGCTACTGGGATTCGCCGAAGATTATAATAAAATAGTAATAGGAGCGAGGAAGGAGCTGGCGTATTTGCTGGCCACATCGCATTTGGATGCCGTATTGGTAGTCGGAGAAAATACGCAGTTTGTCTCTCTTACTTTGAACACCTTAGAATGGGTTGTTCCTCAAGTGACCCCTAGCACCCGTGATCTTGTCAAGCTGTTGAATTATACNGTCAAGCTGTTGAATTATGCCAAGAAAGAAAAAGTGATCGAAAAAGCATTCAGAAGTTGGAGCCTGGTCACCTGCCCGGCCCTGTCTGCCGCCACACAACATCACTGGGTCTTAAAAACCTCTTCCAGCACACACAAACAGAGCTAAATCATACTGGCGCTTCAGTTGAACAAACATCATAGTATCGGAGCCGACACGTCTATGTTTGACTACTGCAAAGTCTAAAATGTAAATATATTTTTGAATAGCGAAAGCTACCCGTTTATTGACCTGAACACTACGTTCAACCAAGAAGGTTCTACTTTGCCAAATTATACGTATTCGCAATTCCATTCATCGAATTTCAGACTCGAGGCGCATCCCATCTTGAGCCCTGAACATTTCAAAAACATGGCACCTTTGCTGGTATTCGATCCAACGAAGCAGAACGAGCGCATGCAAAATGGCGCGGTCGACTGCCAGATCGAAACAATCACCAAGGAAAACGTGCCCGCGAATACCACAGCCTACTGCTTGATGCTCCACGACAGGATCTTTCAGTACGATTGTTTTTCCGGCCTGGTAAAAATCATCATTTAAATAACCACGTAAATACGCATGGAGTGGGGACTCATATTTCAGTCGTAAAAATGTACTGTATCTTTCAAGGTTTATGGAGCCAAAACGACTTCATGCTTAAGGAAATCGCAGTCATGGCTTGTTACTGCATGACTCAAACCCGCAACTTCCAGCCTCCATATCCGTGGAAACTGTTGGACGAAAAGAGCAAGAAAACAAACGCCTGGTTGATCAAGTACTACCACGGACTGTGCTGTGATGAAGGCAAGATTCCGTATCAGCAGGTGGGAAATTTTCTGAGCGACTTGCTGACGCAGTACCCGTGAGGACCGATTTATGTGGTTGGGGCCCAATCAGAAAAAATTGCTGAGTAATTTTTGCGTAAATGAATTGGAAATAATCGACGTACAGGACAATCATTGGTGACCTGTGCGTTCCCTTCGAAAAATGAGGAAAGTAAAGGTTCAGAGTTATTTGGTGGGCGCTTCGAAAAACGTCCAGTCACTTTACGAGTGGCTTGCTCATTTCACTGAGATATAAACACGGTTATATATATCTTGTAGGGCAAACATGTTTTTTTTGGCATGTCAGCCAATGTTCGAGAAGAGCTTGCATACGTGATTTCGCACAATGCAGAGTCTGAAAAAACACAGTTATGTGCTGGTGTGGATGCAAAATTATCTTCAATAGTTGCTGCGTACACCTGCTGCAAGTCCTATGCGTGATCTTAGGCTGTGTGAAATACGAAGATACCTGATCACGTTATAGTATATGTGTATAGATGACGTCATTCCACAATGAGAAAAAAATTATAGAAATAAGTCAGGCACGAAAATAAATTAGTCGCCCAGTCAAGCACGAGTCACAGTGGTAGCAAGCTGATGCCATTTCATCCAGAGAACCTTGTCATATCCGGACGAATCTAAAATCATCTATTCGTTCTGGTTGTCTGGATCACTACATACCTACGAAGACAAATGAAATGGATGGGGCCACTGTTTATATTCACTGACTCCGGGTGACTGCAAGCCTACAAATCAGTTAATAACTTCTTGTACTCCGGGGAATTGCGTGGTTCATCACATGACACAGGATACGACTCTTCCAGCAACCGTGAACCAGGTTCTGGGAATTTGCCGCAACTCGAATTTGCCGAGTCGAGACAAGGTTGACCCTCCTCCTACGATCACCGAAATTCACACCCCTTAATCCTCCACCCAGGTCTGCGTACGTCGGCAAAATAATACCAGCGCGGCTTCGACTCAAACAGCCACAACTAAACGTCTACACACAGTATGGTATTTGACCTAAAAACCTGGCCAATAATGTTTTTTTTTTTAACCGGTTCCCACCCCTTTGTTAGGTTTCTTCGAAAAGCCAGGTAGCTACAGCAACAAAGGGTGAAAACCGCAAAGCGCTGGCGCGATTCAACGCGCCACGTTCTCAGTCGGAAGTTACCCTTCGCTTAGAGTGTTGTGTGATTTGTCGATGTGCTCAGATTTTAGTGTTTTTATAAACTCTTGTGGTTTTATGAATAAACTATTTACTGGTGGTTTTTGTGGTGGATTCTTCTAACCCAGGTATGTACTTTATGTAACACTACTTTTATGTAAAGAAAATCTAGCAAATTTGAGTCAGCACGGCTGACAACATAGGTGTGATCAACTGTTTGATATATGTGTACTTTAAAATATTTACTAAGGGTTTTGTTATACCTCTGAACATGTCTAAGCTCTGAAAACTATTGTATGACATGAAGTATTTAGTACGCAATACAGTTATAAAAAAACTGCCGCCCGAAACCGTCCCCTTTTTTTAACGATGTTTTTGGTTCATACCCTACAATAGTATTTTTTTTTTTTAATATTTAGTTTTTTGTTAACAGGGCTTCCTTGATTGAGGTCAATGACTCGAAATGAGTTATATACCATTATACAAAGGTCAAATGATTAAATATTTGATGGAAAGCTTCAATTTATGGAGCAAGATATTATAAGTAATTATGCTGAAGATGATCCACTGTTACCTAATGTAAAGCAAAAGCTGTCCAGCAAAGGCTGCTTTTAACTTCAGACCCCCTAATTACAGGGATGCGATGCTTTTCCCATAAGAAAAAATGCCATTATCATCTGATTTTTCAATATCTGTATCAAAAAGAGACCTTATAAATGTAAATGTTTTAGAATATAGTAGTAGTGACAAATAAATGCTTCGTTTTAAAACTAAATCGTTGTCTTATTATTTTCACTCCACAATTTAAACAAAATGATGTTCTCTAGCTGTTAGTGGCATAAAATATTTTTGGCCAGGTTTTAGGACCAAATACCACACTGTGCGACGGTCGTATCGCAGCCACCGTGTTTACACCACAAGGCATACAAATTCTAGGGCACCTGCATCGAACTGTGAAGCGTGCCCATGCAAACGTCCGCATGTGACGTCACCTGCTGCCGCCAACACGGGTTCGTCCATGACCGACTTCAACTTGGAATCAAGCACTGTGAACATTCCCTTTCTACTGCGTAAGCTCGAACGTCAATGACTGCTAATAATTTTTTACGAAAATGTTTTGGCTCGCACGTAACATTTTTAAATGTTCTCGAATTTAATGTACATTTATAATTTTTTAATCTGTGTAAAGAATACATACCTGTATAAAATGAATTATCTGGGTATTTCTATTTTAAACCTTTTATTTTTTAAATAAGATGTTAAGTTTTTTGCTAAATAAATTGCGGAGAAAATATATATTAGTGAAAAAATGTATTTAAAGGATTGGCTCGCGAGAACATGCAGTACCGAAGGAGCAAGAGGGACTCCTGCCACGAACGTATACGGACTTTGAGCGGGCGAAGAAAACAGAAAAATTTTGCGCGGAGTAATTATCCATGTCCGCTCGGATGTACTCTGTCACACACTCGCTGCAAGCAGATCAAAATATTACAATGCTGGTTTCAATACGAGTTTCCTGGTGGCTAGTTTCGTTTCCGAGCTCATGCATGATTAGCTGTTCTCCCGTATCGAAATCAAAGCTGATGGCCAGCGCCATCCAAGCCGATCCTGGGAGCTGCAACGTAGCTCTTACGGCGGGGAAAAACTCTCACTCCATTTATTAGCCTTTGGCCATCCGCCCACTCCATTACTTTGTTATTGGCCATTGACAAAATTTAGTTGATAAGAAATCAAAACTTTAATTATATTACCCTAATGTTATCTTACTTAAGGGTCCTGCCTACCTAGCAATAACATTGAATATATAGGTAATTTTTTTTATTCGCAGGCGTACAGACACATGACGAAGAGGAGGCAGGCAGAGCAGTATAGGAGGAGGGTGGGCACTCGCTTATAAGCTTTAGTTTTAGCGTTGATGCNGCGATGATGCGCTATAGTTGTATTGGTGTTGAAGAATCCGTGCTGTGGCTACTTTAAGGAAATTAGCAGCCATCTTCGTAATGTCGTCGATTGATTTATGGTCCGAGAGTGACGAGGCTCTCCTAAATAATGCGGGGGAATCATTCGAAAATATGGGTGACCCTGCATCTATCGCCTCAGGGCGATGCGATGCTGCACCATCGGAGACCATGGTGGAATCCGGCGCTGCACCTATAGCAACAGTCGGCATCGCGACTGAGACAATCTTCCGGCGCACCCAGACGCCACCCTTCCAAGGCTTCCAGACGCTTCTCTTTCGCAGCTTCCAGACAAGTGAGTTGCCTATATGCGACAACATAAATGAAGGTTCCCTGCTGCTGGAAGCTGGCAGCGCACCGCAGCTGGAAAATGGATCGCCTGAAATGACTGTTTTACAAGTGCAAACAACGGGGACTCTTTCCTCCAACGACTTGACGGACTCATCCGTGTCGGTACAGTACTCTCCGGTCTCAGATTTTGCTTACACAAATGATGAAAGATGCCTTTTCTGCGAAGACATGTGGTCTCAGCTGCCTTTCGATGCTAACCCACCCTGCTGTCGGTCTGAAGGGGATGAGATTCACCACTTTATAAATAACTTTGAAAGCATTTTACGCCCCTTACGTAACGATGTTACCGATTTACACCTCGAACTGACTAACTGCGTGCGTGTTCTTACGGACGTGAAATGTTACATGGAAGGATTTGTGCTAAACGTTTTCTACTATCCTAGAGTCTGCAGCTACAATATATATTTATATGGATGTAAAAATGTGATTTTAGAGACACGCATTTTTTGCTCCTATACTTGCGAACCAAGCATTTAAACCTAAATTTGGTGTACTATTTATGTGTGGTTTTTGAGTTAAATATAGCGAAATATAATTTAATTTCTATGTGCGTGTTTGTTCAGTGATTTATTTTTTCTCTGTGTAAAACACATAAGTTTTTTTTTTTTCCTTTCTTTGGTATAAATATTGATTGTGCTTGCTTTTCCCTTGGAGGAGGTGCATGTACGTGCAATATTTCATTACAGTGCTTCCTATTACATAATAATTATGCTTGACTTATTTAACATAATTTAAAAAAAAAACTCTAAAATTGCTGCACTTTATTACCTTTTTTGTTATAGTATTACAAAAAAAAATGTGTGAAAAATTTAGCAGATAACCATTTAAAGAAGGGTATTCAATAATAAAAAAAAAAAATGTGCAGGGCACAACCGTACCGCCACTGACCTACATTAACTACCTCTCTTGAGTGTGAAGACGTAAGAGGAGTATGCTGTTGGAGGAGATGTGATCGCGTGACGACCTTCATTCTGACACGTCGCACAAGAATACCGCCAGCCTCTGCCTGTCTCTTTATCGCTTGCATGTAGCAGCAGTAAAACACTCATGTCATTTTAAAATGATTTCAATGCGATTGAAAATATTACACAAATACTTGCAACAAAATTATTTATTTTACATTATAATTACAAAAGAAAATTTGTAAGAAAATTTAATTCATTATTTAAATCCATCGTATTTACACATCAAATGGAATAATACATTTAGCAATATATAAATATATATGTTTACAAAACACACGGAGAAAATATTTCACATAATAACATATTTACTGAAAAAATGCAAAAAAATTGGTAAACAAAAAATTATGAGAAAATTTAACACATCGACATTTATGTGTACATAATAACAATTTTTTACACACAGCATAAAAACATACTTTTCCCCATCAAAACTTTTAATCATGCACATAAATAAGTTTTTACACTGTAGAACGTGTGTGTTTCGTCAACTAAAAAAACATTGCGAGAAGAAAGGGAGGTTTTCATCAACTGGGTTTTTCTATAGATAGAGCAAAGCTCATATTAACACCCACACACGAGCACGTCTGGCCATGGGTCCGGTGGTGGTGTAACCTCCAAACTGCGCCAAACGCCATCACAATGTTCAGAGCATACTTTAAAAAGTTTATAACTTTTAATTTCATGATAAAATTTGTTATTTTCCCTGTCGTACTTGCTTGAACGTCGTTCACCCACAGTTTATTTTTTCATTTTTCCGATGTTTGTAGGAAATTTTGTTTGTGGATGGCACAAATTAACTGCGCACCCGTCACAGCTACAATCTTGTACTGATAATTCAATAGTATTACCATCGAAGACGTTTCTTTCAAAAAGGAAATAAACATTTTCGTCACGCCATCCACATTTACGGTAACAGCCGGCTGGTCCGTGTAGGTTACGCCCTGAGTAGAGGAATGGTACTTGCATATTTTTTCTCGGGAGTGAACCTATCACCAAGACGCGCTCCACCGTTGCAAGAAGACCTGGTGGAAGGTCTCGGCTTCAAGCCTAGGTGTACTTCGCATGCAAAAGGCGTGCAGGTGGAGGCCCAGTCCGGGAAACTTTTCCTTTTCACAACATGGTTATGTCCATCATATTTCTCCTGCCATTTGCACACATAATTATTTTTACTTATTCGGAAAAGTTCTTTCACTACACTTTCTTACATTCTTCCCTTGCATACGTGGACATCACGATTTTGTTTTACCAACTCCCTCAGCGAAAAAAGAAGCATAGAGTTAGAGCATAAATTGTAAATGTAACAGTTTATGTATTCACAAGTTAATGTGTCCCGCACATAACAGCCTTCGAAATATTCGTAGCAGCAAAGCCAGTGAATTGTACCGTCACATAATTGAATTTGCAGAGCTCCTCGAGCATCTCTGTAACAAACGCGTCAGATACCACCGAGGGGGCTCGGGGTTGCGTCTTATAAAGAGTTTTCGGGGGAAAAAAATAGTCCGCCCTCGTGATTAAAGTAGGCCACCGATTGGTCGGAAAGAAGGTTTCCGAAAACACCGGAGTAATTTGCCAATGAAAATCATTGGCGGAGCAATTAAATATATTGGAAGGGGGTGGACAATTACCCAATGAGAATCAGGGATGGGGCAATTGTCAATTAAATATATTGGAAGGGGAAAGTGGCGAAGGTCTGTTTTCTGTTGGGCGCGGTACTGGGGACAGCACCAGCAATCTAAAACAAATGACAAACAAATAAAACAAGATGGTGGTCGAGCGAAGGTCAGGGACAAAATCCAGTAATGCATAAACAAATGACAAACAAAAAACAAGATGGCGGATGGTGGCTGTGACGCCTACCAAGATGGTGGACTGCACAGACCAAAATGGTGGACGGATGCACCTACCAATATTGTGGACTACATCGACCAAAATGGCGGATAGTGGCTGTGATGCCTACCAAGATGGTGGACTGCACCTACCAAGATAGCAGAATATGTGATTGCGAGATGAGGGTGTGGGGACCTCTGAAAATTTAACTTTTTTAAAATACACTTTAAAATAATTTTGAAATAATTCTTTATAACTTTAAATATTTTTTATATGAATTGTTTATAATTTATATATATATATTTTGGATTTGTTTGGATTTTATTTTGGTTTCAAGGTCAAAGGACATTGGGGTCAAGGTAAAATGTTACAAGGATCAAGGTCACCTGGATCAATTATGGCCGCCAGCCGACTGGAATGATAGAGCATGATCAGCTATGATGCTCAGGTCCCAGGTCCAGATGTGCCAAAGTACCCATAATCCCTGTACTTGGATAGCAGCGACGGCGTACATTGTGCGTGTGGCGGTTTTCCCCTTATTATTCCTGCGCTTCTAAGCCACAAACCGAAAATAACTACAGACGACCATCTACAGACTGTTAAAAAGGCACATTACCTTTATCTATATTCTGAGTATATTGCATGGGTTTGTGACATTATATTGATAATAAATTTATGAAAACACTTAATTGTTGAAATATAACATTCGTGAAATTTAAATATGTAAATATGACAATTTCAATTTCAAATCTCGTTTTGTAGAAATTTCCAAAGGTATTTTGACAGAAAAGTTTGGTTTCACTTACATAGTGTTGATTAAGGTAGTGTGTAGCGGTGTATTTGGTAGGTAAGCAGATAGGTTGGTTGGTAGGTAATTGGAAAGGTTGGTGGGTATTAGGTTAAGGTAGGTAGTTAAGAAAGGTCGGTAGTTAGGTGGGTGAATGGTGGGTATTAAGGTAGGTAGTTACGTAGGTACGCAGTTAGGTAGGTATGTAGTTAGGTAGGTATGTAGTAAGGTAGGTATGTAGGTGGTAGGTACATTGGAAGGTAGGAAGTAAGAAAGGTAAATATGTAGGTGGGTAGGTAGGTATGAAGGAAGGTAGGTAGGAAGGCAGGAAGAAAGATTAATAGGTAGGTACATAAGTAGGTGGGTACATACATAGGTTGGAATATATGTACATAGTTAGGACACAGGAACATAGGTAGGTAGCACATAGGTAAGAAGTTAGGAATGTAAGTAGTTAGGGAGATAGGAAGATATGTATGGAGGTATGTAAGTACATAGGTAGGAAGTTAGGAATGCAAGTAGTTATGTAGGTAGGGAGGTAGATAGGAAGGTAGATATGTATGTAGGTAGGAAAGAAAATAGGTAGGTAGATGGGTGGGATAAAAGGTAGGTAGGAAGGCAATTAGTAGGAAGATAATTGGTAGGTATGAAGTGATGGATGTTAGTTAAGGTAGGTCGATAAGGTATGCAATTACAGTATGTATAAAGCTAGTCAAGGTATGTGGAAAGATATGTAGGAACTAAAGTAGGTAGGAAGGTGGGTAGGTAGTAAGTAGGTAGGACGGTAAGTAGAAAAGTTGGTAGGAAGGAAGGTATATAGGTAAGTATATAGGTGGGTTGATAGGTGGGTAGGTAGGTGGGTAATAGGTGGGTTGGTAGGTGGGCAAATGGTGGGTGTATTGGAAGGTGTGTAGATAAGTAGGTAGGTATAAATGTAGGATGTTATAAAATTAAGGTAAATTTGAAGTTAATGTAGGTTGTTAAGTTTGGAAGGTAGGTGGGTAGGAAGTAGGTAGGTAGAAAGGTATGTAGGATGGAAGGTGGTTAGGAAAGTAAGTAGGTTTTTAGGTAGGAAGATAAATAGGTATGTATGTAGGTTGGTACGCATGTGTGTACCTAGGTAGGTAGAAAAGGGTTTGTAGGAAGTTAGATATATATGTAGTAAAAACTAGATTGGTAGGTGGGCAGGAAGGTAAGTATGGGGTTAAATTAGGCAGTTAAGGCAGTTAGAAAATGGAGTTAGTTAAATTAGGTATTAAATGTATGAAGTTAAGGTAGGTAGTTAAGGGAGGTAGATCGTTAAATTATGTAGGTAGCTAGGAAGCTGGGCAGGTAAGTATGTAGGTATGTAATTAGGTAGGCAAATAGAAAGGAAGGTAGGCAATGACAATGTTAGTATGGGGGTAGGTGGATATGTGAGTAGATGGTAGGTGGGTAGCTGGATATGTGAGTAGATGGTAGGTGGGTAGGTGGATNTATATATATTTGGATTTGTTTGGATTTTATTTTGGTTTCAAGGTCAAAGGTCATTGGGGTCAAAGTAAAATGTTACAAGGATCAAGGTCACCTGGATCAATTATGGCCGCCAGCCGACTGGAATGATAGAGCATGATTAGCTATGATGCTCAGGTCCCAGGTCCAGATGTGCCAAAGTACTCATAGTCCCTGTACTTGGATAGCAGNGGCGTACATTGTGCGTGTGGCGGTTTTCCCCTTATCATTCCTGCGCTTCTAAGCCACAAACCGAAAATAACTACAGACGACTATCTACAGGCTGTTAAAAAGGCACATTACTTTTATCTATATTCTGAGTAAATTGCACGGGTTCGTGACATGATATTGATAATAAATTTATGAAAACACTTAGTTGTTGAAATATAACATTCGTGCAATTTAAATATGTAAATATGACAATTTCAATTTCAAATCTCGTTTTTTTAGAAATTTCCAAAGGTATTTTGACACAAAATTTTGGTTCCCCTACATAGTGTTGATTAAGGTAGTGTGTAGCGGTGTATTTGGTAGGTAAGCAGATAGGTTGGTTGGTAGGTAATTGGAAAGGTTGGTGGGTATAAGGTTAAGGTAGGTGGTTAAGGTAGGTCGGTAGTTAGGTGGGTGAATGGTGGGTATTAAGGTAGGTAGTTAGGTAGGTATTTTGTTAGGTAGGTATGTAGTTAGGTAGGTATGTAGTTAGGTAGGTATGTAGTTAGGTAGGTATGTATTAAGGTAGGTATAAAGGTTTGTAGGTANGTTAGGTAGGTATGTAGTTAGGTAGGTATGTAGTTAGGTAGGTATGTATTAAGGTAGGTATAAAGGTTTGTAGGTACATTGGAAGGTAGGTAGATATAAAGGAAGAAGGGTATGTGCATAGGTAGTAAGAGAGGTAAATAGGTAGGTGGGTAGGTAGGAAGGCAGGAAGAAAGATTAATAGGTAGGTACATAAGTACGTGGGTACATGCATAGGTAGGAATATATGTACGTAGTTAGGTACACAGGAACATAGGTAGACAGTACATAGGTAAGAAGTTAGGAATGTAAGTAGTTAGGTAGGAAGGGATATAGGAAGATATGTATGTAGGTATGTAAGTACATAGGTAGGAAGTTAGGAATGCAAGTAGTTATGTATGTAGAGAAGTAGATAGGAAGGTAGGTATGTATGTAGGTAGGAAATAAAATAGGTAGGTAGATGGGTGGGATTAAAGGTAGGTAGGAAGGCAATTAGTAGGAAGATAATTGNAGGTAGGAAATAAAATAGGTAGGTAGATGGGTGGGATTAAAGGTAGGTAGGAAGGCAATTAGTAGGAAGATAATTAGTAGGTATGAAGTGATGGATGTTAGTTAAGATAGGTCGATAAGGTATGCAATTACAGTATGTACGTAGCTAGTTAAGGTATGTAGGAACTAAGGTAGGTAGGAAGGTGGGTAGGTAGTAAGTAGGTAGGATGGTAAGTAGAAAAGTTGGTAGGAAGGAAGGTATATAGGTGGGTATATAGGTGGGTGTATAGGTGGGTAGGTAGGTGGGCAATAGGTGGGTTGGTAAGTGGGCAAATGGTGGGTGTATTGGAAGGTGTGTTGATAAGTAGGTAGGTATAAATGTAGGATGTTATGAAATTAAGGTAAGTATGATGTTAATGTAGGTTGTTAAGTTTGGAAGGTAGGTGGGTAGGAGGTAGGTAGGTAGAAAGGTATGTAGGATGGAAGGTGGTTAGGAAAGTAAGTAGGTTTTTAGGTAGGAAGATAAATAGGTATGTATGTAGGTTGGTACGCATGTGTGTACCTAGGTAGGTAGAAAAGGATTTGTAGGACGGTAGATATATATGTAGTAAAAACTAGGTTGGTAGGTGGGTAGGAAGGTAAGTATGGGGTTAAATTAGGCAGTTAAGGCAGTTAGTAAATGTAGGTAGTTAAATTAGGTATTAAATGTATGAAGTTAAGGTAGGTAGTTAAGGGAGGTAGATAGTTAAATTATATAGGTAGCTAGGAAGCTGGGCAGGTAAGTATGTAGGTATGTAATTAGGTATGCAAATGGAAAGGAAGGTAGGCAATGACAATGTTAGTAGGGGGTAGGTGGATATGTGAGTAGATGGTAGGTGGGTAGCTGGATATGTGAGTAGATGGTAGGTGGGTAGGTGGATATGGGAGTAGATGGTAGGTGGGTGGGTTGGGAGTGGGTATGTAGGTGTGGGTTGGTATGAGTTTTATTGGTGGGTGGGTTGTTAGGTAGGTAGTTTGAAGGTTAGGTTGGAAGGTATGCAGGTAGGAAGATGTGGGTAGGCAGGTGGGTAGGTAGGTATGAAGTTAAGGTAGATATTTAATGTAAGTAGTTAAATAGGTAGTAAATATAGGTAAATAAGGTAAGAAGGTAGGTATGTGATTTAGGTAGGTATGTAAGTAGTTAGCTAGGAAAGTAGGTATATAGGTATGTAGGTAGGTATTAAAGTAGGTAGTTTAGTAGAAATGTAGGTAGGAAGGATGGTATGTAGGTAGGAAAGAAGGTAGGAAAGAAGGTAGGTAGGAAGGTAGGAGGGTAGGTAGAAAGGTGGGTTTTTAGGTAGGTATGAAGATAAGGTAGGTAATTAAAATAGGTATTTAATATAGGTAGTTATGGTTGGTAAGAAGATAAATTAGGTATGAAAATAAGGTTGGTACTTAAGTTAGGTAGGCCCTTAAGGTATGTAGATATGCAGGGTAGTATGTCGGTGGGATGGTATGTAAGTAGGTATATATGAAGATAGGTAGGTAAGTAGGACACAAGGTGTGTAGTAAGGTAGAAATGAAGTTAATTTAGGTATTTATTGTAAAAGTGTAGGTAGTTAAGGTAGGCAAGTAAATAGCTAGTTAGGTATGCAACTATGTTAGGTATGAAATTAAGGTTGGTAGTTAAGATAGTCGAGTTAAGTNTAGGTAAGTAAATAGCTAGTTAGGTATGCAACTATGTTAGTTATGAAATTAAGGTTGGTAGTTAAGATAGTCGAGCTAAGTAGTTGAGATAGTCGAGTTAAGTAATTAAGATAGTCGAGTTATGTATTTAAGATAGGTTTGTGGCTAGGTAAGAAAGGAAGGTAGGATGGAGGGTACATAATTAGATATATATAGAAAGATAGTTAGGTATGAAGATAATATGTTAGGTAAGTAGGACTATAAGTAGGCAGGTAAGAAGGTTGGCACCCAGGAATGTTGGCAGGTAGGAAGGTAGGTATGTTGGTAAGAAGGTTGCTAGAAATATAGGTGTATTAATATAGTAGGTTTGTGGAAGGGTAGGTAAGTATGTACATGGGTAGGTGGATATTTGGTTACATATATCTGTGGTAGGGTAGGTAGATGGCTGTGTGGGTGTGTAGGTAGGTTGATATGTAGAAAAATAGGTAGGTTTATATATATTAAGTTGTTTTGATAACTTCAGAGAAAGGTAAGTGTGTAGTTGGTTACATAGGGTGGTATTTTGGTAGTTTAATAGGTATATATGATAGTAAGTAGGTAGGTAAGAATGAAGTGGAAGGTAGTTATGTAGGTAGGAAGGCAGGTAGGCAGTATGGTTAATGGGAATCATGTAGGTAGTTTGGTAGGTGGGAATGTTAGTAGGTTAGTAAGTAAATGAAGGTATGTAGATAAGCTAGGTAATTATAGTGGATAAGTAGGATAGGTAGTTTAGGAAGGAAGGTGGATATTAAGGAACAAATGTACAAAGGTAGAAACATATGTGGGCAAATAGGTTTTTTTTTGTGATGAGTGTGAATGGTGGGGTGGTTGGTAGGTATGTAGGAAGGTAGAAAGTTTGGTAGTTTAGGGTATGAATTAAGGGTAGGTATGTTGTAAAGGGAGGTTTTAAAAATATATTATTAAAGTATTTAGGAAAGTAGGTAGTTTGGAAGAAGGTAGGTTGCTAGGTAGTTATGGGCATTAAGTAGGATAATATGTAGGTAGGTATGTATGTAGAAAGATAGGTAAATAGGAAGGTAGGTAGGAAGATAGGCATGTATTTGAAAATGTAGGTAGGTTGGTTAATAGGTAGGTATATTGGAAGGTAGGTAGCAGGATAAATAGGTAGGTATGTAGTAAGTTTGGTACACAGGTAGGTAGGTATTTAAGTTGGTATGTAGGATCATGGGTGGATAGGTAGGTATTTTGGTAGGTGGTAAGGTAGAAAATAAGGAAAGAAAGAATTAAGTAAGGGAAGGTAGTATATGCGAGTAATTAAGGTAGCTAGTTAACAAAGTTAGTTAAGGAAGGTAGTGAAGGTAATTATTAATGGTAGGTAGTTACATAAGGTAGGTAGCTATGTAGGTGTAAAGGTTGTTTAGGTAGGAAATTAGGCAACAAGGGATGAAGATAGGCATGTTATGTAGGTAGGAATATCTTTATGTAATTATGAAGGTAGGTAGGTAGGTGTGAAAATAAGAAGTTATTTATTTTATGCCATTCCACTATTTAGTTTGATGTTGGGTACTTTTTTTTACGAAGGTATGAATTTTAATTGGTAGGAAGTTATGTTTGTAGAGATCCCGGTAGGTAGATGTGTAAGTAATAAGGCAATTGGGTGGGTAGTTATGAAGGTACAAATTTAAGGTGGGTATGTACGTATAATTTAAGGTAAAGTAGCTAGTTATATTAAATTGTTAACATAGTTGAGGAATTAGTTATTTAGTTAGTTAGGACATTATGGAAGGCATTTAATGTAAGTAATTAGTTAGTTATGGAGTTAATTAAGCAATTTAAGGCAGGATTGAAGTTGAAGCAGTTATTTATAATGAAGTTATGGTAATTTTCATAGGTAGTAGAAGTATATAGAAAGTTAGGCTTGGCTGTTTACGAAGTGGGGTTAGTTAGGAAGATAGTAGGCATATTGGTAGATAAATGTAGGTTAATGGATGGAAGGTAGGTAGGAATGTAGGTAGTTCGGTATGTAGATAGGTAGGTGGTTAGGTATGTATTTAAGAAGGTAGTTATTTTGGTGGCTAATTAAGGGGGTAAAATGGTAGGTTGGTATTTCGGTAGTTATGTAGGAATTTAGGTAGCTAGGCACATAGGTAGACAAGAAGATAATTAGTTAGTCATGTTCTTTCATAAGTATTTAGTATGGTTGACATATATGTAGGTAAATATGAATTTACTAGGATAGGTAAGTAAGTAGTTATGTAGACAAGAAGTTTGATAGGTAGGAAGATAAACAGGTAAGTAAGGAGTTCGGAAGGTCGATAGGTGTGTTGAAGTATAGGTAGGTGAATATTTATTGAATGGTAATATACGTATTTGGATAGTAAGCTATGGAGGTACTTATAAATTTATGTAGATGGGTGGGTGGGTAGATGTTAAGGAGGTTTGTGTGTATGATAGAGTATAGGAAGAAATGTAGGTACAGATATTGTTATTTTGTTAGGTGGGCAGGTATGTGGTTCGGTACATAGGTTGATAGGGTGGTAGGAAGAAAAGTAGTTAGGAAAGTAACTTGGTTGGTAGCTAGTTGTTCAGTATCTCGGAAGGTAATTATGTAGTTATAAATATAGTTAAGTATTAGAAAAATAAATAAGTTGGCATATGTAAATGTTGGTAGGTAAGTATATATGTAGGTATACAGTTTGGTCGGTATACATGTAGGATGGTAAATATTTATCATATATTTAGGTGGGTAAGTTGGTAGGAAGATAGGCTTTTAAATATTTAGGTAGGCAGGATGGTAAGTACGAATGAAGAAACATGGCAGTTCGGTTAGATTCTTGTTTATGTATGAAGGAAGGCAGGTACATAATAATATATATCGTGTGTCATGTAATAAGGAGATAAGGTATGTAGGAGTTTACGTATGTATGCAGCTAGTTGTGTTAATAGTTAGGAAGGTCGGTTTTTTTAAATAGTACTGTAGGTAGGAAGGTAGGTAGGAAGGTAGGTAGGTAGGTACGTGGGTATTTATTAATGGAGAAATGTAGGTTGAATTTTAATAAATGAGGTGCAGAGGTAGCTATGAAGTTAAGAAAGGTAGTTGTACATAGTTGAGGTAGGAATATAAGTAAGGTAATTGATGTATGTAGTTATAGTAAGTATGAAGGTAGTTAAGGAATGTAAGTAAATAACTAGTTATATATGAAATTGATTATGTATGAAATTAATGTTAGTAGTTAAGATAGGTAAGGTATTAAGTATGTTGGTAGGCAGCTAGTTAGGTAAGTATGCATGTAGGGTGGAAGATATGTCAGTTGGTAGGTATATAGAAATATAGGTAGTTAGGTAGGTAGATGGTTAGGTTATCAGATATGTAGGGAGGTTAAGTAGGAATGTAGGTGGCTAGGTTTACAGATTTTTAGGTTGGTTGGTTGGTTTTGTGTGAGGGTAGGTATGTAGGAAGGTAGGAAATACATATTTAGTTATTTTGTTAGCGAGGAAGACAGGCAAGTAGATGGTTGAGTTTGTTGACATGGAATAGATAGCAACATTTGACAGGCAGTTTGGTAGGTCTTAATGGATGGAGGCAGATATGTAGGTAATAAAATAGGTAGTATGTGAGGTGGGGATTAAATAGTTATGTTTATAGGTATGTAGGAATAAATGTTGATAAGTATGAAAATAAGGTAGGTATATTAGATGGGTAAATGCGGTAGATAGGTAGGGTGGATTGTTTTAGTGCAAATAAAGGTAGGTGTGTAGCAAAAATGGTAGATATGTAGACAGATTGGGAGTTAGAGGGTTAATAATTGGGTAGGTAGGTTTGTGTATTTGCATGAGTGCGAATGTTATGTGGTTTAGTTGTAGCTTGGTAAAAAGGTAACTTGGTTGGTAGGTATGAAGTTAAGGAATGTATGAAGTTAAGGTAGGTATTTAAGATAAAGTTTTAAGGTAGAATGTAAATACATTGTAAGTTGATAAGTAGCTAGTCATGTAGAAAGATAGTAAGTTGAGATTTAGGTACAGTATTTAGGTAGCTAGATAGGTATGGTAGGTGGAAAGGTAGATAAGTAGGATGATAGGTTGGAAGATATGTATTTACTTGCAAAGGTAGGACGGATGGTATATAGTTTGGTATATAGGAAGGTAGTTACGAAATAAAAGAGGTAGTTATGTAGGGTGGTTAGTACACAGGCAGGGATGTGTTTCAGTAGGATTGTAGGAAATTGATGATGTAGATAGATAGATACATTTGTTGGTTGACAGATAAGATGCTAGGGAGGGAGGTATGAAGTAAGGGATGGTAGTAAAGGTAAGTTGTTAAGTCAAAAAGAAAACAAAGTCAATTAAGAATGGTAGTGAAGGTAGATAGGTAATTAAGGTAGGTGGCTATTTAGGTGGATCTGTTGGTTAGGTCGGAAATTAAGTAGTTAGGCAGGAAGGTAATTTTTTATGTAGGTGGAAATATAGGTGGAAGATAGTTGGGTAGAGAGTAGATAGGTAGAAGGTAAGAGGTTTGACATTAAAGTATTAAGTTATATAATCAATATAAGGTTTATAATTAAGGTAGTTATTTACATTATAATATAAAGTCAGGTTATTAAGATCTGTAAGAATGTAGGAACAACGGTAGGTAGATATTTATGTAGCTGGATATTTAGGTATGTTTGGGTGGGTGTCAAGTGTGTTGGTAAGTGGGTTAATTGTGGGATGGTAGAAAGGGAGATCGGTAGGTCGGTAATTAGTTAAGAATAAGGTAGGTATGTAGATAGATATTTAGCAATATAGTAATGTAGGTATATAGGTTGGTAGGAATTAGGTTAATTAGGTAGGTAAGCAAGTAGGTACATAGGTTCATAGGTTCATAGGTAGAAAGTCATATGGGTTGGTAGCCGGTAGGCAAGTAGGTAGGCAGGGCATGTAGGTAAGAAGGTAGGCAGTGCAGGCAGATAAGTAGTTCAGTATGTAGGCCAGGCAGGTAGGGACGTAGATCGGCAAGGCAGGTAGCTAGGTAAGTAGGTAGGCAGGGCATGTAGGTAAGTTGGTAGGCAGGGCATGTAGGTAAGTCGGTAGGCAGGGCAGGTAGGTAAGCAGGGCAGGTAGGTAAGCAGGGCAGATAGTTTAGCAGCTTGCAGGGCTGGTATGTTAGTTGGTAGGCAGGCAATGTAGTTAAGTAGGTAGGCAGGGCAGGTATACATTAGGTAGGCATGGCAGGTAAAATTAGGTAGAAAGGACAGGTAGAAGTAAGGTAGGCAGGGCATATAGGTAAGTAGGTAGGCAGGGCAAGTAGGTAAGTTGGTAGGCAGGACAGGTAGGTAGATAATTAGGTAGGCAGGGCAGGTAGGTAGGTAATTAGGTAGGCAGGGCAGGTAGGTAGGTAATTAGGTAGGCATGGCAGGTAGATAGCCAGGGCAGGTAGGTAGCCAGGACAAAAAGATTAATAGGTGGGCAGGTCAGGTAGATATTTAGGTAGCAGGGCAGGTAGATAGTTCAGTAGGTTGGCAAGGCATATAGGAAGGTCGGTAGGTAGGCAGGTCAAATAGGTAGGTCATTTGTTAGGTGTGGCAGGTAGGTAGGTCGGTAGGTAGGAAGGTCAGTTTGTAGACAGGTCAGGTAGGTAAGTAGGTCGGCAGTTATATATGCAGATAGGCAGTGCAGGAAGGTAAGTAGGTAGGCAGGGCAGGAAAATAAGAAGTGGGTGGTGGGTAGCACAGTAGGAAGGCATGGCAGGTAGGTAAGTAAGTTGTTTGGAAGACAGGTAGTTAGGTAAGTAGGTAGGCAGGGCAGGTAGGTAGGTAATTAGGTAGGCAGGGCAGGTAGGTAGGTAATTAGGTAGGCAGGGCATGTAAATAGGTAATTAGGTAGGCAAGCTAGGTAGGTAGGTAATTAGGTAGGCAGCGCAGGTAGGTAGGTAATTAGGTTGGGCAGGGCAGGTAGGTAGCGGGGGCAGGTAGGTGGCCAGGGCAGGTAGATTGGTTGGTGTGCAGATTAGGTAGATATTGAGGTAGCGGGGCAGTTAGGTAGGTCAGTTGGTAGGCAAGGCAGATATGTAGGTTGGTAGGTAGGCAGGTCATATAGGTAGGTCAGTGGGTAGGTGTGGCAGGTAGTTCGGTAAATAGGTAGGTAAGTTGGTAGGCAGGTCAGGTAGGTAATTAGGTCGACAGTTATATATGCAGATATGCAGTGCAGGAAGGTAAGTAGGTATGCAGGGCAGGTAGATAAGATGTGGGTGGTAGGTAATACATGAGGTAGGCATGCCAGGTAGGTAAGTAAGTTGTTTGGAAGACAGGTAGTTAGGTAAGTAGGTAGGCAGGGCTGGTAGGTAAGTATGTAGAAAGGGCACATAGGTAAGTAGGTAGGCAGGGCAGGTAGGTAGGTAAGTCGGTAGGCAGGGCGGCTATATAAGTATGTCGGCAGGGCAGGAAGGTAAATAGGTAGGCAGGGCAGGCATGTAAGTAGGTAGGCAGGACCGGTAGATTGGTAGGTAGGGCATATAGGTAAGTAGGTAGGCAGAGCAGGTAGATTGGTAGGCAGGGCAGGTAGGTAAGTTGGTGGGCAGGTCAGGTAGGTAAGTAGGTAGGCAGGGCAGGTAGGTAAGTAGGTAGGCAAAGCAGGTAGGTAAGTAGGTGGTCTCGGTTGGTATGTAGGTCTGCGGGTCATTTAGGTAGGTAAATAAGTAGGCAGGGCAAATGGGCAAGTAGGTCGCAAGGGCAGGTAGGTAGGTACGAAGTAGGTAGGGCATGTAGTTAAGAAGTAGGCAAAAAGGTAGATAAGTAGGTATTCAGTTAGCTCGGTCAGTAGGAAGGCAGGGCAGGTAGGAAGGTATGTAGGAAGGCAGGGCATAAAGTTAAGTAGGTAGGCAGAGCAGATTGATAAGAAGGTAAGCAGGGCAGGTAAGTAGGACAGTAGGAAGGAAGGGAAGCTAGGTAGGTAAGTCGGTAGGCAGGGCAAGTAGATAAGTAGGTCGGCAGTACAGGTATTTAAGTATGTAGGCAGGTAGATATATATGTGAGAATGTTGGTATGACAGCAGATAGACAGGGCAGGTATGTAAGTAGTACTCAAGGCAGGTATGTAAGTATTTCGCCAGGGCAGTTATGTTAGTAGGTGTCCAGGGCAGGTAGGAAAATAAGTAGGTAGGCAGATTATGTAGGTAAAGAAGTAGGCAGCGCTTGTAGGTAAGTAGGCAGGGCAGGCAGATAAGATGTGGTCAGGTAGATTGGTCAGTAGGTAGGCATGGCAGTTAGTTATGTAGGCACGCAGGGCATGTAAGTAAGTAGGTAGACAGGGCAGATAGATAAGATGGTAAGCAGGTTAGGTGGGTAGGACAGTCGGTAGGAGGGGCAGCTAGGTAGGTTAGTCGGTAGGCAGGGCAGGTCGATAAGTAGGTCGGCAGGGAAGGTAGGAAATAAGGTAGGAAGAGCAGATAATTTAGTAGGTAGGCAGGACAGGTATGTTGGTAAGTAGTTAGGCAGGGCAGGTAAGTCAGTATGTAGGCAGGGAAGGTAGGTAAGTAAGTAGTCTGGCAGGGCAGGTATGTCCTTAAGTATGTAGGCAGGGCAGCATGATAAGTTTGTAAGCAGGGCAGAAATATAGATCAGTAGGTAGGCACGGCAGGTAGGTAAGTAGGTCGGCAGGTAGATAAGTTGGTCGGCAGGTAGCTGTAGGTCGGCAGGTAGATAAGTTTGTCGGCAGGTAGGTAAGTAGGTTGGAAGGTAGGTAAGTTTGTCGGCAGTGCAAATAGTTAAGTTGGTAGGCAGGGCAGGATATAAGTAGCTGTTCATGTGGGTAGGTCAGTAGGAAGTCAGGGCAGGTAGTTAAGTAGGTCGCCAGGGCAGGTAGGTAGGAATGTAGGTAGGCACAGCAGGTAGGAAAGAAGTTGACATGGCTGGTAGATAAGTAGGTCGCCAGGGAAGGTATATAATTAGGTAGGCAGGGCATGTAGGTAGTTAAGTAGTTCGGCGGTTAGGTAAGTAGGAGGCAGGGCAGGTAGGTAAGTAGGAAGGCAAGTGACGTAGATAAGTAGGTAGGCATGTAACTAGGTCAGTAGGTAGGAAGGCAGGTAGATTAGTATGTCGGCAGGGCAGGTAGATAAGTAGGACTGCAGGGCAGTTAGGTAGCTATGCAGGTAGGCAGGGCAGGTTGGTAAGTAGGTCGGCAGTGCAGTAGGTAGGTAGGCAGGGCAGGCAAGTAGGTAGGCACGTCAGGTAAGCAAGTAGATATACAGTGCAGGTATGTAAGTAGGTAGGCAGGGCAATTAGATAAGTAGGTGAGCAAAGTTTATATATAAGTATGCAGGCTGTCAGTTAGGTAGGTAAGTCCGTAGGGCGGGCAGGTAAGTAAATATGTAGGCAAGTCAGTGGTTGGTCATTAGGTCGGCAGGTAGGTAAGAAGGTTGTCAGGGCAGGTAGTAGAATAGTTGGCAGGGTAGGTAGATAAGTAGGTGGGCATGTTGGTTTGTTAGTAGATAGGCAGGGCATATATGTAAGTAGGTTGGCTGGTCAGGTAAAAAGGTAAAAAAGGAACGCAGGTAGGTAAGTATGAGGGCAGAGCAGGTAGGGCAGTAGGTAGGCAGGCTAGGTAGGTATGTATGTCCTAAGGTAGGAAGGAAGTAGGCAGACCAGATGGGTAAGTAGGTTGTCAGGGCATGTGGGAAAGTAGATAGGCAGGGAACGTAGGTATAAAATAGGCAGGACAGGTAGATAAGTAAGTGATCATGTAGCTAGGTCTGTAGGTAGGCAGGGCAGGTAGGTAGGCAGTGCATGTAGAAAAGTCGGTAGTTAGGGCAGATAAGTGGGTAAGCAGAGCAGGTAGGTAGGACAGTCAGGTGGAGGGCAGCTAGGTAGGTTAGTTGGTAGGCAGGGCAGGTAGATAAGTAAGTCGGAATAAAAAGTAAGAATGTAGGCAGGGGAGATATGTAAGTAGGTAGGGAGGACAGGTATGTTGTTAAATAGGTAGGGAGGACAGGTATGTTGGTAAGTAGGGAGGGAGGGAGGACAGATTTGTTGGTAAGTAGGTAGGGAGGATAGGTATGTTGGGAAGTAGGTAGGGAGGACAGGTGTAGGTAGGCATGACAGGTATGTTGGCAAGTAGGTAGTCAGGAAAGGTTGGTAATTAGGTATGAAGGACAGACAGATAAATAAATGGGCAAGACTGATGGGTTGGTCAAGAAGTAGTCAGGGCAGGTAGATAGGTATGTAGGTAGGCATGGCAGGTAGGTAGGTCAGTTGGTAGGCAGGTCAGGTTGCTAAGTAGGTTGGCATTTATGTAGGTAGTTACGTCGGGCAGGTAGGTAAGTAGGTAGGCAGGGCAGGTAGGTCAGTAGGTAGTCAAGGTTGGTAGCTATGTAAGTAGTCTTGCAGGGCAGGTGGGAAAGTAGGTATGCGGTCCATGTAGGTAATTAGGTGGTCAGGGCATGTAAGTAGGATGGCTGGACATCTAATTATGTAGGCAGGGCATTTAGGAAGCTATGCATGTAGGCAAGGCAGGTAAGTAATTATGAGGCAGGGCAGGTACGTAGGTAGGCAGGGCATGAATGTAATTAGACAGCGAAGTTAGGTAAGAAGATAGACGCGGGTATGTAAGTAGGTAGGCAGGGCAGTTAGGTAAGTAGGTGAGCAGGGCAAGTAGGTATGTAGGTTAGCAGGCGAGGTAGATAGGTAAATCGGAAGGCAGGTAGGTAAGAAGGTAGGAAGGGCATGTAAGTATGTAGGTAGTCAGGGTAGGTAGGCATGAAAGTTGGTAGCCAGTGCAGTTAGGTAATTAGGTAGGCAGGGCAGGATTGTAGGTATGAAGGCAGCGCAGGTAGGTAGTTAAGTATGTAGGCAGGTCTAGTAGGTAAGTAAGAAGGCAGGCAGGTAAATAAGTAGGTAGGCAGTATATGTAGACAAGGCAGGTAGGTAAGTAGATGTACAGTAAGGTAAGGAGGTAGGCACGACAGGTATGTAAATAAATAGGCAAGGCAGGTAGATAATTAGGTGGACAGGACAGGTAGGTAAGTAGGTCGGCAGGTAGGTAATTAGATAGCCAATTTTATAAGCAAGTAGACAGGTTTGTGGTTAGGTAAGTAAGTAATTTGGTAGGAGGATAGGTTCTTTAATGTATATGTAGGTGGGTATTTATTGAATGGTAATGTAAATATTTGGATAGTTAGCTATGTTGGTACTTATAAAATTATGTAGGCGGGTAGGTGGGTGGATGTTAAGACGGTCTATGTGTATATTTCTGTAGAGAAAGAAGTTTAGGGACAGATTTTGTCATTTTACATGTGGGCAGGCTTGTGGTTAAGTACATATTTTGTTAGTGTGGTAGAAAGAAAAGTTGTTAGGAAAGCATTTTGTTTGATAGGTAGTTAAGTAGTTATGTGTCTAGGAATGTAATTATGAAGGTTAATAGTTAGTTATGTAGTTATAGATATTGTTAAGTATTAGGAAAAATAGTCGGTCGGAATGGCAGAAAGTTGCTCGGTATTTATATATGTAGGTATGAAGTTTGGTCGGTATGCATGTAGGGTGGTATCTATTTATAATGTATGTAGGGGGTTAGTTGGTAGGAAGATAGGTATTTAAATATTTAGGTAGACAGGATGGTAATTAGGTGGAATGAACCGTGGTAGTTCAGTTAGGTAGTTAGGTATTTATGAAGGAAATAACGAAAATTATAATATATATGGTGTCATGTAAGAAGGAGATTAGATATGTAGTAGTTTAGGTATGTATGCAGTTAGTTGTGTTAGTAGTAAGGAATATCGTTTTTTTTTAATAGTCCTGTAGGTAAGAAGGTAGGTAGGAAGGTATGGAAGGTACAGAGGTATTTAATAATGGAGAAAGGTATATTTATGTTTAATAAATTAGGTGCAGAAGTAGGTATGAATTTAAGATAATTAGTTGTACATTGTTTAGGTAGGAATCTAAGTAATTAAATTATGTAGGTATAGTAACTATGAATGTAGTTAAGGAATCTAAGTAAAATGCTAGTTATATGTGAATTTGATTATGTATGAAATTAATCTTAGTAGTTGAGATAGATAAGGTATTAGGTATGGTGGTAGGTAGCTAGTTAAGTAAGTTTGTATGTAGATGAAAGATATGTCTGTTATTATGTATATAGGAAGATAGGTAGGTAAGTACGTAGATGATTATGTTGTCAGATATGTAGGTAGGTAATTAGTAATGTAGGTATGTAGGTGGCTAGGTTTACAGGTGTTTAGGATGGTGGGTTTTTTGTAGGATGGTAGTTCCGTTGGTAGGTAGGTTTGCATTTACATAGATGGCTGTTAATGAAGGTAGTTGGCCTTGGCTTTAGGTAGGTCGGTAGGTATGAAGGAGGCTAGGAAATACATATTTAGTTATTTTGTTTGCGAGAAAAACAGGCTAGTAGATAGTTGGGTTTGTAAGCATGAAATAGATACCATCAGTTGAAAGGCAGGTTGGTCGGTCTTTATAGATGGAGGCAGATATGTAGGTAATAAAATAGGTAGTTTGTGTGGTAGGGATTACGTAGTTATGTTTATAGATATGTAGGAATACATGTTGATAAGTATGAAAATAAGGTAGGTATATTAGATGGGTTAACGTGGTAGATAAGTAGGGTGGGTAGTTTTTGTGTAAATAAAGGTAGGTGTTTAGCAACAATGCTAGATATGTAGACAGACTGGGAGTTAGAGGGTAAATAGTTGGGTAGGTAGGTTTGTGGATTTGCATGAGTGCGAATGTTATGTGGTTTAGTTGTAGCTTGGTAAAAAGGTAACTTGGTTGGTAGGTATGAAGTTAAGGAAGGTATGAAGTTAAGGTAGGTATTTAAGATAAAGTTTTAGGGTAGAAAGTTAAATACATTGTAAGTTGATAAGTAGCTAGTTATGTAGGAAGATAGTTAGTAGGATTTAGGTACGGTATTTAGGTAGCTAGATAGGTATGGTAGGTAGATAAGTAGGATGGTAGGTTGGAAGATAGGTATTTACTTGCAAAGGTAGGTCGGATGGTATATAGTTTGTATATAGGAAGGTAGTTCGAAATAAAAGAGGTAGTTATGTAGGTAGGTTAGTACACAGGCAGGGATGTGTTTCAGTAGGATTGTAGGAAATTGATGATGTAGATAGATAGATACATTTGTTGGTTGACAGATAAGATGCTAGGGAGGGAGGTATGAAGTAAGGGATGGTAGGAAAGGTAAGTTGTTAAGTCAAAAAGAAAACAAAGTCAATTAAGAATGGTAGTGAAGGTAGATAGGTAATTAAGGTAGGTGGCTATTTAGGTGGATCTGTTGGTTAGGTCGGAAATTAAGTAGTTAGGCAGGAAGGTAATTTTTTATGTAGGTGGAAATATAGGTGGAAGATAGTTGGGTAGAGAGTAGATAGGTAGAAGGTAAGAGGTTTGACATTAAAGTATTAAGTTATATAATCAATATAAGGTTTCTATTTACGGTAGTTATTTTCAGTATAATATAAGGTCAGGTTTTTAAGATCTGTAAGAATGTAGGAATAACGGTAGGTAGATATTTATGTGGCTAGATATTTAGGTATGTGTGGGCGGGTGACAAGTGTGTTGGTATGTGGGTTAATTGTGGGATAGTAGATAGGGAGATCGGTAGGACGGTAATTAGTTAAGAAGAAGGTAGGTATGTAGATAGTTATTTAGCAATATAGTAATGAAGTATAAAGGTTGGTATGAAGAAGGTTAGTTAGGAAGGTAAGCAAGTAGGTACATAGGTTTATAGGTAGAAAGTCATATGGGTTGGTAGCCGGTAGGCAAGTAGGTAGGCAGGGCGTGTAGGTAAGAAGGTAGGCTGAGCATACGGATAAGTAGTTGAGCAGGTATGTAGTACAGTATGTAGGCCAGGCCAGTAGGTAAGTAGATCGGCAGGGCAGGTATCTACGTAAGCAGGTAGGCAGGGCATGTAGGATAGTAGGCATGCAGTGCTGGTATGTAAGTAGGTAGGCAGGTAATGTAGGTAAGTAGGTAGGCAGGGCAGGTAGAGATTAGGTAGGAAGTTGGGTAGGCAGGGCAGGTAGGTAAGTAGGTAGGCAGGGCAGAAACGTAGATCAGCAGGTAGGCAGGGCAGGTAGGTAAGTATGTCGTAAGGTAGGTAAGCAGATCGTAGGGTAGGTAAGTAGGTAGGCCTGGCCGATAGGTAGTTTGGTAGGCAGGACAGATAGGTAATTTGGTAGGCCCGGTAGGTAGATAGGTGGGTGGTCATGTAGGTAGGAAGGCAGGGCTGGTAGTTAAGTAGGTCACCTAGGGCAGGTAGTTAGGGAAATAGTTAAGTAGGGCATGTAGGTAGATCAGTAGCTAGGCAGAACAGGGTTGTAGGTAGGCCGGCAGGTAGATAAGTAGTCAGGCAGGGCAGTTAGGCAAGTCAGTAGGCATCGGAGGTATATAAGAAGGTGGGCTTATAGGTAGTTCAGTAGTTAGGAAGGGCAGGTAGGTAGTAGGTCGGCAGGGCAGGTAGTTAAGTAGATCGGCAGGGCAGGTAGGAATCTATGCAGGAAGGCAGGGCAGGTAGGTATGATGGTAGATAGGGCATGTAAATATGTAGGCAGGGCAGGCAGATAAGAAAATAGGAAATAAGGAGGAAATTAGGTAGGCAGGGCAGGTATGTAATTAGGTAAGCAGGGCAGTTAGGTAAGTTGATGTGCAGTACATGCATGTAAGTAGATAGGCAGGGAATTTAAGTAGGTAAATACATAGAGAGGGCAAGTAAATAAATTGGTATACAAGGCAGATAGAAAGGTCATTAGGTCGGCCGGTAGGTAAATAGGCAGGTAGGACAGGTAGGTGAGAAGGTAGGCATGTAGGTAGAGAAGTAGGTGGGCATGAAGGAGGCTCAGTTGGTAGGCAGGGCAAGTTGGTAAGTATGTTGGCAGGCCAGGTAGTTAGGTAAATAGGAAGGCAGGTAGGAAAGTAGGTAGGCAGGGCAGGTAGGTCAGTAGGTAGTCAGGGCATGTAGGTAAGTAGGACCTAAGGTAGGTAAGTATGTAGGCCGACCAGGTGGGTTAATATGTAGGCAGGCTAGCTGGATAAGTAGGTGAGCAGGTGGTTAGGTCAGTAGGGAGGCAGGGCAGGTGGTTAAATAGGTCGCCATGGCAGGCCGGTAGGGAAGTAGATAGGCATGGCTGGTAGGTAAGAAGTAGGCAGGGCAGGTAGATAAGTAGGTAGCAAGGGCAGGTAGACAAGTAGGTAGGCAGGGCATGTAGGTAGTTCAGTAGGTATGCAGGACTGGTATTTAAGTAGGTTGGCAGTTAGGGAGTTGGCAGTCACGACAGGTGGGTAAGTAGGTGGGCAGGGGTGGTAGATAAGTAGGTAGGCAGGTAGGTTTGTCACTGCGTAGAAAGGGCAGGTAGATTAGTATGTAGGCTGGGCAGGCAGGTAAGTAGGTGTGCAGGACAGGTAGGAAGCTATGCAGGTAGGAAGGGATGGTAGGTAGGTGGGCTGAGCAGGTAAGTAGGTGCGCAGAGCAGATAAGTCGGTAGGCAGTGCATGTAAGTAGGTACGCAGGGCATGTAAGTAGGTAGGCAGGGCAGGTAGATAAGTAGATAGAGAGGGTGGATATGTAAGTAAGCAGGACGACAGGGCAGGTAAGTAAATACATAAGCAAGGCAGGTAGGTACTTCGTAGGTAGGTCATTAGGTCGGCAGGGCATTTCGCAATGAGGTAGGAAGCGCAGGTAGATTTAAGATAGGTATGGCATGTAGGTGTGTAGGTAGGCAGGGACAGTAGGTAATTGGGTATGCAAGGCAGGTATGAAAAAAGTATGCTCAACAGATAGGTATGTAAGTATTTAGACAGGGCAGGTAGGTATGACGGTAGGTTGGGCAGGTAGGTAATTATGTAGGTAGGCCTGTCAGTAGGTAGGCTGGTCAGTAGGTTTGGCCGGACAGTAGGTAGGCCGGTGAGTAGGTAGGCAGGTCAATTAGGTGATTAGGTCGGCAGATATGTAAGTAGGTAGGCAGTGTGGGATGGTAAGCAGGTAGGCAGGGCAGGTAGATAAGTGGGTGGGCCTGTGTGTAGTTTAGTACGTTGGCACTGAAGGTAGGTAAGTAAGTGGTTTGGAAGACAGGTATTTAACTATATATTTAGGCAGGTCAGGAAGGTAAGTAGGCATTAAGGATACATAAGTAAGTAGGTAGGCAGTTCTGGCAGGTAAGAAGTAGGCAGGTCAAGTATGAAATGTGTTAGGCAGGGTATGTAGGTAGGTAAGTAGGTAGGCGGGGCGGGTAGGTCAGTATGTTGGCAGGATAGGGCAGTTATGTAAGTAGGTAGGCAGATCAGGTAAGTAGGCAGGCAGGGCAGGTAAATAGGTAAGTTGGTAGGCAGTGCAGGTAGATAAATATGTTGGAATTCAGGTAGATAAATAGGTTGGAAGGGCTCTTAGGTATGTAGGTAAGCAAGGCATGTTTATATGTAGGTAGGCAGGACAGGTAGATAGGTAGGTAGGTAATCAGGCCAGATAGGTAAGTAGGTAGGCAAGGCAGGTAGTTAAGTAGGTAAGCAGGGCATTTAGGTCGCTTAGTATTTAGGGAGGGCATTTAGGCAGGTCAGTAGGTAGGCTTGGTTAGTTAGTCAGGTAGTTCAGCAGTTAGGTTAGTAGGTAGGCAGGGAAGGGAGTTAAGTAGGTGCGAGGATAGGTCAGTAGGTAGTCACAGCATGTAGTTAGGAAAGTAGTTCCGAAGAAAGGTATTTAGGTATGTAGGTAGACAGGGAAGGTAGGTAAGTATGCATAGCTGGTAGGTTATAAGGATTGCAGGGCAGGTAGTTTAGTGTGTTGGCAGGGTTAGTATGTAAGTACTAGGGCAGGGAGGGTAAGTAGGTAGGCAGGGCAAGTAGGTAGGTCAGTAGGTAGGCAGGGCAGGTAGGTAAATCAGTAGACAGGTAGGGCAGGTAGGTAAGTGTGTCGGTAGGTAGGCATATATTTCGGCAGGTAGGTAAGTATGTCGGCAGGTGGGTAAGTATATCGGCATGTAGGTAAGTAATGGGGCAGGTAGGTAAGTAATGGGGCAGGTAGGTAAGTATGTCGGCAGGTAGGTATGTAGGTCGGCAGGTAGGTGAGTAGGTTGCCATCTAGGTAAGTAGGCAGGCAGGGCAGGTATGTTAATAGGTAGGCCGGGGTAGTAAATAAGTAGGTGGGCAGGTAGGAAGGTCGGGCAGGTACGTAAGTAGATTGACATGGTAGGTAGCTAGGTAAGTTGGTAGGCAGGGCATGTAGGTAAGAAGTTGGCAGGACAGTTAGGTAAGAATGCATGCATAACTGGCTTGTAATTAGGTAGGCAGGGCAGGTAGAAGTTAGGCAGGTGGGGCTGGTAGGTAAGTAGGTAGGCAGGGCAAGTAGGTAAGAATGTAGGGAGGGCAGGTAGTTAAGTAGTTAGGGTGGGAAAGTAGATAATTTGTAGGTTTGTATGCAGGCACAGCATGTAGGATAGAAGGTTTGCAGGGTAGTTAGGTTAGTATGTTGGCAGGTTGAGTAGGTACGTAGTAGGACAAGGCAGGTTAGTAGATAGGCAGGCAAGGTAGGTAAGTAGGAAGGCAGGGCAAGTATGTAAGTAGGTAGGCAAAGCAGGTAGGTAAGTAGATAGGCTGGGTAGGTAGGTATGTAGGTCCACAGGGCAGTAAGGTAGTTAAATAAGTAGGCATTGTAAACAGATAAGTAGGTGGGCAGGCCAGTTAGGTAAGTAGGTACGCGTGTAATTTTTGTAAGTAGGTAGGCAGTGCAGGTAGGTTAGTAGATCAGCAGTTAGGTAAGTGAATCGGTAGGTAGGTAAGTAGGTCAGCAGGTAGGTAAGAAAGTCGGCAGGTAGGTAAGTAGGTCGACATGTATATATGTAGGTAGTCACATCAGGTTTTTAATTTGCTAGGAATGCAGGTAAGAAGGGCAGGTTAGTATATAGGTCGGCATGGCAGTTAGGTATGAAAATAAGTAGGCAGGGTAAGTAGGTAAGTCCGTAGGCAAGGCAGTAATGTAAGTTAGTACGCAGGGCAGTTTTGTAATAAGGTAGGCGGTGTAGGTAGGTTGGTAAGTAGGTAGGTGGGGCAGGTAGATAATTAGGTCGGTAGTGCAGGTATCTAAGTAGGTATTCAGGGAAGATATATTAGTAGGTAGGAAGAACAGGTATGTTGGTAAGTAGGTAAGCAGGAGAGGTAGATATTATGTAGGCAGGACAGGTAGGTAAAAAGGTAGGCAGGACAGTCAAATAAATAGGTGGGCAGGCAGATAGGTAGTTCAGTAGGTAGGCAAGGCATGTAGGTAGGTCTGTTTGTAGGCAGGGAAGGTAGGTAGGTCAGAAGGAAGGCTGGGCAATTAGGTTGGTCAGTAGGTAGGTAGGGCAGGCAGGTAGGTCAGTAGGTAGGCATGGCAGGTTAGTATGACTTTAGGTAGGCATGGCAGGTAGGTATGTCTGTAGATAGGCATGGCAGGCACTTCTGTCTGTAGGTAGGCATGGCAGGTAGATTAGTAAGTAGTCTGGCAGGGCAGCCATGTAGGTAGGCAGGCAGATAAGGTGGTACATAGGTAGGCAGATCAGGTGGTAAGTAGTTAGGCAGGCAGATCAGGTGGTAAGTAGGTAGGCAGTGCAGATAGATTAGTATGTAAGCGAACAGTTATGTGGATAAGTAGGCATGCAGGGCAGGTAGCTAAGAAGTTCGTCGGGTGGGTAAGCAGATCGTTAGGTTGTTAAGTAGGTAGGCAGGGCAGTAGATAAGTTGGTAGACAGGGCAGATAGATAAGTAGGTGGCCATATGGGTAGGTCGGTAGGTAAGCAGGGCAGGTAGTTAAGTAGATCGCCATGACAGGTAGGTATGAAAGTGGGTAGACAGGGCACGTAGGTAAGGAGTAGGCCGGGCTGGTAGATAAGCAGGTAGCAAAGGCTGGGATATAAGTTGTTAGGCAGGGCATGTAGGTAGTTCAGCAGGTAGGCAGGGCAGGTATGTAACTGGGTTGGCAGGGCAGGTAGGTTCGTAGGATGGCAGGGATGTAAGGTAGGTATATAAGTAGGCAGGACAAGTAGGTAAGTAGGTAGGCATGGTAGCTTGGTAAGTAGGTATGCAGGGCAGTTTAGTTATTAGGTAGGCTGTGCAGATATGATGTTAAGCAGGTAGGCAAGGCAGGTAGGTATGTAGGTAGTCAGGGCAGGTAAATATGTATGTAGGCAGGGAAGAAAAGTATGTCATTAGGTAGGCAGGGAAGGTAGTTAAGTAGGTAGGCAGCAAAGTTGGACAAGTAGTTTTGCATTTATGTAGATCAGTAGGTAGGAAGCAGGGCAGGTAGGAAGTTATGCAGGAAGGCAGGGCGGGTCGGTAAGCAGAAGGAGGGCAGGTAGTTTAGTAGGAAGCCAGGACAGGTTGATAAGTAGGTATTCAGGTCATGTAAGTAGTTCAGTAGGTAGACAGGGCAGGTATTAAAGTAAGTTGCCTGTTAGGTAAGTAGGTATGCAGGGCAGGTATGCATGTATGATGGCAGGGCGAGTATGTAGGTAGGCAGGTCACATAGGTTAGTAGGAAGGCAGGGCAGGTAGATGAGTAGGTAGGCAGGGGAGGTAGGTAAATAATTATTTTGGCAGGGCAGGTAGGTAGGTAAGTTGGTGGGCATGAAAGGTGGTAAGTAGGTAGACAGGGCAGATATATAAGTAGTTGAGCTTGGCAGAAAGATAGAGAAATCTATAGTCAGGCCAGGGAGGTAAGTAGGTCGGCAGTTAGGAAAGTAGATCGGCGGGTAGGGATAGTTGGTAGGATGACGCCGGTAGGTAAGTAGGTAGGACGTGGCAGGTAGGTAAGTAGGTAGGTCGTGGCAGGCAGGTAAGTAAGTAGGTCGTGGCAGGTTGGTAAGTATGTTGGCAGGTAGGTAAGTATTTCGGAAGGTAGGTTAGAAGGTCAGCAGGTTAGTAAGTAGGTCGGCAGGAAGGTAAGTAGGTGTGCATGTATGTGAGTAGGTCGGCAGCTAAGAAGATCGGCGTGTAGGTAAGNTTTAAGTAGGTCGGCAGGTAGGTAAGTAGGTTGGCATGTAGGTGAGTAGGTCGGCAGCTAAGAAGGTCGGCGTGTAGGTGAGTAGGTAGGCAGGTCATATAGGTTAATTGGTAGGCATGGCATTAAGATAAGTAGGTGGTCAGGTGGGAAGGTCGGTAGGTAGGCAGTTCAGTTAGTTAAGTTGGTCGCCATGTAAGGTAGGTAGGAAAGAGGTTTAGACAGGGAATGTAGGTAAGAAGTAGACAGGGCTGGTATATAAGTAGGTAGCCAGGGCAGGTATATAAGTCGTAAGGCAGGGCATGTAGGTAGTTCAGTAGGTAGATAGGGCAGGTATGTAGGTTTGTTGGTAGGGCAGGTAGGTATGAACGTAGGTATGGATGTTAGGTAGGTAAATAAGAAGGCAATACAAGTAGGTAAGTAGGTAGGCAGGGCAGGTAGGTTAGAAGATGGGCAGCTGAGGTTATTAGTTATGCAGGGCATGGTAGTAGTTAGGCAGGGCATGGTAGTAGTTAGGCAGGGCAGGTAGATAAGTAAATAGGATGTTAGGTAGGTAATGAGGTAGGCAGGGCAGACTTTTATAGTAGGTAGGCAGGGAAGTTAGCTAAGGTGGTGAGAAGTTAATGTTTTTAAGTAGGCAGGCAGGACATTTACGTAGGTCAGTCTGTAGGCAGGTCTGGGAAGTAAATAGGTAGGCAAGGTAGTTAGGTAGGTCATTAGGTCGGCAGGTAGGTAAATAGTTAGGAAAGGCAAGTAGTTTAGCAGGGCAGGCAGGAAGCTATGCAGGTAGGCAGGGCAGAGCAGAAAAGTAGGTTGGCAGAGCAGATAAGTAGAAAGTCAGGGCATGTATGGAGGTAGGCAGGGCAGGTAGATAAGTAGGTGGGCAGGACAAGTAAGTAGGGTGGGAATGTAATTAACCAGGAAGGCAGGGCAGGTAAGTAAATACGTAGACAAGGCACTTGGGTTTGTCATTAGGTCGGCAGGTAGGTAAGTAGGTAGGCAGGGCAGGTAGGTAAGACGAAGGCAGGGCAGGTAAACAAGTAGGTAGCCAGCACAGGTGGGTAAGTAGGTAGGCAGAGCGTATAGATTGTTCAGAAAGTAGGCAGGACTGTTATGTAAGAATGTTGTAGGGTAGGTAAGTTGGCAGGCAGTGCAGGTAGGTAAGTAGTTAGGCAGGGGTAGAAGATAAGTAGGTGGACAGGTATGTATGTCAGTAGGTAAGAAGGACAGGTAGGTAAGTTGGTCGGCAGGGCAGGTAGGCTAGTAAGTCGGCAGGGCAGTTATGAAACTATTTAGGTAGGCAGGTCAGGTATGTAAGTAGGTGGGCAGGACAAGTAAGTAGGTAAGCAGGGCATACAAATAATTGTGCGTGGCAGATAGTTAAGTAGATTGACAGGGAAGATTGTTAATATGGTAGGCAAGGCTGGTAGATAATAGGTGGTCTTGTGGGTAGGTCGGTAGTTAGGCACAGCATTTAGGTAAGGTAGTGTTTTGGAAGACAGGTAGTTGTGTATATAAGTAGGCAGTGCAGGTAGGTAAGTAGGCATGGAGAGCACATAAGTAAGAATGTAGGCAGGTCAGATATTTAAGAAGTAGGCAGGTCAGGTAGGAAATAAGTAGGCATGTCATGTATGTAAGTAGTTAGGCAAGGCAAGAAGGTAAGTAGGTAGGTAGGGCGATTAGGTTAGTATGTTGGCAGGATAGGGAAGTTATGTCAGAGGGTAGAAAGAGCAGGTAAGTTGGTAGGCAGGGCAGCTAGGTTGGTAGGTCAGTAGTTAGGGCAGGTAGAAAAATAGGTCAGCAGGGCAGGTAGATAAATATGTCGTCAGGGCAGGAAGATTAGTAGGTAGACAGGGCGGGTATGTAACTATGTAGGCAGGTAAGGTAGATTGGTAGTTAGAGAGGCAGGGCAGGTAGATAAGTAGGTAAGCAGGGCAGGTGGATAGGTCAGTAGGTTAGTAGGTAGGTCAGCGGTTAGGTTAGTAGGTAGGCAGGGTAGGTAAGTAGGTAGGCAGGACACGGAGTTATGTAGGTAGTCAGGGCAGTTAAATATATAGGTAGGCAGGGCAGAAATGTAGGTCATTAAGTTGGCAGGGCAGGTAGGTAAGTATGTCCAAAGGTAGGTTATTACACAGGCAGGCCAGTTGCGTAAGTACGTAGGCAGGACAGGTAGATAAGTGGGTGGGCTGGTCGTAAAGTCAGTAGGTAGTCAGGGAAGGTATTTATGTAGGTCGCCAGGGCAGGTATGTAGGTAAGTAAGTAAGCAGGGCATGTGGGAAAGTAAGTAGTTTGGCAGGGCATGTGGGTAAGAAGTAGGCAGGGCAGGTAGATAAGTAGGATGTCAGGTAGCTAGGTCAGTAGGTAGGCAGGGCAGGTAGATAGCTATGTAGGTAGGAAGGGCATGTAGGGAATGGTTAGGCAGGGCAGATATATATTNGGATAATAAGGTAATCAGGGAAGGTTGGTAGGGCAGTCGGTTGGAAGGGCAGCTAGGTAGGTAAGTCTGTAGGCAGGCAGTTACATAAGTATGTCGGCAGGACAGGTGGGTAAGTAGGTAGGCAGAGCAGATATGTAAGTAGGTTGGCAGGACAGGTATTTTGGTAACTAGATAAGTATGGCAGGTAGGTAATTTGTTAGGCAGGATGGACAGATATATAGGTGTGTAGGGTGTATAAGTTGGTCAGTTGCAAGGAATGGTAGGTAGGTAGGTCAGTAGGTAGGCAGGGCAGGTAGGTAAGCAGGGGCAGGTAGGGAGGTCAGTAGGTAAGCACGGCGGGTATGTAGGACAGTCGGTAGGAAGGGCAGGTATATAGGTAAATCTCGTAGGCAGGGCAGGTAGATAAGTAGGTCGGCAGAGTATGTAGGTAAGTAGGTAGACAGGTCAGAATGTTAGTAGGTAGGCAGGACAGGTATGTTGGTAAGTCGGTAGGCAGGACAAGTAGGATTTTAGGTGGGCAGGAAAGGCAAATAAATATGTGGGCAGGGCGGGGATAAGTGGTCAGCAGTTAGGCAAGGCAGGTAGGTAGGAGAGTGGGTAGGCAGGGCAGGCAGGTAGAGCAGGTAGGTCGGTCACTAGGTAGGTCAGTACGGAGGCAGGGCAGGTAGGCAGGTCAGTAGGTATGCAGGACTGGTATTTAAGTAGGTCGGCATTTAGCGAGTTGGCAGTCACGACAAGTAGGTTTGTAGGTGGGCAGGGGTGGTAGATAAGTAGGTACGCAGGTAGGTTTGTCAGTGGGTAGGAAGGGCAGTTAGATTAGTATGTTGGCTGGGCAGGTAGGTAGGTAGGTGTGCAGGGCAGGTAGGAAGCAATGCCAGTAGGCAGGGATGGTAGGTAGGTGGGCTGAGCAGGTAAGTAGGGGGCACAGCAGATATGTAGGTAAGCAGAGCAGATAAGTAGGTGGGCAGAGCAGGTAAGTAGGTGCGCAGAGCAGATAAGTGGATAGGCAGTGCATGTAAGTAGTTACGCAAGGCATGTACGTAGGTAGGCAGGGCAGGTAGATAAGTAGATAGACAGGGTGGATGTGTAAGTAAGCAGGAAGACATGGCAGGTAAGTAAATACATAAGCAAAGCAGGTAGGTACTTCGTAGGTAGGTAGGTCATTAGGTCGGCAGGTAGGTCATTTGGTCGGCAGGTAGGTCATAAGGTCGGCAGGTAGGTCATTAGGTCGGCAGGTAGGTCATTAGGTTGGCAGGTAGGTCATTAGGTCGGCAGGTAGGTCATTAGGTCGGAAGGTAGGTCATTAGGTCGGCATGGCATGTAGAAATGAGGTAGGAAGCGCAGATAGATTTTTAATAGGTATGGCATGTAGGTGTGTAGGTAGGCAGGGACAGTAGGTAATTGGGTATGCAAGGCAGGTATGAAAAAAGGTATGCTGGACAGATAGGTATGTAAGTATTTAGACAGGGAAGGTAGGTATGAAGGTAGGTTGGGTAGGTTAGTATGTAGGTGGGGAGGTCAGTAGGTAGGTTGCCAGTAGGTAGGCCGGACAGTAGGTAGGCATGTCAGTAGGTAGGCAGGTCAAGTAGGTGATTAGGTCGGCAGATATGTAAGTATGTAGGCAGTGCGGGATGGTAAGCAGGTAGGCCCTTGCAGGTAGATAAGTGGTTGGGCCTGTGTGTAGTTTAGTATGTTGGCACAGCAGGTAGGTAAGTAAGTGGTTTGGAACACAGGTATTTAACTATATATTTAGGCAGGTCAGGAAGGTAAGTAGGCATTAAGGATACATAAGTAAGTAGGTAGGCAGATCTGGCAGGTAAGAATTAGGCAGGGCAGGTATGAAATGTGTTAGGCAGGGTGGGTAGGTAGGTAAGTAGGTAGGCGGGGCGGGTAGGTTAGCATGTTGGCAGGATAGGAGAGTTATGTAAGTAGGTAGGCAGATCAGGAAAATAGGTAGGCTGGTCAGCTAGGTATGTACGTTGGTAGGTAGTGCAGGTACATAAATATTTCGGAAGTCAGGTAGATAAATAGGTCGGAAGGGCTGTTAGGTAAGTAGGTAGGCAAGGGATGTGTGTATGTAGGTAGGCAGGACAGGTAGATAGGTAGGTAAGCAGGCCAGATAGGTAAGTAGGTAGGCAAGGCAGGTAGTTAAGTATATAGTCAGGGCATTTAGGCAGTTTAGTATTTAGGCAGGGCAGTTAGGCAGGTCAGTAGGTAGGCTGGGTAGATAGTCAGGTAGTTCAGCAGTTAGGTAAGTAGGTAGGTAGGGAAGGGAGATAAGTAGGTGCGAGGATAGGTCAGTAGGTAGGCACAGCAGGTAGGTAAGAAAGTAGTTCCGAAGAAAGGTATTGTGGTATGTAGGTAGACAGGGAAGGTAGGTAAGTATACATAGCTGGTAGGTTATAAGGATTGCAGGGCAGGTAGGTTAGTTTGTTGGCAGGGTTAGTATGTAAGTACTAGGGCAGGGAGGGTTAGTAGGTAGGCAGGGCAGGTAGGTAGGTCAGTAGGTAGGCAGGGCAGGTAGGTAAGTATGTCGGCAGGTAGGTAAGTTAATCGGCAGGTTGGTAAGTATGTTGCCAGGTAGGTAGGTAGGACGGCAGGTAGGTAAGTAGGTTGCCAATTAGGTAAGTAGGCAGGCAGGGCAGGTAGGTTAATAGGTAGGCCAGGGTGGTAAATGAGTAGGTGGGCAGGTAGGAAGGTGATTTGGTACGAAGGGAAGGTAGATTAGTAGGTCAGTAGGGTAGGTAGGAAGCTTTGCAGGTTGTCAGAGCAGATAAGTAGGTGGATAGAGCAGATAAGTAGGTAGGCAGGGCATGTTTGTAGGTAGGCAGTGCAGGTAGGTAAGCAGATAGACAGGGCATGCAGATAATTAGGTAGGCAGGGCATGTAGGTAGTTTAGTAAGTAGGCAGGACAGGTATGTAAGTAGTACGGCAGGTAGGTAAGCAGGCAGGCCGTGCAGGTACGTAAGTAGGTAGGAAGGGGAGGTAGATAAGAAGGTGGTCAGGTAGGTAGGTCAGTAGGTAGGAAGGAAAGGTTAGTTGGTATGTCGGCATTTAAGATAGGTTATTAGGTCAGCAGGGCAGGTAGGACGTTATGCAGATAGGCAGGGCAGATATGTAAGTAGGTGAGCAGGGCAGTGCAGGTAATAAGGTAGGCAGGGCATGTACGTAGGTAGGCAGGGCAGGCAGGTAAGTAAATAGGATGTCACGTAGGTAATGAGGTAGGCAGTGCAGGCATTTATAGCAGGTAGGCAGGGCAGTTAGCTAAGTCGGTGAGAAGTTTATGTATTTAAGTAGGCAGGCAGGACATTTATGTAGGTCAGTTTGTAGGCAGGTCTGGCAAGTTAATAGGTAGGCAAGGCAGGTAGATAAGTATGTGGTCTGGTAGGGCAGGCATGTAGGTAGGCAGGCATATCAGGTGGTAAGTAGGTAGGCAGTGCAGATAGTTAAGTAGGTAAGCGATCAGTTAGGTGGATCAGTAGGCATGCAGGGCAGGTAGGTAAGAAGTTCGTCAGGTGGGTAACCAGATCGGCAGGTAGTTAAGTAGGTAGGCAGGGCAGTAGAAAAGTTGGTAGACAGGGCAGGTAGATAAGTAGGTGGGCATGTTGGTAGGTCGTTAGGTAGGCAGGGTAGGCAGTTAAGTAGGTCGCCATGTCAGGTAGGTATGAAGGTGGTTAGACAGGGCACGTAGGTAAGGAGTAGGCCAGGCTGGTAGATAAGTAGGTAACCAGGGCTGGTATATAAGTTGTTAGGCAGGTGATGTAGGTAGTTCAGCAGGTAGGCAGGTCAGGTATATAACTGGGTTGGCAGGGCAGGTAGGTTCGTAGGAAGGCAGGGATGTTATGTAGGTAAATAAGTAGGCAGGACAAGTAGGTAAGTATGTAGGCATGGTAGTTAGGTAAGTAGGTATGCAGGGCAGATTAGTTATTAGGTAGGCAGTGCAGGAATGCTGTTAAGCAGGTAGGCAAGGCAGGTAGATATGTAGGTAGTCAGGACAGTAAAATATGAATGTAGGCAGGAAAGAAAAGTAGGTCATTAGGTAGGGAGGGCAGGTAGTTAAGTAGGTAGGCAGCGAAGTTAGGCAAGTAGTTTTGCATTTATGTAGATCAGTAGGTAGGAAGGGCAGGTAGGTAAGTAGGTCGGCAGGGCAGGTAGGAAGCTATGCAGGAAGGTAGGGCCGGTAGGTAAGAAGAAGCAGGGCAGGTAGTTTAGTAGGAAGCCAGGACAGGTAGATAAGTAGTAATTTAGGTCTTGTAGGTAGTTCAGTAGGTAGACAGGACAGGTATTAAAGTAGGTTGGCAGTTAGGAAAGTAGGTAGGCAGGGCAGGTATGCATGTATGATGGCAGGGCAAGTATGTAGGTAGGCAGGTCACATAGGTTAGTAGGAAGGCATGGCAGGTAGATGAGTAGGTAGGCGGGGCAGGTAGGTAAATAATTATTTTGGCAGGGTAGGTAGGTAGGTAAAGAGGTGGGCATGATAGGTGGTAAGTAGGTAGACAGGGCAGATAGATAAGTAGTTAATTTTGGCAGAAATATAGATAAATCTATAGGCAGGTCAGGTAGGTAAGTAGGTCGGCAGTTAGGAAAATAAATCGGCGGGTAGGGATAGTTATTAGGTTGACGCAGGTAGGTAAGTAGGTAGGATGTGGCAGGTAGGTAAGTAGGTAGGTCGTGGCAGACAGGTAAGTTAGTAGGTCGTGGCAGGTTGGTAAGTATGTTGGCAGGTAGGTAAGTAGTTCGGAAGGTAGGTTAGAAGGTCAGCAGGTTATTAAGTAGGTTGGCAGGTAGGTAGGTTGGCATGTAGGTGAGTAGGTCGTCAGGTAAGAATATTGGCGTGTAGGTGTTTAGGTAGGCAGGTTCAGATAGGTAAATTGGTAGGCATGGCATGAAGATACGTACGTGGTCAGGTAGGTAGGTAGGTAGGTAGGCAGTGCAGTTAGTTATGTAGGTAGCCATGTCAGGTAGGTTGGAAAGTGGTTTAGACAGGAATGTAGGTAAGAAGTAGGCAGGGCTGGTATATAAGTAGGTAGCCAGGGCAGGTATACAAGTAGTAAGGCAGGGCATGTAGGTAGTTCAGTAGGTAGTCAGGGCAGGTATGTAAGTTGGTTGGTAGGGCAGGTAGGTATATAGGTAGGTAGGGATGTTAGGTAGGTAAAAAGGTAGGCAGGACAAGTAGGTAAGTAGGTAGGCAGGGCAGGTATGAAGCTATGCAGGAAGGCAGGGCAGGTAGGTAAGAAGATGTGCAGCTCAGGTATGTAGTTGTGCAGGGCATGGTAGTAGTTAGGCAGGGCATGGAAGTAGGTAGGCAGGGCAGGTAGATAAGTAAATAGGATGTCAGGTAGGTAATGAGGTAGGCAGGGCAGGCATTTATAGTAGGTAGGCAGGGAAGTTAGCTAAGTAGGTGAGAAGTTTATGTATTTAAGTAGGCAGGCAGGACATTTATGTAGGTCAATTTGTAGGCAGTTCTGGCAAGTAAATAGGTAGGCAAGGCAGGTAGGTAGGTCATTAGGTCGTCAGGTCATTAGGTCGGCAGGTAGGTAAATAGTTAGGAAAGGCAGGTAGATGAGTAAGAAGACAGGGTAGGTAGATATGTAGGTAGGCATTAAAAAGGGTCAGTAGGTAGGCAGATTAAGTAGGTAAGTAGGTTGGCAGGCCATGTAGATAGGTAAATAGGAAGGCAGGTAAGTAATTAGGTAGGCAGTGCAGGTAGTTCAGTAGTTAGTTAGGGCAGGTAGGTTAGTAAATCCTAAGGTATGTAGGTACATAGGCAAGGCTGGTGGGTTAATAGGAAGGCAGGGCAGGTAGATAAGTAGGTGGGCAGGTTGTTAGGTAGGTAGTAAGGAAGGGTACGTTATTAAATAGGGCGCAAGGGCAGGTAGGTAGAGAAGTAGGTAGTCAGGGATGGTAGGTAAGAAATAGGCAGGGCAGGTAGATAAGTATGTTGCAAGGGTAGGTAGGCAAGAAGGTAGGCAGGGCATGTAGGTAGTTCAGTAGGTTTGCAAGACAGATATGTAAGTAGGTTGGCAGGTGTGGAGTAAGCAGGCAGGACAGGTAGGTTTGTAGGTGGGCAGGGGCAGGTAGATAAATAGGTGGGCAGGTAGGTAGGTCAGAAGGTAGGAAGGGCAGGTAGATTATTAGGTCGGCAGGGCAGGTAGGTAAGTAGGTGGGCAGAGCAGTAAATAAGGTTGGCAGAGCAGGTAATTAGGAAGTCAGGGCATGTATGAAGGTAGGCAGGGCAGGTAGATACGTAGGTGGGCAATACAAGTAAGTAGGGTGGGAATGTAAGTAACCAGGCAGGTAGGGCAGGTTATTAAATACGTAGACAAAGCACTTGGGTAGGTCATTAGGTCGGCAGGTAGGTAAGTAGGTAGGCAGGGCAGGTAGGTAAGACGAAGGCAGGGCAGGTAAACAAGTAGGTAGCCAGCGCAGGTGGGTAAGTAGGTAGGCAGGGCAGGTAGATTGTTCAGAAAGTAGGTATGACTGTTATGTAAGAATGTTGGAGGGTAGGTAAGTTGGCAGGCAGTGCAGGTAGGTAAGTAGTTAGGCAGGGGTAGTAGATAAGTAGGTGGGCAGGTATTTATGTCAGTAGGTAAGAAGGTCAGGTAGGTAAGTTGGTCGGCAGGGCAGGAAGCTAGTAGGTTAGCAGGGCAGGAATGAAACTATGCAGGTAGGCTGGTCAGGTATGTAAGTAGGTGGGCAGGACAAGTATGTAGGTAAGCAGGGCATGCAAATAATTAGGCGTGGCAGGTAGGTAAGTAGATTGACAGGGAAGATTGTTAAGTTTGTAGGAAAGGCTGGTAGATAAGTAGGTGGTCATGTGGGTAGGTCGGTAGTTAGGCACTGCAGTTAGTTAATGTAGTGTTTAGGAAGAAAAGTAGTTAGATATATATGTAGGCAGGGCAGGAATGTAAGTAGGCATGAAGGTCACATAAGTAAGAATGCAGGCACGTCAGATATTTAAGAAGTAGTTAGATCAGGTAGGAAATAAGAAGCATGTCATGTATGTATGCAGTTAGGCAAGGCATGTATGTAAGTAGGTAGGCAGGGCGATTAGGTTAGTATGTTGGCAGGATAGGGCAGTTATGTCAGAGGGTAGGAAGAGCAGGTAAATAGGTAGGCAGGGCAGCTAGTTTGGTAGGTCAGTAGTTAGGGCAGGTAGAAAAATAGGTCAGCTGAGCAGGTAGATAAATATGTTGTCAGGGCAGGAAGGTAAGTAGGTAGGCAGGGCGGGTATGTAAGTATGTAGCCAGGACAGGTAGATTGGTAGTCAGAATGGCAGGGCAGGTAGATATGACAGGGCAGGTAGATAAGTAGGTAAGCAGGGCAGGTAGATAGGTCTATATGTAGGCTTGGTAGATAGGTAAGTAGGTTAGTAGGTAGGTCAGCGGTTAGGTTAGTAGGTAGGCGGGGTAGGTAGGTAAGTAGGTAGGCAGGACACGGAGTTATGTAGGTAGTCAGGGCAGTTAAATATATAGGTAGACAGGGCAGAAATGTAGGTCATTAGGTTGGCAGGGCAGGTAGGTAAGTATGTTCAAAGGTAGGTTATTACACAGGCAGGCCAGTTGGGTAAGTAAGTAGGCAGGAAAGGTAGATAAGTGGGTGGGCAGGTCGTAAAGTCAGTAGGTAGGCAGGGAAGGTAGTTATGTAGGTCGCCAGGGCAGGTATGTAGGTAAGTATGTAAGCAGAGCATGTGGGTAAGTAAGTAGGTTGGCAGGTCATGTGGGTAAGAAGTAGGACGGGCAGGTAGATAAGTAGGATGTCAGGTAGCTAGGTCAGTAGGTAGGCAGGGCAGGTAGATAGCTATGTAGGTAGGAAGGGCATGTAGGGAACGGTTAGGCAGGGCAGATGGATAATAAGGTAAGCAGGGAAGGTTGGTAGGGCAGTCGGTTGGAAGGGCAGCTAGGTAGGCAAGTCTGTAGGCAGGCAGTTACATAAGTATGTCGGCAGGACAGGTAGGTAAGAAGGTAGGCAGGGCAGATATGTAAGTAGGTTGACAGGACAGGTATGTTGGTAAGTAGGTAGGCAGGACAGGCAGATAAATAGGTGGGTAGGGCGGATAGTTAGGTCTGAATTTGGCAGGGTAATTAGGTAAGTAATTTGTCTGGCAGGTCAGGAAGGTAGGTAAGTATTTAGGCAGGGCATGTAGGTTAGGAGGTGTACAATTCAGGTAAGTAGAAAAGCTGGGCATGTAATTATGTAGGCAGGGCAGGTCGGTAGCTATGCAGGTAGGCAGGTCAGGTAATTAAGTAGGTTAGCAAGGCAGGTAAGCAGATAGGCTGGGCATGTAAATATATAGGGAGAGCAGGAAGATAAATAGGTAGGCAAGGCAGGTAGGTAGGTCATTACGTCGGCAGGTAGGCAGGGTTGGAAGTTAAGTAGGTGGGCATGAAAGAGGGTCAGTAGTTAAGCAGGGCAGGTAGTTAAGTAGGTTGGCAGGCCAGGTAAATAGGTAAATAGGAAGTCAGGTAGGTAAGTAAGTAGACAGGACATCTATGTAAGTAGGTAAGCAGGACAGGTAGTCAAGTTAGTAGGTAGCCAGTACAGGTAGGCATGTAGGTAGGCATGGCAGGTATGCAAGAATGAAGGCAGGGCAGCTAGGTAGGTAAGTCGGTAGGGAAGATAGGAAGGTGGTTAGGTAGGTCAGGTAGGTAAATAAGAAGGCAGGGAAGGTTGATGGGTAGTAATGCTGCTTAGTTAGGCTAGACAGGTAGGTTAGTAGGTCTAAAGGTAGATACGGAGGTAGGCAAAGCAGGTAGGTTAGTACATAAGCTGGGCGTGTAGACAATTAGGTGGACAGGACTGGAATGTAAGTAGGTCGTCAGTTAGGTAATTAGGTAGGCAAGTTAAATAAAGGTTGACAAGTATGTGGGTAGGTAAGTAAGTAATTTGGTAGGTGGATTGGTTCGTTGATGCATAGGTAAGTGGGTATTTATTGAATTGGATAATTGTATAATTGTCTATGGAAGTACTTATATAGTTATGTACATGGGTATGTGGTTTGATGTAAAGAAGGTCTATGTGTATGTTACTCTATAGGTAGAAGTGTAGGTTCAGATTTTGTTATTTTATTAGGTGGGCAGGCTAATGGTTAGGTACAAGGTTTTTTAGAGTGGTAGAAAGAAAAGTTGTTTTTAAAGTATTTTGGTTTGTAGGTAGTTAAGTATTTAAAGGTCTTGAAGGTAATTATGAAGGTTCTTAGTTAATTATGTAGTTATAAATATTTTTAAGTATTAGGATAATTATTAGGTTGGTATATTGAAAAATTGTTCGGTATTTATATATATATATATATAGGTATGTAGTGGGGTCGGTATGCATGTAAGATTGTATCTAATTATAAGTATGAAGGTGGGTAGGTTGGTAGGATGAAAGGTTTGTTAAAAAATTAGGTAGGTAGGATGGTAATTAGGTATAAAGAAATACGGTAGTTCAGTTAGATAGGTAAGTATTTATAAAAAAAATTAGGTACATAATAATATATATCGAGTGTCATGTAAGAAGAAGATAAGGTATGAAGGAGTTTAGGTATGTATGCAGTTAGTCGTGTTAGTAGTTAGGAAGGTCGGTTTTTTTAAAATACTTCTGTAGGTAGTAAGGTAGGTAGGTAGGTACGTAAGGTACATAGGTATTTAATAGTTGACATAGTTAGGTTGATGTTTAATAAATAATGTACAGAGGTAGTTATGAAGTTAGGATAGGTAGTTGTACATAGTTGAGGTAGGAATCTAAGTAAAGTAATTTAATTATGTAGGCATAGCAACTATGAATGTATTTATGGTATCTAAGTAAATAGCTAGTTATATATGAAGTTGATTATGTATGATATTAATGTTAGTAATTAAGTTAGGTAGGGTATTAGGTATGGTGGTAGGTAGCTAGTTAAGTAAGTATTTATGTAGGGTGGAAGATATGTCTATAATTATGTATTTAGGAAGATAGGTAGGTAAGTACGTAGATGGTAAGTTTATCAGAAATGTAGGTAGGTAAGTAGGAATGTAGGTATGTAGGTGGCTAGGTTTACAAGCGTTTAGGTTGGTGGGTTTGTGTGGGGGATGGTAATTCCATCGGTAGGTAGATTTCTATTTACATAGATGGCTGGTAATTAAGGTAGGTGGCCGTGTGTGTAGGTAGGTCGGTAGGTATGTAGGAAGGTAGGAAATACATATTTAGTTATTTTGTAAGCGAGGAAGACAGGCAAGTAGATAGTTGGGTATGGTGGCATGGAATTGATAGAAACCGTTGACATACAGGTTGGTAGGTATGTATTGATGGAGGCAATTATGTAGGTAATAAAAAAGTTATTATGTGTGGTGGGGATTAAGTAGTTATGTTTATAGGTATGTAGGAATAAATGTTGATAAGTATGAAATTAAGGTATGTATATAAGATGGTTAAATGTGGAAGATAAGTAGGGTAGGTAGTTTTAGTGTAAATAAAGGTAGGTATGTAGCAAAAAAGGTAGATATGTAGAAAGATAGGTAGTTAGAGGGTTAATAGTTGGGAAGGTAGGTTTGTGGATTTGTATGAGTGCGAATGATATGTGGTTTTGTTTTAGCTTGGTAAAAAAGCAACTTGGTTGGTAGGTATGAAGTTAAGGATGGTATGAAGTTAAGGTAGGTATTTAAGACAAAGTTTTAGGGTAGAAAGTTAAATACATTGTAAGTTGATAACTAACTAGTTATGTAGGAAGATAGGTAGTTGTGATTTAGGTACAGTATGTAGGTAGCTAGATAGGTGTGGTATGTAGGAATTAAGGTAAATAGGAGGGTAGGTTGGAAGATATGTATTTACTTGCGAAAGTAGGGGGGATGGTATATAGGTTGGTATATAGGAAGGTAGCTACGAAATAAAAGAGGTAGTTATGTAGGTAGGTTGGTTACACAGGCACGGATGTGTTTCGCAATGATTGTAGGAAATTGATGAGGTAGGTAGATACATGTGTAGGTAGACATATAAGATGCTAGGAAGGTAGGTATGAAGAAAGGGATAGTAGTAAAGGTAAGTTGTTAAGTTAAAAAGAAAATAAAGTCAATTAAGAAAGGAAGTGAATGTAGATAGGTAATTAAGGTAGGTAGCTATTTAGGTGGATCTGTTGGTTAGGTCGGAAATAAAGTAGCTATGAAGGAAGGTAATTTTTAGGTAGGTTGGAATATAGGTGAGAAGATAGGCAGGTAGAAAGTAGACAGGTAGAAGGTAGAGGTTTGACATTAAACTTTTAGGTTATAGAATAAATTTATTTATAGTAGTTATTTACACTATGAGGTAATGTCAGGATCTTTAGATCTGTAACTATGTAGGAACTACTGTAGGTTGATATTTATGTAGCTAGATATTTAGGTAGGTGTGGGTGGGTGACCAGTGTGTTGGTAAGTGGGTTAATTGTGCAATGGTAGACAGGAAGATCGGTAGGTCGATAATTAGGTAGGATGAATGTAGGTATATTGATAGGTAGGTAGCAATATAGTAATGTAGGTATAAAGTTTGGTAGGAAGTAGGGTAGTTAGGTAGGTAAGCAAGTAGGTACATAGGTACATATATAGGAATTCATATAGTTTGGTACCAGGTAGGTTAGTAGGTAGGCAGGGCATTTCGGTTATAAGGTAGGCAGTGAAGGCAGATAAGTAGGTGAGCAGGTAGTAGGTTCAGTAGGTAGGACGGCAGATAGGGAAGTATGTTCGCAGGTCATGTAGCTAGGTTAGTCGGTAGGCAGGGAAGGTAGGTAAGTAGGCATGTAGGGCTGGTATATAATTACATAGGCTGGGCAGGTAGGTAAGTTGGTAAGTAGGTCAGGTGTATAAGTAGGTAGTTAGGGCAGGAAGGTAATTAGGTAGGCAGGGCAGGTAGGTAGCCAGGGCAAGTAGGATGGTACGTGGACATGTCAGGTAGGTAAGTAGGTAGACGGGGCAGGTAGGTAGGTCAGTAGGTAGGAAGGGCAGGTAGGTAAGGCAGTAGGTAGGCAGGGCAGATAGGCAGGTCAGTGGGTAGGTGAGACAGGTAGGTAGGTCGGAAGATAGGCAGGTCTGTGGGTAGGCAGGTAAGTTGGTAGGCAGGTAAGTTGGTACTCAGATATGTTGGTAGGCAGGTAAGTTGGTAGGCAGGTAAGTTGGTTGGCAGGTAAGTTGGTAGACAGGTCAGGTATGTAAGTAGGTCAGAAGTTATGTTAGTAGGTAGAATGTGCAGGAAGGAAAGTAAGTAGGCAGGGAAGTTTGATAAGTATGTGGGCAGGTGGGTAGCTAAGTAGGAAAGCACCGCAGGTAGGTAAGTAAGTGGTTTGGAAGAAAGGTAGTTAGGTAAGTAGGTAGGCAGGGCAGGTAGATAAGTTGGTAGGAAGGGCACATAGGCAAGTAGGTGGGCAGGACAGTTATTTAAGAAGTAGGCAGGGCAGGTATGTAAGAAGTTGGCAGGGCAGGTATTTAAGTATTTACCCAAGGAAGGTAGGTAGTTAAGTAGGTGGGCAGGGCAGGTAGGTTAGTATGTTGGCAGGGCAGGTATATAAGTAGGTAGGCAGAGCAGGTAGCTAGGTAAGTAGGTCGGCAGGGCATGTAGGTGAGAAGTGTGCAGTGCAGGTAAGTAAGTAGGCTTGCAGGGCTGGTATATAAGTGGGTAGGCAAGGCAGGAAGGGTAGTATGTAGACGGGGCAGGTAGAAATAAGGTAGGAATGGCAGGGATAAATCAGGTAGTTTGGGCAGGTGAGCAAGTAGGTTGGCAGTTCAAGTAGGTAAGTAGGTAGGGCAGGTAGGTAACTATGTGCGCAGGTATGTCGGTACGTAGGCACGGCAGGTAGGTAAGTAAATATTTCGGAAGACAGGTATTAAGGTAAGTAGGTTGGCAGGGCAGGTAGTTAAACAGGTAGGAAGGGCAAATAAGTAAGTAGGTAGGCAGGGATGTTAGGTAAGTAGGTACTCAGGGCAGCTTAGTATTTAGGTAGGCAATGCAAGTATGTTAGTAAGTAGGTAGGCAGGGCAGGTAGGTAGGTAGTCAGGGCGTGTAAAAATGTAGGAGTACAACAGATAGGTAGGCCAGTAGGTAGGCAGGGCAGTTGGGTAAGTAGATCCTAAGGTTTGTATGTACGTTGACAGGCCAGGTGGTTAAGTAGGTAGGCAGGGCGGGTAGATAAGTAGGTAAGCAGGTGTTTATGTCAGTAGGTAAGCAGGGCAGGCAGTTAAATAAGTCGCTAGGGCAGGTTGGTAGTTAAGTATGTAGGTAGAAGTAGGGGGTCAGGTAGATAAATATTTGTCTGGTAGCTATGTAGTAGGTAGGTAGATATGTAGGTAGGCAGTGCATGTTGGTAAATAGGAAGTCAGGGCAGATAGATAAGTAGTTAGGCAGGGCTGGTAGGAAAGAAGTTGGCATGGCAGGTATGTTAGTAGTTAGACAAGGCATTTAGGTAAGTAGGTTGTCAGGGCAGGTAGTTACGTGAGTAGGTAGTCTGGGCAATTAGGTAAGAAAGTAATATGACATGTTACATTGGTAGGTAAGTACGTTTACATGGATGATAGATAAGTAGGTAAGATGGCAGAAAGTTAGATCAGTAGAAAGGCAGAGCAGGTCGATAAGTAGGTCGGCAGGTAGTTAAGAAGTCGTCAGGTAATTACGCAGATCGGCAGGTAGGTAAGAATATAGTAGAGGCAGATAGGTAAGTTGGTAGGCAGGGAAGGCAGATAAGTATGTGGGCTATTGGTTAGATCAGTATGTAGGCAGGGCAGGTAGTTAAGTAGGACGCCATGGCAGGTAAGTAGGTAGGTAGGGCAGGTAGGTAGGTATGTAGGTAGGCAGGGCATGAAGGTTAGTAGGCAGTACAGGTAGATAAGTAGGTGGTCAGGTAGTCTGGTCAGTAGATAGGCAAAGCAGGCAGGCAGGTAGGTAGGTATGTAGGTAGTCAGGTCATGTAGGTATGTAGATATGCACGGAAGATAGATAAGTAGGTAAGCAGGGCAGGTAGGTAGGTATTTAGGTAGGCAGGGCATGTAGGTAAGTAGGTAGGCACGGCAGATAGATAAGAAGGTTAGCAGGGCAGGTAAGTTGGACAGTCGGGAGGAAGGACAACTAGGTAGGTAAGTCGGTAGGCAGTGCAGATAGATAAGTAGGTCGGCAGGGCTGGCAGGTAAGTAGATAAGCAGGTCAGATATGTAAGTAGGTAGACAGGACTGTTATGTTGGTAAGTAGGTAGGCAGGGCAAGTAGGTAATTAAGTAGGCAGGACAGGCAGATAAATAGGAAGGCAGGGTGGATAGGTACATCAGTATGTAGGCAGGTCAGGTAGGTAGGTATATCAGTAGGTAGGCAGGTCAGGTAGGGAGGTTATTAGGTAAGCATGGCAGGTAGGTAGGTAGGTCTGTAGTTAGACAGGTAATGTAGGTATGTCAGTTTGTAGGCAGGTCTGTAGGTAGACAGGTAATGTAGGTAGGTTTGTAGGTAGGCATGGAAGGTAGGTAAGTCATTATGTAGGAATGGCAGGTAGGAAGGTCAGTAGGTAGACAGGGCAGGTGGTTTAGTAAGTAGTCTGGTAGGATAGGTAGGCAGGCTTTTAGGCCAGGTAGGTTTTTAGGTTGGTAGGACAGATAGATAAGTTTGTAAGCAGGGCAGAAAGGAAGATCTGTAGGTAAACAGGGAAGTAATGTATTTAAGTCTGCAGGTTGGTTATTTCATCGGCAGTTTGGTACGTAGGTCGGCAGGTAGGTAATGTATTTCGGATGGTAGGCAAATAGGGCGGCGTTTAGATAAGTATGTCGGCAGATATGAAAGTAGTTCGGCAAGTAGGTAAGTAGATCGGCAGTTATGTCAGTATTTCAGCATTTATGTAAGTAGGTAGGCACGGGGCAGATATGAATGTTGGTAGGCAGGGCAGGTAGATAAGCAGGTGGTAATTTGGTTAGGTCAGTAGTTAAGCAGCTCAGGTAGTTAAGTAGGGGTCCAGGGCAGGTAGGTACTAAATTATGTAGGCAGGGCTGGTAGATAAGTAGGTAGCCAGGGCAGGTAGATAAGTGTAGGAAGGCCATGTTGGTAATTCTGTAGTTAGGCAGGGTAGATATGATAGTAGGTCTGCAGGTATGTAAGTAGGCAGGCAGGGCAGGTAGGTCTTTAGGTAGGTAGGGGACGTAGATGAGTTGGTGGGTAGGTAGGTAGGTCAGTAGGTTGTAAGGGCAGTTAGGTTAGTAGGTTGTAAGGGCAGTTAGGTTAGTAGGTCGACAGGGCAGGTAGTTCAGTTGGTCGGCAGAGCAGGTAGGAAGCTATGCAGGTATGGAGGCCAGGTGGATAAGGAGGTGGGCAGGGCAGGTAAGTAGGTAGGCAGGGCAGTTAAGTAGGGTTGCAGGACATGTAGGTATGGAGATAGACAGGGCAGGTATGTAGGTAGGTAGGTAGTGCAGTTGATCAAGTAGGTGAGCCGTGCATGTTTGTTAGTAGACAGGCATAAAAGTTAGGTAGGTAAGTAGGCAGGGCAGGTAGGTAAGTAGATAATCAGAGCAGTTTGGTAAATAGGTCGGCAGTTATGTAAGTACTTAGGCGGGTCAGGTAGGTCAGTTGGCAGGGAGGGCAGGTTGGTAAATAGGTAGGCTGGGTAGGTAGATAGGTAGGTGGGCATGAAGGAGGTTCAGTAGGTAGGCAGGGAAAGTAGTAAAGTAGGTTGGCAGGCCAGGGAGATGGGTAAACATCTCCCTGGCAGGGCATTTAGGTAAGTTAGTATAAATATCAGGTAGGTATGTAAATGGGTAGCTAGTTCAGGTAGGTAAGTAGGAAGGCAGGGAAATTATGTAAGTATGAAGGCAGGGCAGGTATGTAAGTATGATGGCAGGGCAGGTATGTAAGTATGAAGGCAGGGCAGGTAGGTAGGTAAGTAGGAAGGCAGTTCTGGTGTTTAAGTAAGACGGAAAGGCAGGTAGTTAAATAGGTTGCCAATGCAGATAGGTAAGTAAGTAGGTAGGCTGTGCCCGTATGTAAGAAGTTGGCATGGCAGGTTGATAAGTAGGTGGTCAGGTAGCTAGGTCAGTAAGTATGGTAAGTGACTTAGGCAGGGCAGGTAGGTATGTATGTAGTCAGAGCATGTAGGGAAGTAGGAATGCAGGGCAGATAGAGAAGAAGGTGAGCAGTGCAGGTAGGTAGAACAGTCGGTAGGTATGTCGGTAGGCAGGGACGGTAAATAAGTAGGTCGGCAGGGCAGGTAGGTAAAAGGGTAGGCAGGGAATATATGTAATTCGGTAGGGAGGACAGGTAAGTTGGTAAGTAGGTAGGCAGGGCATGTAGGTAATAACGTATGCTGGATAGGCTGAAAAATAGGCTTGCATGGCGGATAGGTAGGTTAGTAGGTAGGCAGGGCAGTAAGAAAGGTCATTAGGTAGTCAGGGCAGCAGTGTAGGTCATAAGGTAGGCATTGCAGGTAGGTAGGTCTGTAGGTAGGCAGATCAGGTAGGTAAATAGGTAGGCAGGTCAGGTAGGTAAGTAGGTCTGCATTTATGTAAGTAGTTAGGCTCGGCAGGTAGGTAAGTAATTAGGCTGGGCAGGTAGGTACGTAATTAGGTTGGGCAGGTAGTTAGGTCAGTAGGCATTCAGGGCCGGTAGGTATGAAAGTTGTCTTGCAGGACTGGTAGGTAGGTAAGTAGGTTGGCAGGGAAGGTGTTATGTAAATAGGCAAGGCAGATTGATAAGAAGGTAAGAGGGGTAGAAAGATATATCAGTAGGTAGGCAGGGAAGTTAGGTAAGTTGGTCGGCAGGTAGGTAATTAGGTCTGCATTTATGTAAGTAGTTAAACTGGGCAGGTAGGTAAGTAATTAGGCTGGGCAGGTAGGTACGTAATTAGGTTGGGCAGGTAGTTAGGTCAGTAGGTATTCAGGGCCGGTAGGTATGTAAGTTGTCTTGCAGGACTGGTAGGTAGGTAAGTAGGTTGGCAGGGAAGGTGTTATGTAAATAGGCAAGGCAGATTGATAAGTAGGTAAGAGGGGCAGAAAGATATATCAGCAGGTAGGCAGGGAAGTTAGGTAAGTTGGTCGGCAGGTAGGTAATTAGGTCGGCTGGTAGGTAAGTAGATTGGAAGAAAGGTATGTAGGTAGGCAGTGCTGATATGTAAGTATGTAGGCAGGACAGATAGGTAAGTTGGTAGGCAGGGAAGGTATATAAGTAGGTACTCATGTGGGTAGGTCGGTAGGTAGGAAGCGCAGGTAGTTAAGTAGGTCACGAGGACAGGTAAGTATTAAGGTAAATAGGCATTGCAGGTAGGTAAGACGTAACCAAGTCAAGTAGATAAGTAGGTCGCCAGGGCAGGTAGATAAGTAAGTCGCCAGGGATGGTAGATAAGTAGGTCACCAGGGCAGGTACATAAGTAGGTAGGCAGGGCATGTAAGTAGTTCAGTAGGTATGCAGGACAGGTGTGTAAGTATCGGCAGGTAGGTAAATAGGTAGTCAGGGTAGGCAGCTATGTAGGTAGGCAGCGGATGTAAATAATAGGGTGGGCAGGTATTTAGGTCCGAAGGTAGGAAGGGCAGGAAGTTCACCAGGTCGGCAGGGCAGGTAGGTAAGTAGGTCCGCAGAGCAGGTAAGAGGCTATGCGGTAGGATTTTAGGTAGGAAAGAAGGCGGGCAGGGCAGGAAAATAGGTAGGCAGGGCAGGTAGGTAAGTAGATAGACAGGTCAGGTATGTAAGTAGGTAGGCAGGGCAGTTATATAAGTAGGTGAGCAGGTAGCTATGTCAGTAGGTAGGCAGCGCAATTATGTAGGACAGGTATGTAGGTGTGTAGGTAGGCAGGGCGTGTAGGTTAGTAGGTAGGCAGGGAAGATAGATAAGTAGGCAAGCAGGGCAGGTAGGTATGGCAGTTGGTAGGAAGGGCAGCTGGGTAGGTATGTCGGTGGGTAGGGCAGTTAGATAAGTAGGTAGGAAGGCTGGTAGGTATTTAGATAGGCTGGGCAGATAGGTCAGTAGGTAGGCAGGACAGGCATTTATGTAATTATTTAGGCAGGGCAGGTAGGTAATAGGGTAGGCAGGACTGGCAGATATGTATGTGGGCAGAGCGTATAGGTAGGTCAGTAGGTATGCAGGGCAGGTAGGTGGGTCAGTAGGTAGGCAGGGCAGTTAGTTAGGTTAGAAGGATTGCATGGAAGGTAGGTACGACAGTAGGTAGCTATGTCAGGTAGGTAAGTAGGTCGGCCGTAATGTAAGTAGTTAGTCCGGGCTGTTCGGTAAGTTGGAAAGCGGGGTAGGTAGGTGGTTCTTTTGGCAGGCAGGGTGGGTAGGTAAGTAGGTAGGCAAGGCAGATAAATAAATAAGTAGGTAAGCAGGGCTGAATGTAAGTTCAGTAGGTAGGCAGGGACGTTTGTTAAATATGTCGGCAAGTAGATAGGTAGGTGATCATGTGGATAGGTTGGTAGGTAGGAAAGCTAGTTAGTTAATTAGGTCGCGAGGATAGGTAGGTTGGAAAGTAGGTAGGCAGGGCAGGTAGATAACAATTAGGCAGTGCATGTAGATAAGTTGGTAGCCAGGGCAGGCAGATAAGAAGGTAGGCAGAGCATGTATGTAAGTAGGTAGGCAAAGCAGGTAGGTATGTAGGTGGGCTGGGCAGGTAGGTTTGTAGGTTCGGGGGACAATTAGTTAGGTTAATATGTAGGCAGGGCAAATTATATGTAGGTAGGCAGGGAAGTTAAGTAAGTAGGTACGTGGGGCAGTTTTCTAATAAGCTAGGAAGTGCAGGTATGTTGGTACGTCAGTAGGCACGGCAGGTAGGTAAGTAGGAAGTCAGGGTATGTAAAATGTAGGTAGGCTTGGCAGTAAGGTAGGTCAGTAGGTAGGCAGGGCAGGTGGGTCAGGAGGTCCTAAGGTATGTAAGTATTTAGGAAGGCCAGGTTGGTAAGTATGTAGGCAGGGAAGATAGATACGTAGATGGGCAGGTGGTTTGGTCAGAATGTAAGCAGGGCAGGTATTTAAGTAGGTCGCAAGGGCAGGTAGTCAGGTGACTAGGTAGGCAGGTTATGTAGGAAAGTATTAGGGAGGGCAGTTAGACAAGTAGATAGTCAGGGATGTTAGGTATGTAGGTAGGCAGGACAGTTTTGTAATTAGGTAGGCAGTGCATGTATGTTGTTAAGTAGGTACCCAGGCAGGTAGGTAATTAGATAGGATATACAGGCGGATAAATAGGTGGTCAAGGTGGATAGGTAGGTCTGTAGGTATGCAAGGCAGTTAGGTATGTCAGTAGGTAGACAAGGTAATTATGTAGGTCAGTAGGTAGGAAGGGCAGGTAGATAGGAAGGGCAGGTAGGAACGGCAGGTAGGTAGGAAGGGCAGGTAGGTCAGTAGGTAGGCAGGGCAGGTAGGCACGTCAGTAGGTAGGCATGGCAGGTAGGTATGTCAGTAGGTAGGCAGGTCAGATAGGTAAGTATGTCGGCAGTTATGTAAGTATTCAGGCCTGGCAGGCAGGTATGTAGGTAGGTCTGTAGGTCTATAGGTAGGCAGAGCAGGTAGGGAATTAAGTATATTGGTTTTTGCAGGTAGGTATGTTAGTAGGTAGGAAGGGCAGTTTGTAAGAAGCTAAGCAGGTCAGATAGATAAGTAGGTATGCAAGGCAGAAATTAAGATCAGTAGGTAGGCAGGGCAGTTAGATAAGTAGATGGGCAGGGTGTTTTCAGTAGGTAAGGAGGGCTGATAGTTAAGTAGGTTGCCAGGGCAGGAAGGTAGGTTTGTATTAAGGTAGGTCATGTAGGTAAGTGGTATGGAAGGCAGGTAGATAAGTAGGTGGTCCGGTAGCTAGGTAGTAAGTCGGCGGGGCAGGTAGACAGATATGTATGTCGGTAGAGCATGTAGGTAAGTAGGAAGGCAGGGCTTATAGATAAGGTGGTAGCCAGGGCAGGTAGATAAGTAGGTAGGCAGGGCAGATACGTAAGAAGGTAGATAAAGATGGTAATGTGTAGGTAGGCTTGGCAGGTAGGTATGTTGGTCCACGGGGCAGTTAGGTAGTTTAATAAGTAGGCAGGGTAAACAGGTAAGTAGGTAGGCAGGGAAGTTGGGTAAGTAGGTACGCATGGCAGACTTGAAATTAGGAAGGCAGTGCATGTATGTTGGTAAGTAGGAAGGCAGGGCAGGTAGATAAGAAGATGGGCAGGGGGTTTGGTTAGTAGGCAAGGAGGACAGGTATTTAAGTAGGTCCCCAGGTAAGGAAGGTAGGTAAGTAGGTAGGTAGGGCATGTAGGTAAGAAGTATGGAGGGCAGGTCGATAAGTAGGTGTTCAGGTAGCTATGTCAGTAGGTCGGCAGGGCAGGTAGGTAGGTATGTAGTTAGGCATGGTCAGTTATATAAGTAGGTAAGCAGGGCAGGTAGGTAGGACAGTCGGTAGGAAGAGAAGCAACGTAGGTTATTCGGAAGCAGGGCAGGTAGATAAATAGGTCGGAAGGGCAGGTAGGTAAGTAGGTAGGAAGGGAAGATATGTTAGTAGGTAGGCAGGATAGGAATGTTGGTAACTAGTTAGGCATGCCAGGGATGTAATTAGATAGGCAATACAGGCAAATAAATAGATGGGCATGGGTGATATTTAGGTCAGTATGTAGGCAGGGCAGGTAGATACGTCATTAGGTAGGCAGGGTATGTAGGTATATAAGTGTGTAGGCATGGCAGGTAGGTATGTCAGAAGGTAGGCTGGTCAGGTAGGTAAGTAGGTCGGCTCTTTTGTAAGTAATTAGGCCTGACAGGTAGGTAATTAGGTAGGGCATATAGGTAAGTTTGTAGGCAGGGCAGGTCAATATGTGCGTGGTCATGTGGATAGGTTGGTAAGTAGGAAGGGCATGTAGTTAAGTAAGTCGCCAGGGTAGGTAGGTAGGAAAGTAGTTAGGCATGCCAGGTAGGTAAGAAGTAGGCAGGGCTGGTAGATAATTAGGTAGCCAGGGCAGGTAGATAAGAAGGTAGGCAGGGCATGTAGGTATTTCCGTAGGTATGCAGGACAGGTATGAATGTAGGTCGGCAGGAGAGTAAGTAGGCAGGCGGGGCCAGTAGGTAAGTAGGTAGGAAAGATAGTTAGATTAGTTGGTGGTAATGTAGGTGGTTCAGTAGGTAGGCAGGGCAAGTAGGTATGTAGGTTGGCCGGCCAGGTAAATATTTAAACAGTTAGGCTGGTAGGTAAACAGGTATGCAGGGCAGGTAGGTCAGTAGATAGTCAGGGCAGGTAGGTAAGAACGCTCAAAGTATGTAAGTATGCAGGCAGGCCAGGGGGGAAATTAGGTACACAGGGCAGGTAGATAAGGAGTTGGGCAGGTATTTAAATAGGTCGCCAGTGCAAATAGATAAGGAGTTGGGCAGGTATTTAAATAGGTCGCCAGTGCAAGTAGTTAGGTAAAAAGGTAAACAGGGTCCTTTAGGTAAGAAGTAGTTATTGCAGCTAAATAAATATGTGGTCTGGTAGCTAGGTCATTAGGTAGACAGGGCATGTAGGTATGTAGGTAGACTGGGCATGTAGGTAAGCAGAAATAATGCATATTGATAAGATGGTAAGGAAAGCAGGTATGCAGGACAGTCGGTAGGAAGGGTGGCTTGGTAGGTAAGTCGGTAGACAGGGCCAGTAGATGAGTAGGTAGACAAGGCAGGCAGGTAAGAAGGTAGGCAGGGCAGACATGTAAACAGGTAGGTAGGACAGGTATGTTGGAAAGTAGGTAGACATACAGGTAGGTAATTGGGTAGGTAGGAATAGCTGATAATAAGTGGGCAAGGCGGATATGTGGTCAGATGGTAGGCAGGGCAGGTAGGTACATCAGTAGATAGGCAGGTCAGGCAGATAAGTAGTTCGGCAGTTATGTTAGTAGTTAGGCCTGGCAGTTAGGTATGCAGGAAGGCAGGGCATGTATGAAGTTCATTAGGTAGGCAGGGAAGTTAGGTAGTTCAGTAGGTACGCAGGGCTTTTAGACAGGTCAGAAGGTAGGCAGGGGAGGTAGGTAGGTAAGTAGGTAGGCTTGGAAAGTTGGTAGATCAGTAGATAGGCAGGTAAGGTAGGTAATTTGGTCGACAATTATGTAAGTTGTTAGGCCTGGCAGGTAGGTAAGTAGGTTGGCAGGGCAGGTAGAAAGTTCGGTAGGTAGGCAGGGCAGGTAGATAGGTCTGTAGGTAGGCATGGCAAGTAGGTAAGTTGTCTGGCAGGGCACATAGGTAGGGAAGTAGGTAGACAAGAGAAGTAGGTAAGTATGTGGGCAGGTCAGGTAAGTAGGTAGGTTGGGCATGTAAATAGGTAGGCAGGGCAGGTAGGAAGTTATGCAGGTTGGCATGGCAGGTAAGTAGGTAGGGGGCATGGCAGGTAAGTAGGTATGCAGGGCATGTAAGTAGAAATGCAGGGCAGGTAGGAAAGTAGATAGACAGGGCGGGTATGTATGTAGGTTGGCAGGGCAGTTAGGTAAGTAGGTGGGCAGTGCATAAATGTAAGTAGATAGCTAGGGTAGATAAGTAAATAGGTAGGCTGGTCAGATATGTAGGTAAGTCGGTAGGAAGGGCAGGTTGATAAGTAGGTCAGATATGTATGTAGGCTGGCAGGACATGTTTGTTGGTTAGTAGGTAGACAGGACAGGTAGGTTATTAGGTGGACAGGAAAAGAAGATAAAATGTGGGAACGGCGGTTAGGTGATTAGTAGGTAGGCAGGGCAAATAGGTAGGTCAGGAGGTAGGCCTTGCAGCAAGATACGTCAGTAGGTAGGCAGGTCAGGTGGGTAAGTAGGTCTGCAGTTATGTTAGTAGTTAGGCCTGGCAGTTAGTTAAGTAGGGAGGCAGGGCAGGTAGGTATATCAGTAGGTAGGCAGGGCAGTTAGGTAGGTCATTAGGTAGGCTGGGTAGATAGGTAAGTAGATCAGCAGTTAGGTAAGTAGGTAGGCAGGGCAGGTTTGTAAGTTGGTAGCAGGACAGATAGATAAGTGTGTAAGCAGGGGAAGATTGTAAGATCAGAAGGTATGTAGGGCAGCTAGGTAAGTATGTCGGCATGTAGGTAAGTAGGGTCGGCAGGTAGGTAAGTAGGTCGGCAGGTAGGTAAGTAGGTCGGCAGGAAGGTAAGTAGGTCGGCAGGTAGGTAAGTAGGTCGGCAGGTAGGTAAGTAGGTCGGCAGGTATGTAAGTAGGTCGGCAGTTATGTAAGTAGTTAGGCCACATAGGCAGGTTACTAGGTACGCAGGCCAGGTAGGTAGGTCAGTAGTTAGGCATGGCAGGTGTAGGTAATTAAGTAGTCTGGAAGGGCAGGTAGGAATGTAGTTAGGCAAGGCAGGTGGTAAATAGGTAGGCAGGGAAAAGATATAAGTAGGTAGGCAGGGGAAAGGTATAAGTAGGTAAGCAGGGCAGAAAGGTAGATCAGTAGGTAAGCAGAGCAGGTAAGTAAGAAGTAGGCAGGGCAGTAAGATTAATAGGTAGCCAGGGCAGGTGGATAATTAGGTAGACAGGGCATGTAGGTAGTTAAGTAGGTAGGCAGGACAGGTATGTCAGAAGGTTTGGCATGTAGGCATGTAGGTAGGCAGGGCAGGTGTGTATGATTGCAGAGCAGGGCACGTATTTTATTAGGCATACAGGCCAGGTAAATGAGTAGGTAGTCAGTGAATGACGACAGTGTACTTAGTAGGCAGGTAAGTAGGTAGGCAGGGCAGGTAGGTAAGCAGGTCAGGTAGGTAAGTAGGTAGGCATGTAGATAAATAGGTGATAAGGTAGGTATGTCAGTAGATAGACAGAGCAGGTAGGTAAGTGGGTCGGCAGGGCAGGAAGGTAGGATAAGTAGGTACACAGAGCAGGTAGGTAAGTAGTAGGCAGGGCAGGTAGTTAAGTAGGTATGCAGGGCAGATATGTAACTAGGTATGATGGGAAGGAAGGTTGATAGGTAGGATGGGCAGGTACATAATTAAGTATCCAGGGCATGTAGATATGTACGAAGGAAGTGTATGTAGGTAGGCAGGTCAGTATGAAGGCACAGCAGTTAGGTTAGGTGGTTTGCAGGGCAGGTAGTTTAGTATGTTGGCAGGGTAAGTAGGTAAGTTGCGATCGGGCAGGTAAGTAGGTAGTCAATGCAGGTAGGTAAGTAGGAAGGAAGGGGAGGTAGAGAAGTAGGTGGGCAGGTAGGTAGGCTAGTAGAAAGTGCAAGTAGGATTGTAGGTCGGCAGGACAGGTAGGTAAGTAGGTCGGCAGGGGAGGTAGGAAGCTATGCAGGTAGGGAGGGCAGGTAGGAAAGAAGGGTGGCAGTTATGTAAGTTGTTATGCCGGGCAGTTAGGTCAGTACGGAGGCAGGACAGTTAGGTTAGTCAGTTGGTAGGTAGGGCAGGTATGCAGTTATGTAGAAAGGCAGGGCATGATGGTAAGTAGGTGGGCAGGGCAGATAAGAAAGTAGACTTGCCATGTAAGTAGGTAGGCAGGGCAGGTAAGTAAATAGGTATGCAAGTCAGATAGGTAGGCCTTTAGGCCGACAGGTAGGTAAAGGTAGGGCAGGTATGTGAGTAAGTTGTCTAACAGGGCAGGTAGGTAGGTAAGTAGGAATGCAGGGCATGTAGGTAAGTAGTTGGGGAGGCCAGGTAAGTAGCTAGGCTGGGCATGTAAGTAGGTAGGCAGGGCATGTCGGAAGCTGTGCAGGTAGGTAAGTAGGTCGTCAGGTAGGTAAGCAGATGGGCAGGTAGGTCGGATGGTAAGCAGGGCAGATAGGTAAGTTAGTAGGCAGGGCAAGTAGATAAGTAGGTGTTCATGTGGGTAGGTTGGTAGGTGGGCAGGGCAGGAAGTTAATTAGGTTGGCAGGTAGGAATGTAGGCAGGCCGGGAAGGTAAATACGTAGGCCGGCAGGGCTGGTAGGACGTTATTCATGAAGGCAGGGCATGTAGGTAAGAAGGTAAGTTGTTCAGTTAAGTAGGCAGGGCAGTTAAGAAGGTAGGCAGGGCAAGTAGTTCATTAGGTAGGCAGGGTAAGTAGATTAGTAGGTGGGTATGAAGGAGGGTCAGTAGGTAAGCATGGTAAGTAGGTAAGTTGTTAGATAGGGTAGTTAGGCAAGAATGTAGGCCGGTAGAGAAAGTAGGTGAAAAAGTAGGTATGTCAGTAGATAAACAGGGCAGATAGGTACGTTTATATGCAGGGCAGGTAGGTAGGTCAGTTGATAGGGTGGGTAGGTAAGTAAGTTTTCTGGCAGGGGAGTTAGGTAGATAAGTAAGTAGGGAGGGCATATAGGTCAGTAGGTTGGCAGGGCAGATAAGTAGGAAGGGTGGGCATGTAAGTAGGTAGGCAGGGCAGGAAGTAAGCTATGCAGGTAGGCAGGGCAGTTCGGAAGCTATCCATGTAAGCAGGGCAGGTAAGTTAGTAGGTGGGCAGGGCAGGTAAGTTGGTAGGCAGGACATGTTATTAGTTAGGCAGGTCAGATCTGTAAGTAGATAGACGGGGCGGGTATGCAATAAGTTGGGCAGGGCAGTTAGGTAAGTAGTTGAGCAATGCATATATGTAAGTAGGTAGGCATGGCAGATAAGTAAATAGGTAGGCAAGTCAGGTAGGTAGGTCATTAGGTCGACAGGTAGGTAAGTAGGTAGTGGGGGCAGGTAGATAATTAGGTAGACATAGTAGGTAGATAAGTAGGTGGGAACGAAGGGCGGTCGGTAGGAAGGCAGGTCAATTAGGTTATTAGGTTGGCCGGCCAGGTAGATTAGTACATAGGATGGCAGGTACATAAGTGGGTAGGCAGAGCATGTAGGTAACTAGGTAGGCAGGAAAGGTAGGTAGTTTAGTATGTCACAAGGGCAGATTGGTAAGTAAGTCGGAAGGCATGCACGTAGATAAGAAGTATGCAAAGCAGGTATATAAGTTGTTGGTAAGGTAGCTAGATCAGCAAGTAGACAGGGCAGGTAGGTATGTAGGTAGGCAGGGCATGTAGGAAAGTAAGTAGGCAGGGCAGATGGATAAGTAGGTTAGCAGGGCAGGTAGGTAGGTTAGTAGGTAGGCAGGACAGGTGGTAAATAGGTAGACAGGCAGATAGATAAGTAGGTCGGCAGTTATGAAAGTTGATCGGAAGGTAGGTAAGTAGTTGAGAGGGGGCAGGTAGGTAAGTAGGTCGGCCAGTAGGTAAATAGGTCGGCCGGTTGGTATGTAGGTAGGCTGGTAGGTAAGTAAGTCGGACACTAGGTAAGTAGGTTTGCCGGTAGGTAAGTAGGTCGGCCGGTAGGTAAGTAGGTCGGCAGTTAAGTAAGTAAGGAGCAGGGAACGTAGTTTAGTAGGTAGGCAGGGCACGTTTGTAGTTCAGTAGGTGGGCAGGGCAGGTATGTATTTAGGTCGGCTGGTATGTATAAAGGCAGGCAGGGCGGGTTGGTTAGTGGGTAGGAAGGGAAACTAGATAAGTAGGTGTGCAGGTAGATAGGTCAGTAGGTATGAAAGGCTGATAGGTAAATAGGTCGCCAGGGTAGGTAGGTAAGTATGTCGGCAGATTAGGTAGGATGCTATGCAGGAAGGCAGGGCAGATATGAAATTTAGGTGGGCAGGGCAGGTAAGTAGGTAGGTAGGGCAGGTAAGTAGGTAGGCAGGGCAGGTAAGTAGGTTGGCCGGGCAGGTAAGTAGGTAGGCAGTGCAGGTAGGTCAGTAGATAGACAGGGCTGGTATCTAAGTAGGTAGTCATGGTAGTTAGGTAAGTAGGTGATCAGTGCATGTATGTAAGTAGGCAGGAAGGGGAGTTAGGTATCTAAGTAGGTAGGCAGGACTTGTTAGTAAATAGGTTTGCAAGTCAGGCAGGTAGGTCATTAGGTCGGCAGGTAGGTAAGTAGGTAGGCAGTGCAGCTAGATTAGGTCGCGGGCAGGCCAGGTAGGTAAGTAGGATCTAAGGTAGGTTAGAATGTAGGCAGGATATGTGGGTAAGTACGTAGGTAGGGGATTTAGGTAAGTAGGTAGGCAGGGCATCTAGGTAGGAATTAGGCAGAACAGGTGGATAAGTACTTGTTCAGGTATCTACGCCAGTATGTTTGCAGGGCAGGCATTAGGCGTTTAGGTAGGCAGGGAATGTAGGTAAGTAGGTAGGCACAGCAGATAGTTAAGTAGTATCTACTGGGCAGGGCATATATATCTTGGACAGTCAGTAGGACTAGCAGCTATGTAGGTAAGTTGGTGGGCAGGGAAGGTAGATAAGTAGATCTTCAGAGCATGTAGGTAAAAAGGTAGGCAATACAGATATGTTAGTAGGTAGGCAAGAACGGTAGGTAAGTAGTAGGCGATACAGGCAGATATATATTTAGGCAGGAAGGGCAGGTTGGTAGGATGGTAGAAATGCAGGGCAGGTTGCTAAGTTAAGTAGGTAGGTAATTAGGCAGGGCAGGTATGTATGTATGATGGCAGGTTAGGTATGTAGGTTGGCAGGTCAGGTTTGTAGGTTGGCAGGGCTCGTAGGTAAGTAGGTAGTCAGGGCGTGTAGGTAGGTAGGTATGCAGGACAGGTAATTGAGTAGTTAGGCAGGGCAGGTAGGTAAGTAATTTGCAAGTTGGTAAGCAGGAACCCAGGGCAGTTAGATGAGTAGTTGGGCAGGGCAAGTAGGTAATTAGTTCACATGTAGTTAAGTAGGAAGACAGGGCAAGTAGGTAAGGTTGTAGGCAGGTAGATAAGTAGGTGAGAAGGTAGTTATGTTAGCAGTTAGACAGGGCAGGTAGGTAAGTAGGTCGGCAAGGCGGGAAGGTAGGTACGTAGGTAGACAAAGCAGGTATGTAATAAGGTAGGCAGGGCAGGTAAATAAGAAGGTAGACATTTCAGATAGTTTGGTCAGTAGGTAGGCAGGGCAGTTAGGTAGGTCAGTGGGTAGTCTTGGTAGATAGGTAAGTAGATCAGCAGTTAGGCAAGTAGGTAGGCAGTGCAAGTTGGTAAGTAGGTAGGCAGGGCAGGTAGGTAAGGAAGTAGGCAGGGCAGTTATTTAGGTAGTTAGGCAGCGCAGGCAGGTAGTTAAGTAGGAAGGAAGGGCGTGTAGTTTAGTATGTTGGCGGGCAGGTATGTAAGTATGTAGGCAGAGCAGGTAAGTAGGTAGGTATGGCACCTAGGTAGGTAAGTTTGTGGGCAGGGCAGGGAGATAAGTTTGTCGGCAGGGCAGGAAGGTAAGTAGGTAGGCAAAGAAGGTATGTAAGTAGGAAGGCTGTACAGGTAGGATGGTAGGTAGGCAGGGAAGATAGCTAAGTAAGTAGTTAGGTAGGGCAGGTAGATAAGTAGGTTGGCAGGTAAGATAGGTTGGTCAGTAGGAAGGCAGGGCTCTTAGGTACGTCAGTAGGTAGGTTGGTTGGATAGCTAAGTAGATCACCAGTTAGGTATGTAGGTAGGCATGGCATTTAGGTGGGTAGGTAGACTGGTTGGGTAGATTACTACATGCGCAGGTAGGACAGCAGGGAAGCACAGCAGTTAGATAAGTAAGTAATTTTTTGGAAGACAGGTATTTAGGTAAGTTGGTAGGCAGTGCAGGTAGGTAAACAGGTAGGAAGTGCAGGTAGGTAAGTAGGTAGGCGGAACAAGTTTTTTATGGTAGAAAGTCAGGGGAGGTAGGTAAGTAGGTTGGCAGGCCTGGTATGTATGTCTGATGGTGGGCATGTATGTAGGTGAACAGGGAACGTAGATAAGTTAGTAGGCAGGGCTCTTAGATATGTTGGTAGGAAATGCAGATAGATAAGTAGTTTTCACGTAGATTAGTAGGTAAGCAGGGCAGGTAGTTAAGTAGGTAGGCAGCAGAGGTAGATAAGTAGGTGGACAGGTAGGTAGGTCAGTAGGTAGGAAGGGCAGGTAGTTTAGTAGGTCGGCAGAGCAGGTAGGTATGAGGTTTGGCAGGGCTGGTAGGAAGCTATGCAGGTAAGCAGGGCAGGTAGATAAAAAGGTGGGAAGCGAAGGTAAGAAATAAGCAGGACAGGTAAGAAGGAAGGCAGGGCAGGTAAGAAGGTAGGCATGGCAGATATGTAAGAAGTTGGCAGTGCAGTTAGGAAAGAAGGTATGCATGGCAGATATGTAAGTAGGTACGATGTGTATGGAGGTAAGTGGGTCGGCAGTGCAGGTGCATAATTAGGTAGCCAGGGCAGGTAGATAAGTAGGTAGGCAGGGTATGTAGGTTGTTCAGAATGTAGGAATGTTAGGTATGTAAGTAGTTCGGGCTGGTAGGTAAGTAGGTTTTTCATGTCAGGTAGGTAAGTCAGCAGGCAGGCAGGGCAGGCATGTATGTTTTTCTGCAGGGCAGCTAGGTAGGTCAATAAGTAGGCAGGGCAAGTAGGTATATAGGTAGGGAGGACAGTTATGTAAGAAGGTACACAGGCCAGTTTTGTAAGTTGATAGGCAGTGCAGATAGGTAAGTATGCTGGCAGTTAGTTGAGATAGTTGGTAAGCAGGGCAAGTAGGTAAGTAGGTTGGCAATCCAAGTAAATAAGTAAATAGGAAGGCAGCTAGGTAATCAGCTGCTTGGGCCTGTAGGTTTGTATGAAGAAGGACAGGTGGGTAGGTAGGTAGGCAGGGCAGTTTGATAAGTAAGTGGGCAGGTAGTTAGGTCAGTTGGAAGGCAGGGCAGGTAGTAAAGTAGGTCGCCAGTGCAGGTATGTAGGTAGGTATGTAGGCAAGACATGCTGGTAAGAAGAAGAGAGGGCAGGTAAATAAGAAGGGTCAGGGAGCAAGGTCAGTAGGTAAGCAGTCCATGTAGGTAGGTATGTAGAAAGGGAGGTATGTAGGTAGGCAGAGCATGTACGTAAGTAGGTGGTCATGGCAGATATATAAGATGGTAAGCAGGGCAGGTAGGTTGTGAAGTCGGTAGGAAGGCTATCTAGGTATGTAAGCCGGTAGGCAGGGTAGGTTAATAAGTAGGTTGGCAGGGCATGTAGGTAAGTATGTAGGCAGGACAGATATGAAGTAGGTAGGCAGGACAGGTAAGTTGGTAATTAGGTAGGCAGCATTGGTAGATAATAATGTAGGCAGGACAGGCAGATAAATAGAGGGCATGGTGGACAGGTAGGTCAGTAGGTAGGAAGGTCAGGTAAGCAGGTTAATAGGTAAGCATGACCGGTAGATAGGTAGGTCTGTAGGTAGGCAATGTCAGATAGGAAGGTTAGTAGGTAGGCAGGTCAGGTAGGTAGGTCAGTAGATAGGCATGACATATAGGTAGGTCAGTAGGTACAGATGGCAGGTGGTTTAGGAAATAGTCTGGCTGGTCATGTAGGTAGGTAAGTATTAAGGCAGGGGAGGTAGATAATTTAGTGGGCAGTTAGGTAGGTATGTAGGTAGGAAGGGCACATAGGTAAGTAGGTGGGCAGGTCAGGTACGTAGGTACGCTGGGCATGTATGTAGAAAGGCAGGGCAGGTAGGTAAGTAGGTAGAGGGCATGTTAGTAGGTAGGCAGGATAAGTTTACAAATAGATATATATGTCAGGTATGCAAGTAGGAATGCAGGGCAGTTAGGTAAGTAGGTGAGCAGTGCATGTATGTATGAAGGCAGGCAGGGCAGTTAGGTAGGTGAACCGTTAGGCAGTGTAGGTAAGTAAATATGTAGGCAAGGCAGATAGGTAGGTAATTAGGTCGGAAGGTAGATAAGTAGGTACGTAGTGCAGGTAGGTAAATAGGTTATCAGGGTAGGTAGATAAGTCGGTGGGACAGTATGTAGGCAGGGAAAGTAGGCAAGTAGGAATGCAGGCCAAGTAAATAAGTAAATAGGAAGGCAGGTAGGTTATTAGGTAGTCAGGGCATGTAGGTCAGTAGGTAGGCAGGGCAGGTAGGTAAGTAGGTACTAAAGTATGTTAGTATGTTGGCAGGACAGGTGAGTAAGTAGGCAGGTGAGGTAGAGATGTAGGTGGGCAGGTGGTTAGGTGAGTAAGTAGGCAGGGTTGGTAGATAAGTGGGTCTCCGGGGCAGGTAGGTAAGTAGGTAGTCAGGGCATGTGGGTAAGTAGTAGGCAGGGCAGGTTGATAAGTAGGTGGTCAGGTAGCTGGATCAGTAGGTAGAAGGGGCAGGTAGGTATATATGTAGGTGGGCAGGGCATGTACGCAAGTAGGTAGGCACAGAAGTAAGATAAGAAGGTAAGCAGGGCATGTAGGTAGGTATATAGGGAGGCAGGGCATTTAGGTAAAAAGGTAGGCACGGCAAGTAGATAAGTAGGTAAGCAGGGCGGGTAGGTTGGTCAGTTGGTAGGAAGGGCTACTAGATAGGTAAGCAGGTAGGCAGGGCAGGTATATAAGTAGGTCAGCAGGACAGATAGATAAGTAGGTAGGCAGGGCAGATATGTAAGTAGGTAGGCAGGACAGGTATGTTGGTAACTAGGTAGGAAGTGCAGGTAGGTAATTAGGTATGCAGGCCAGGCAAATAAATAGGAGGGCAGGGCGGATAGGTAAGGTCACGATGTAGGCAGGGCAGGTAGGTAGGAAGAGTGGGTAGGCAGTTAAGGTAGTTATGTTAGTAGGTAGGCATGCGAGGCAGTTAGGTCATTATGTAGACAGGGAAGATGGTTTAGTAAGTAGTCTGACAGGGCAGTTAGTTAGGTAAGACGGTAGGCAGGCAGAGCAGAAAGGTAAGTAGGTAGGCAGGGCAGATAGATAAGTAGGTAAGCAGGGCTTAATGGTAGATCGATAGGTAGATGGGGCAGGTAGGTAAGTCGGTCTGTAGGTAGGTTAGTAGGACGGCAGGTAGGTACGTAGTTTTTCAGGGTGGTAAGTAGTTCGGCAGGTTGGTAAGTTGGTCGGCAGTTAGGTCAGTATAGCGGCGGTTAGGTAAATAGGTAGACAGGGCAGATAGGTAAGTTGGTAATCAGGGCATGTAGATAAGTAGGTGAGCATTTGATTAGGTCAGTAGATAGGCAGGTCAGGTAGTTAAGTAGGTAGCCAGGGCGGGCAGGTAGTTGGGGAGGGTAGGTAGGCAGGGCAGGTAGGTAAGAAGTAGGTAGGGCAGGTAGATAAGTAGGTAGGCAAGGCATGTAGGTAGTTCGGTAGGTAGGCAGGGCATGTATTATTGCAGGTCGGCAGTTGTGTAAGTAGGCAGGCAGAGCAGGTATGTAAGTAGGTAGGCAGGGGACGTTGATAAGCAGGTGGGCAGGTAGGTAGATCAGTAGGTAGGAAGGGCATGTAGGTTAGTAGGTCTACAGGGTGGGTAGGTTCTAAATTACATAGGCAGAGCAGGTAGGTAAGAATTAGGCAGGGCAATAGATAAGTAGGTGACCAGGGCAGGTAGATAAGTAAAGGCAGGGCATGTTGGTAATTCTGTAGTTAGGCAGGGTATGTAAGATAGTATGTCTGCAGTAAGGTAAGTAGGCAGACAGGGCATGTAGGTAAGTTGGTAGACAGGGGATGTAGATTAGTAGGTGGGTTGGTAGTTAGATCGGTAGGTAGGAAGGGCAGGTAGGGTAGTAGGTCGACAGGGCAGGTAGGGTAGTAGGTCGACAGGGCAGGTAGGAAGCTATGCAGGTATGGAGGGCAGGAGATAAGTAGGTGTTCAGGGCAGGTAAGTAGGTAGGCTGGGCAGGTAAAGAGTTTTTCAGGACAGGTAGGTATGTAGATAGACAGGGAATTTATGTAAGTAGGTAGGCAGGGCAGTTAGGCAAGTAGGTGATCAGAGCATGTATGTAAGTAGGCAGGCAGAACTGTTAGGTAGGTACGTAGGCAGGCCAGGTAAGTAAGTAGGTAGGCAGAGCAGGTTGGTAAGTAGTTCGGCAGTTATGTAAGTACTTAGACGGGGCAGGTAGGTAAGTATGTAGGCAGGGTAGGTATGTCCTTTGGCAGGTAGCTCGGTGAGTAGGTAGGCAGGGAAGGTGTTATATAGATAGGCATGGCTGATAGATAAGTAGGTAAGAAGGGCAGAAAGTTACATCAGTAGGTAGGCAAAGCAGTTAGGTAAGTTGGTTAAGCAGATAGGTAATTAGGTCGGCAGGTGGGAACTAGGTCGGCAGGTAGATAATTAGGTCGGCAGGTAGGTTATTAGGTCGGCAGGTAGGTAATTAGGTCGGCTGGTAGGTAACTAGGTTGGCAGGTTGGTAATTAGGTCGCCAGGTAAGTACGTAGATCGGAAGAAAGGTATCTTGGTAGGCAGGGCAGATAGATATGCAGTTAGTCAGGGCAGATAGGTAAGTAGGTAGGCAGGGCAGGTAGATAAATAGGTGGTCATGTGGGTAGGTATGTAGGTAGGAAGGGCAGGTAGTTAAGTAGGCTACGAGGACAATAAGTATTAAAGTAGGTAGGCATTGCAGGTAGGAAAGATGTAGGGTCGCCAGGGCAGGTAGATAAGTAGGTAGGCAGGGCATGTAAGTAGTTCAGTACGTATGAACGACAGGTATGTAAGTATTGGACGGTAGGTAGGTAGGTACTCAGCGTAGGTAGGTAAGTAGGTAGGCAGCATATGTAAATAAGAAGGTGGGCAGTTAGCTAGGTCAGTAGGTAAGCCGGGCAGTTAGGTAGGACAGGTATGTAGGTGCGTAGGAAGGCAGGGCCTGTAGGTAAGTAGGTAGGCAGGTAAGATAGATAAGTAGGTAAGTAGGGCATGTAGGGGGACAGTCGGTGGCAGCTAGGTAGGTAAATATGTGGTTAGGGCAGGTAGATAAGTAGGTAAGCAGGGCTGGTAGTTAAGGAGATAGGCTGGGCAGATAAAAATGTATGTAGGCAGGACAAGAATGTTGGTAAGTAGGTAGGAAGGTAGGCAGGTAATAGGGTAGGCAGGACCGGCAGTTAAATATGTGGGTAGGACGTATAGCTAGGTCAGTAGGTAGGCATGGCAGGTAGATGTGTCAGTAGGTAGGCATGGCAGGTAGGTACGACTGTAGGTAGCCATGTCAGGAAGGTAAGTAGGTAGGCTGTTATGTAATTAGATAGGCCGGTCAGTATGGTAATTTGGAATGCGGGGTAGGTTGTTAGTTCTTTGGGCAGTTATGGTAGGTAGGTAAGTAGATATTCGCGGCATATAGATAAGTAGGTAAGCAGAGAAAAATTAAAGATCAGTATAAGGGCAGGTCCAGTTGGTAAGTAGGTTTACAGGTAGGTAAGTAGGTCGGCAGGTAGGTAAGTAGATCGACAGTTAAGTAGGTAGGTAGAGATGCCAGATAGGTGTGTTGATAGGTAGGGCTGGTAGATATGTAGGTGTTCATGTGGGTAGGTTGGTAGGTAGGCAAGTCAGGTAGTTAAGTAGGCCGCGAGGACAGGTGGGTTTGAAAGTAGGTAGGTAGGGAAGGTAGGTAACAATTAGGCAGGGCATGTAGATAAGTAGGTAGCCAGGGCAGGTAGATAAGTAGGTAGGCACGGCAGGTATGTAAGCAATGCAGGTAGGTATGTTAGTGGGCTGTGCAGGAAGGTATGTAGGTCCGCGGGGCAGTTAGGTTGGTAAATAACTAGGCAGGGCAAACTAGGTAACTTGGTAGGTAGGGAAGGTAAGTCAGTAGGTACGTGGGGCCATTTTTATAACAAGGTAGGCAGTGCAGGTATGTTGGTACGTAGGTAGGCATGGCAAGTAGGTAAGATGTAGTCAGGGCCTGTAAAAATGTAGGTAGGCTGGGCAGTAAGGTAGGTCAGTTGGTAGGCAGGTTAGGTGGGTAAGTAGGTAGACAGGGAAGACAGATAAGTGGATGGGCAGGTGGTATGGTCAGTATTTAATTAGGGCAGGTAGTTAAGTAGATCGTCAGGGCAGGCAGTTAGGTAAGTAAATAGGCAGGGTATGTAGGAACAAAGTAGGGAGAGCAGGTAGATAAGTAGATGGGCAGGGATGTTAGGTAAGTAGGTACGCAGGACAGTTTTGTAATTAGGTATGCAGTGCATGTATGTTGGTAAGTAAGTAGGCAGGTCAGGTAGGTAAGTAGGTAGTTAGGGCAGACAATTATGTAGGTAGGCAGGGCAGAATTGTAAGTCAGTTGGTAGGGAGCGTAGGTTGGTAAGTAGGTGCTAAGGTAGGTAAGTACGTAAGCAGGCCAGGTGGGTAAGTATGTAGGCAGCCAGGTGGGTAAGTAGGTAGGCAGGGCAGGAAATAAGTAGGTGGACAGGTGGTTCGGTCAGTAGGCAGGCAGGGAAGGTTGTTAGGTTGGTCGCCAGGGCAGGTAGGTAGGTAAGTATGTAGGTAGAACATGTAGGTAAGAAGTAGGGATGGCAAGTCGAGTTTAAGGTGGTCAGGTAGCCAGGTCAGTAGGTAGGCGGGGAAGATGGGCAGGTTTGTTTGTAGGCATGGCATGTAGGAAAGTAGGAAGGCATGCGCAGATATTTAAGTAGGTAAGAAGGGTAGGTAGGTAGGTAGGACAGTCGGAAGGAACAGCAGCTAGGTATGTAATTCTGAAGCAGGGCAGGTAGATAAGTAGGTAGGCAGGGGAGATATGTAAATAGGTAGGCAGGACAGGGATGTTGGTAAGTGGGTAGGCAGGATAGGTATGTAATTAGATAGGCAATATTTGCAGATAAATAGGTGGGCAGGGAGGATAGGTAGGTCAGTAGGTATGAAGGGCAGTTAGGTAGGTCAACAGGTGTGCAGGGCAGGTAATTAGGTCTGTAGGTAGGCTGTGCAGGTAGGTAGGTCAGTAGGTAGGCATGGCATGTAGGTATGACAGTAGGTAGGCAGGTCAGATAGGTAAGTGGGTCGGCAGTTATGTAAGTATTTAGGCCTGGCAGGTAGGTATGTAGGTAGGTCTGTAGGTTTGTATGTAGGCAGGACCGGTAGGTTAGTAAGTAGACTGGTTTTTGCAGGTAGGTAGGTAAGTAGGTAGGCAGGGCATGTTGTAAGTAGTTAAGCAGCGAAGATAGATAAGTTAGTATGCAAGGCAAGAAATGTAGATCAGTAGGTAGGTTGGCAGGTAAGTAAGTAGGTCTGCAGGTATGTAAGTAGGTCGAGATGTATGCAAGTAGGTAGGCAGAGCGGATAGGTAGAATGGTAAGCAAGGCAGGTAAATAAGTAGGTGGTCATGTGGATAGGTCGGGAGGTAGGAAGGGCAGGTTATTAAGTAGGTCGTCAGGGCAGGTAGTTAGGAATGTAGGTAGGCATGCTAGGCAGGTAATAAGTTTAGAAGGGCAGGTAAGGTAGAGGCCAGGGTAGGTAGATATGTAGGTAGGCAGTGCATGTAGTTAGTTATGTAGATAAGCAGGACAGGTATGTAAGTAGGGTGGTATGTAGGTGAGTAGGCTGGCAGGGCATGTAGGTTAGTGGGCTGGCAGGGCATGTAGGTAAGTAGGTAGGCAGCACAGGTAGATAAGTAGGTGGGCAGGGTAGGTAGGTCAGTAGGTAGGAAGGGCAGGTAGGTTAGGAGGTCGGGAGGGCAGGTAAGTAAGAAGGTGGGCTAGGCTGGTAAGTAGGTAGGCATGGCAAGTAAGTAGGTGGGCATTGCATGTAATTTGGTAGGCATGGCAAGTTAGAAGGTGGGCAGTGCAGGTAGGTTGGTAAATAGAAAGGGCAGGTTTGTAAGTAAGTAGGCAAGTTAGGTAGGTATGTCATTAGTTCGGCAGGTAGAAAATTAGGTAGGCATGGCAGATTGGTGAGTAGGTAGGAAAATTAGGTAGGTATGTGGGTAGGCAATGAATGTAGGTAAGTAGGAAGAAGGCAAATAAATAAGAAGGTAAGCAGGGCAGGTAGGTAGGACTGTCGGTAGGAAGGACGGCTAGGTAGGTAAGTCGGTAAGCAGGGCCGGTATAAGAGTAGGTCTGCAGGGCAGGTAGGTAAGAAGGTGAGCAGGCAGATAGGTAAGAAGGTGAGCAGGGCAGATATGTTAGTAGGTAGGTAGGCAGGACAGGTTTGTTGGTATGTAGGTAGGCAGGGCAGGGGGGTAATTAGGAAGGCAGGACAGGCGGATAGATAGGTGGGCAGGGCGGATAGGTAGTTCAGTAGTAAGGAAGGGAAGGTAGGTAGGTCAGATGTTAGGCAGGGCAGGTTTTTAGGTCTGTAGGTTGGCATGGCAGGTTGGTAGGTCAGTAGGCAGCAGGAAGGTTAGTAGTTAGGTAGGGCAGAAATATAAGTATTTAAGCAGGACAGAAATGTAGATCAGTGGTTGGGTATCGCAGGTAGGTAAGTAAGTTGGCAGATAGGTAAGTAATTTGGCAGGTAGGTACGTAGGTCGGCAGGTAGGTATATAAGTCGGCAGATAGGTCAGTAGGTCAGCAGGTAGGAAATTAGTTCTGCATTTAGGTTAGTAGGACCTCAGGTAGGTAAGTAGAGCATCAGGTAGGTAAGTAGGTAGACATGGCAGATATGTATGTTGTTAGGCAGGGCAGTTAGATTACTAGGTGAACATGTTAGTAGGACGTTAGGTAGGCAGGGCAGGTAGTTTAGTAGATTGCGAGAATAGGTATGTTGGAAGGTAGATAGGCAGGGCAGGTAAATAAGTAGGTAGCCAGGCCAGGTAGATAAGTAGGTAGGCAGGGCATGTAGGTTGTTCAGTAGGTAGGCAGGAAATGTATATAAGTAGGTCGGCACGTAGGTAAGAAGCAGGCAGGGCAGGTAGGTAAGTAGGTAGTCAGTGGAGGTAGATAATTACGTGGGCAGGTAGATATGTCATTTGGTAGGAAGGGCATGTAGATTAGTAGGTCGGCGAGGCAGGAATGTATGTAGGGTTGCAGGGCAGGTAGGAAGTATGAGGGCCGGGCAGGTTAGTAGGTAGGCAGGGAAGGTAATTAGGCGGGAAGGGAATGTAAGTAGGTATAAGGAGAGAGCAGGTATGTAGGTAGGTATGCAGGGCAGTTAGGTAAGTAGGTGAACAGTGCATGTATATTAGTAGGCAGGCAGGGCAATTATGTAGGTTTGTAAGTAGGCAGGGAAGGAAAGTAAATAGGTAGGCATGGCAGGTAGTTATGACATTAGGTCTCCAGGTAGGTAAGTAGGTAGGCAGCGCAGGTAGGTGGAGAGTTGGCAGGGTACGTAGATAAGTAGGTGGGCATGTATGCGGGTCAGTAGGTAGACAGGGAAAGGAGGTATGTAGGATGGCAGGCCAGGTAGAATGGTAAAAAAGGAAGGCAGGAAGGTAGGTAGGTAGTCATGGTTGGTAGGTCAGTAGGTAGGCAATGCAGGTAGATAAGTAGGTGAGCATTTAGGTCACTAGGTAGGCACGGTGGGTAGGTAAGTAAGTATTTCAGGACAGATATTTAGGTAAGTAGATAGGTAGGCCAGGTAGATAAGTAGGCTGGAAATGCAGGTAGGTAAGTAGGTGGGCAGGGCAGGTACATAAGTAAGTGATCAGGTAGCTGGGTCTGTAGGTAGGCAGTGCAGGTAGTTATGTATGTAGAAAGGCAGGGCATGTATGTAAGCAGGTAGGCAACCAAATAGATAAGTAGTTAAGCAGTGCAGTTAGGTAGGACAGTCGGTAGGGAGGGCAGCTAGGTAGGTTAGTCGGTAGGCAGGGCAGGTAGCTAAGTAGGTAAGCAGAGCAGGTAGTTAAGTAGGTAGAGAGGGGAGATATGTAAGTAGGTAGGCAGGACAGGTATGTTTGTACGCAGGTAGGCAGGACAGACAGATAAATATTATGGCAGAGCAGTTAGGTAAGTCACTAGGTAGGCCGGGCAGTTAGGTAGGTCTGAAGATAGACAGGTGAGGTACCTAAGTTTGTCGGAAATTATGTAAGTAGTAAGAACGGGCAGGTGGGTAAGTAGGTAGACGGAGCAGGTATATAAGTAGGCAGGCAGGTCAGATAGGTAGGTTAGTAGGTAGGCTAGGTAGATAGCTAAGTAGATCAACAGTTAGGTGGTTAGGTAGGCAAAGCAGGTATGAAAGTAGGTAGGCAGATAAGGTAAATAGGTAGGTGCGCAGGTAGGTCAGTAGGTAGGCACAGCAGTTAGTAAGTAAGTAGTTCGGAAGACAGGTACTTAGAAAAGTAGGTAGAAAGTGCAGGTAGGTAAGTAGGTAGGAAGGGCAGGTAGGTGTTAGGTCAGCAGGGCAGATTGGTATGATGGTAGAAAGGCATGTCAGGTGGGTAAGTAGGTGGCAGGGCAGGTATGTATGTCTGATAGCAGGGAAGGTATGTAGAAAGGCCGGGCACATAGGTAGGTAGGTAAGTAGTTCGCAGGTAGTTAATTAGGAAGGCAGGACATGTCGCAAAATATGTAGGCAGATAGATAAGTAGGTGAGAAGTTAGGTATGTAATTAGATATATAGGGCAGATAGGAAAGTAGGTCGGCAGGGCAGGAAGGTAAGTAGATAGACGGGGCAGGTAGGTAAGTAGGTAGGCATGGCAGGTAGGTAAAACGGTATTCAGGGCAGATATGTAAGTAGGTACGATGGGAACAAAGGTAAGAAGGTAGGCAGGGCAGGTACTAAATTAGGTAGCCAGGGCAGTTAGATAAATAGGTAGGTAGGTTATGTGGGTAGGTCATAAGGCAGGAAAGGTAGTTATGTAGGTAGTTCGGCAGGTAGGTAAGAAGGTAGGTAGGGCAGGTTGTTAAGAAGGTAGGGAGGGTATGTAGATCAGTCGATGATCTGTTTGTAGGTACAGCAGGTAGGTTAGAAGGTTTCCAGGGCAGGTAGTTTAGTAGGTTGGCAGGGTAAGAAGGTAACAAGTAGGGCAGGGCAGGTTAGTTAGTTGGCAGGGTAGGTAGGTAAGTAGGTGGGCGGGCAGGTGTGTAAGTAGGTAGACGAAGAAGGTACGTATGTAGGTTGGCTGGGCAGTTAGGTATGTAGGTCCGCAAGGCATTTATGTAGGTAAATATTTAGGCGGGCAAATAGGTAATTATGAAGCCAGGGCAGGCAGATAAGTAGGTGGGTAAGTGGCTAGGTCAGTAGATAGGCAGATGAGGTAGTTAAGTAGGTCGCCAGGGCAGGTAGGTAGGTATGTATGCAGGCAGAATATATAGGTAAGAAGTAGGGAGGCAGGTAGATAAGTAGGTGGTCAGTATGCTAGGTCAGTAGGTAGGAAGGCCAGGTAGGTAGGTAAATAGGTAAGCAGGGCAGGTGTTAGGTAGGTAAACATAGCAGATTGATAAGTAGGTATGCAGGGCAGAAAGATATATCATTAGGTAGGCAGGTCAGGTAGGTAAGTAGGTGGACAAGGCAGGTAAGTAGGTAGGCTGGGCATGTGAGTAGGTAGGCTGGGCATGTAAGTAGGTAGACAGGGCAGGTAGGAAGCTATGCTGGTGGGCATGGCAGGTAAGTAGGTAGGTCGGCATGGCAGGTAAGTAGGTAGGCAGGGCATGTAATTAGATAGGCATGGCAGGTATGAAAGTAGATAGAAAGGGCGTGTATGTAATTAGGTAGGTAGGGCAGTTAGATAATCAGTAGGTGGGCAGTGCATTTATGTTAGTATATAGGCAGGGCAGGTATGTAAAAAGGTAAGCTGGTCAGCTAGGTAGGTAAGTCTGTAGGCAGGGCAGGTAGATAAGTAGATCGACAGGGCTGATATGTAAGTAGGTAGGCAGGTACAGGTATGTTGGTATGTAGGGCGGCAGGACAGTCAAGGTAATTATGTAGGTGGGAAAAGCAGATAAAAAGTTGGGCAGGGCGGATAGGTGGTCAGTAGGTAGGCAGGGCATGTAGGTAGGTCAGAAGGTAGGCAGGGCAGTTGGGTATGTCAGTAGGTAGGCCGGTCAGTTAGGTAAGTAGGTCGGCAGTTATGTTAGTAGTCAGGCCGGGCAGTTTGGTAAGTTGGTAGGCAGGGCATGTAGTTAAGAAGGTCGCCAGGGCAGGTATGTACGATAGTAGGTAGGCATGCCAGGTAGGTAAGAATTACGCAGGGAATGTAAATAAAAAGGTAGCCAGGGCAGGTTGATAAGTAGGTAGGAAGCGAATGTAGGAAGTTCAGTAGTTTGGCAGGACAGGTAGGTAAGTATAACGACAGGTAGGTTAGTAGCCAGGCAGGGCATGTAGGTAAGTAGGTAGGCAGAAGAGGTAGATAATTAGGTGAACTGGTAGGAAGGTCAGTATGTAGGAAGGGCCCTCATTATGTTCGTGGGTCGGCAGAGCTGGTAGATAAGTACGTCGACTGGCAGGTAGGAATCTATGCAAGTAGGCAGGGCAGGTTTGTAAGACAGTGGGCAGAGCAGATAAGTAGGTAGGCACTGCAAGTATGTAGGTAGGCAGTTAGGTAAGTAGGTGAGCAGTGCATGTATTTAAGTAGTCATGCGAGGCAGTTAGATAGGTTAGTAGGTAGGCAGGACCTTTAAGTACATAGGTAGGCAAGGCAGGTAGGCAAGTATGTGGGCAGCACACGTAGGAGGTAAGTAGGCAGTGTAGGTAGGTAAGTTGATAGGCAAGGCAGGTAGATAAGTAGATCGGCAGGGTAGGTAGGTACGTAGGTAACCTGGGCAGATATAATAGTAGGTAGGCAATACAGGAATGTTGGTACGTAGGTAGGCAATACAGGAATGTTGGTACGTAGGTAGGCAGGGAAGGAAGGTAAAAGGGTAGACAGTGTATGCAGATAAATAGATGGGCAGTGGGGATAGGTAGGTGAGTAGTTCGGCAGGGCAGGTAGGTAGGTCAGTAGGTAGGCAGGTCAGGAATGTAAGTAGTTCAAATTAGGTATTAATGCAGACAGGCCAGAAGGGTAAGTATGTACACAGTGCGGGTAGATAAGTAAGTGGGCAGGTGGTTAGAGCAGTAGGTAAGCAGGGAAGGTAGATAAGTAGATCGGCAGGGCAGGTAGATAAGTAGGTAATCTGGGCAGATATGTAGATAAGGTAGGCAAGTCAGGAATGTTGGTAAGTAGGTAGGCAGGGCAGATAGGTAATAGGGTAAGTTGTGTAGGCTGACAAATAGGTGGGCAGGGCAGGTAGGTAGATCAGTTGGTAGACAGGTCAGGTATGTAGGTCTGTAGGTAGGCATGGCAGGTAGGTATGTCAGTAGGTAGGCAGGTCAAGTTGGTAAGTGGGTCGGCAGGTATGTTAGTAGTTAGGCCGGAAAGGTAGTTAAGTCATTAGTTTTTGCAGTTTTGTAGGTCAGTAGGCTGGCAGGACATGTAGTTATGTAGGTCATCAGGTAGGTATTTAGAGCGGCAGGTAGGTAAGTAGGTTGATAAGGCAGATAAGTAAGTTGGTAGGCAGGGCAGGTAGATAAGTAGGTAAATATGTGGGAAGGAAGGTAGTTAAGCAGGGCAGGTAGTTATGTTGGTCGCGAGACAAGGTAGGTAGGATAGTAGGTAGGCATGCCAATAAGGGGAGAGGTGGGCAGGGCAGGTAAATAAGTAGGTAGACAGGACAGGTAGTTAGGCAAGTATGTAGGCAGGTCATGTAGGTTAGAAGTTAGAGATGGCAGGTAGACAAGTAGATGGTCAGGTAGCTATGTAGTTGGTAGGCAGGTCAGGTAGGTAGGGCAGGTAGGTAGGACAGGTAGGCAGGGCAGGTAGGGCAGGTAGGTTTTTATGTAGGTAGTCAGGGCATTTAGATAAGAGGTTGGGCAGGGCAGGTAGATAAGTAGGTGGTCATGCAGATAGGTCGGAAGGTAGGAAGGGCAGGTAGTTAAGTAGGTCGCCAGGACAGGTAGGTAGGAAAATAGGTAGGCACACCAAGTATCTAAGAGTTGGGCAGGGCAGGTAGATAAGTTGGTAGGAAGGACAGGTAGTTAAGATGGTGAGCAGGGCATTAAGAGGTAGTTCAGTAATTCCTACTGAACTACCTTAAAACAGGAGTGGTAGGTGAGTAGGTCGTTCGGTGAGTAAGTAGGTAGGCAGGGTAGGTAGATAAGTAGGTGGGCAGGTAGGTAAGTGAGTAGGTAGGAAGGGCATGTAGGTTAGGAGGTCGGCAGAGCAGGTAGTTTAGGAGGTTGGCAGGGCGGGTAGGAAGGTATGCGAGTTGGCAGGGCAGGTAAGTATAAAGGTGGGCAGTGCAGGTAAGTAAGTATGTAGGCGGGGCAGGTAGGTAGGCATTTCTGGTAGGTAGGCATGGGAGGTAGGTAGGCATGGGAGGTAGGTAGGCATTAGAGGTAGGTAGGCATGGGAGGTAGGTAGGCATGGCAGGTAGGTAGGCATATCAGGTAGGCAGGCATATCAGGTAGGTAGGCAGTTCAGGTAGGTCGACAGGGCAGGTAGGGAGGCAGGGCAGATAGTTATGGGGGGCAGGTAGGAAGGCAGTGCAGGTAGGTAAGTAAGTTGTCAGGCAGGGCGGGTATGTAGGTAAGTAGGTAGGCAGGGCATGTGGGTAAGTTGCTTGCAGGGCAGGTAAGTAGGTAGATTGTACATGTAAGTTGGTAGGAATGGCAGGTAGGAAGCAATGCATATAGGCAATGAACATAAGAAATAAGGTTGGCAGGGCATGTAAGTAGGTAGGCAGGGAATGTTAGGAGTTAGGCAGGGCAGGTAGGTAAGTAGATAGACAGGGCGGGTATGTAAGTAGGTAGGCAGTTCAGTTAGGTATGTAGGTAGGCAGGACATGTAGGTAAGTAGGAATGCAGAGCAAATATATAAAAATATAAGCATTGCCGGTTGGTAGGTCATTAGTTAGGCATGGAAGTTAGGTGTGTCAGTAAGCAGGCAGGGCAGGTAGGTAGGTCAGTAGATAGGCATGGCATGCATGTAGGTATGGCCGTAGGTAGGCAGGTCAGATATGATTGTAGATCGGCAGTCATATAAGTGGTTAGGCCTGGTGTGTAGGTAAGTAGGTTGGTTGGGTAGGTAGTTCTGTAGATAGGCAAGGCATGTAGATAATAAAGTAGTATGGTATGGCAGGTAGGTAGCATAGCAGATAGTTAAGTTGACGGGCAGCGTCTGTAAATACGTAGGTGGTCATGTGGATAGGTCGGTAGGTAGGCAGGGCAGGTAGTTAAGTAAGTCGCCAGGGCAGGTATGTAGGAAAGTAGGTAGGCATGCCAGGTAGGTAAGGAAAAGGAAAGGAGCGTAGATAAGTAGGTAGCCAGGGCAGGAAAACAGTTGGTAGGCAGGGCATGTAGTTTGTTCTGTAGGTAGGCAGTTCAGGTATGTAAGTAGGTCGGCAGGCATATAAGTAGGTTGGCAGGTAGTTAAGTAAGCAGGCAGGGCATGTAGGTAAGTAGGTAGAACATTGAGGTATATAAGTAGGTGGGCAGGTTGGTACTTCAGTTGGTAGGAAAGGCAGGTAGGTTAGTGGGTCGGTAGGGCAGGTAGGTAAGTAGGTCGGCAGGGCAGTTAGGAAGCTATGCAGGCAGGCAAGGCAGGTAAGTAAGAAGGTGGGAAGGGCATATAAGTAAGTAGGCATTTCAAGTAAGTAGGTAGGAATGGCAGGTAGGTAATTAGATTGCCAGGGCAGTTATGAAAGTATGTTGGCAGGGCAGTTAGGTAAGTAGGTGAGCAGTGCATGAATGTAAGTAGGCATGCAGGGCAGTTAGGTAGGTAAGTAGACAGGCAGGGCTGGTAAGTAAAGAGGTAGGCAAGGCAGGTCGTTAGGTCATTACGTCGGCAGTAAGGTAAGTAGGTAGACACGGCAGGTAGGTCAGTAGGTAGGCAGGGTATGTAGATTAATAGGTAGTCATGTAGGTGGGTCAGTTGGTAGGCAGGGCAGTTAGGTAAATAGATACGCAGGGCAGGTAGGTCAGTACTTAGTCAGGGCAGGTAGGTAAGAAGGTCCAAAGTAGGTAAATACGCAGGCAGACAAGGTGGGCAAGTAGGAATGCAGGGCGGTTAGATAAGAAGGTGGGCAGGTGGTTAGGTCAGTAGGTAAGCCGGGAGGGTGTTAAATAGGTCGCCAGTGCAAGTGGATAGGTAAGTAGGAAAGTAGGAAATGTAGGTAATAAGTAGGCAGGGCAGATCGATAAGTAGGTGGTCAGGTAGCTAGGTCAATATGTATGCAGTGCAGGTAGGTAGGTTTGTGGTTGGCAGGGCAGATAGATACGTAGGTAAGCAGGGCAGGTAGGTAGGACAGTCGGTAGGAAGGGCAACTAGGTATGTAAGTCGGTAGGCATGGCAGGTAGATATGTAGGTCGGCATAGCAGGCAGGTAAGTAGGTAATCTGGGCAGATATGTAAGTAGGTAAGCAGGACAGGCATGTTGATAAGCAGGTAAGCATGGCAGGTATTCAATTAGGTAGACAGTGTAGGCAGATAAATAGTTGGTCTGTGCGGATGGATAAGTCAGTAGTTAGGCAGGGTGAAAAGGTCAGTAGATCAGCTGGGCTGGTAGGTAGGTATTTAGGTAGGCATGGTAGGTAGGTTCATCAGTAGGTAGGCAGGACAATTTGGTAAGTAGGTCGGCAGTTATGTAAGTAGTTAGGCTGGGCAAGTAGGCAAGTAGTTAGGCAGGACAGGTTGGTAGGGCGGTAGGCAGACAGGGCAGGTAGGTAAGTAGGTAGGAAGGGCAGAATATAAGGCATGGTAGGTGGGTAGGTATATCAGCAGGTAGGTATGTAGGTCGGCAGTTAGGTCAGTTGTTTGACAGGTAGGTAATTATGTCTGCTGGTAGTTAAGATGATCGTCAGGTAAGTAAGTAGAATGGCAGCTAGGTAAGTAGGTAGGCAGGGCAGGTAGATAATTAAATGAACATGGGGGTAGGTCGGTATGTAGGCAGGGCATGTAGTTAAGTAGGTCGCGAGGACAGGTAGGTAGGAAAGCAGGTATGCAGGGCAGGAAGGTAAGAAGAAGACAGAGCCGGTAGATAAATAGGTAGCCATACCATATATTTATGTCTTCAGGCAGGGCATGTAGGTAGTTTAGTAGGTAGGAAGGACAGGTATGTAAGTAGATCGGCAGGTAGGTAATTAGACAGGCAGGGCAGGTAGGTAAGTAGGTAGGCAGGGGAGGTAGATAATTAGGTGGGCAGTTAGCTAGGTCAGTAGGTAGGAAGGGCAGGTAGATTAGTAGGTTGGCAGTGCAGGTAGGTAAGTACGATGGCATGCCAGGTAGGAAGTAAGGAGGCCCTCAGGTAAGTAAATTGGTAGGCAAGGCAGGTAGTTAGGTAATTAAGGACGGCAAGTAGGTAAGTTGGTAGGAAGGGCAGATAGGCGAACAGTAATCAGAGTAGGTAGAAAAGTAGGTGGGTAGTAGGTAGGCAGGTCAAGTAGGTAAGTAGGTCGGAAGTCCAGATAAGTAATTAAATAGGAAGGCATGTATGTATTTGGGTATGCTAGCAGGTAGGTCAGTAAGCAGGCAGGGCAGGTATGCTAGTAGGTCCTAAGGTTGGTTAGTATGTAGGCAGGACAAATGGGTTAGTATTTAGGTATATATGTGTGCATGAGCTCGTATGTAAGTAGGAAGGCAGGGCAGGTAATTAAATAGGTAGGCAGGGCAGGTAAGTAAATAAGTAGGCAGGGCAGGTTTTTATGTAGGTAGGTAGCCAGTGCAGGTAGGTAAGTAGTTAGGCTGGGCAGTTAGGTAAGTAGTTAGGCAGGGAAGGTTGTAATGTCAGTATGTAGGCAGGGCAGGTAGCTAAGTGAGTAGTCTTTCAGGGCAGGTAGGTAGGTAAGTAGGTAGGCAGGGCAGGTGATAAGTAGGTGAGCAGGTCATATAGATATGTAGGTAAGCAGGGCAGAAAGATGTATCAGTAGGTAGGCAGGGCAGGTAGGGGAGTTGGTCGGCAGGTAGGTAAGTAGGTCGGCGTTTAGGTAAGTATATCGGCAGTTAGGTAAGTATGTAGACAGGGCGGCTAGATAACTTGGTAAGCAGGGCAGGTAGATAAGTAGCTGGTCATGGCGGTAGGTCCAAAGGAAAGCTGGGCTTGTAGTTAAGTAGGTCGCCAGGGTAGGTAGGTAGGAAAGTAGGTAGGAATGCCAGGTCGGTAAGAAGTGGCAGGGTATGAATATAAGTAGGTATCCAGGTCATGTAGATAAGTAGGTAGGCCGAGCATGTAGGTAGTTAAGTAGGTAGGCAGGGCATGTAGGAGGTAGTTAGGTAGGTAGGCAGGGCAGGTATTCAAGTAGGTCATCATGTAAGTAAGTAGGTTTGCAGGGAAGGTAGTTAAGTAGGTAGCGAGGAACTGTAGAAAAATAGTAGGTGGGCAGTTAGGTAGGTAGGTCGGTAGGTAGGAATGGAAGGTAGGTTAGTAGGTCTGCAGGGCAGGTTGTTAGGTTGGCAGTGCAGGTAGGTAGGTCGGCAGGGCAGGTAGGTAGGTCGGCAAGGCAGGTAGTTAGGTTGGCAGAGCCGGTAGGTATATCGGCAGGCCAGTTAGCAATCTATGCAGGTAGGCAGGGCAGGCAGGTAAGTAAGTGGGCAGGGCAGGAGAATAGGTAATTTAGTACCTACCTGCCCTGGTTACATACTTAACTACCTGACCTGCCTACCTAATGACCTAACCAAATGACCACCTACTTATCTACCTGACCTGCCCACCCACTACATAGCTATATAACCATATGCTTATCTTTCTGCCCTCTCTACCTTCTAACCTACATGCCCTGCCTACCAACTTATAAACCTACCTGCCCTGGCGACCTACTTAACTACCTGCGTCGCTTACCTACTGACTAAACTATCTGCACATCTACTTATCTACATGGTCTGCCTACCCACTCACCCATCTGCCCTGCCTACCTTCTGACCTACATACATGCCCTGTCTACCAACTGACCACCTATCCGCCCTGCCCACCTATTTATCTTATTTTCAGGCCTACCTAATTACCTTGCCAGTCCTGATTACCTACTTACCAACTTACCTGTCCTGCCTACATACTTACATAATTGCCCTGCCGTCCTACTTACCTACCTGCCGGCCTTCTTACCTACCTAGCGACCTACTTACCTACCTACACTGCCTTTCTATTGATCTACCTTTCTGCCTTCTTACCTACTTATCTATCTGCCCTGCCTATCTACTTACCTACCTACCTAAACTGCCATATTAATTACTTACCTACCTGCCCTGACTACCTACTCACCTACCTACATGCCCTGCCTACCTACTTACCTACCTGGCCTGCCTAACTACTTACATTCCTGCCCTGCCTACTTCTTACCTACCTGACCTGCCTAATTACTTATCCATCTGCCCTGCCTTCCTACTTACCTACATGCCCTGCCTACCCACTTGACTGCTCTGCCCACTTACTTACATACCTGTACTGGCTACCTCCTTACATAACTACCAGCCCTGCCTACCTACTTACTTAAATGCCCTGCCTATCTACAATCCTACCTGCCTTCCTATTTACCTATATACCTTGCCTGCCAACCTAATTAACTACTTGCTCTGCTTACCTACTGACCTTCCTTCGGATCCACCTATTTATCTACACAACCTGCCTATATATTAACCTACCCGTCCTGCCTACCTACCTACTAACCTACCTGCCGGCCTAATGACATACCTACCTGCCTTGCCTACCTATTTACTTACCTTACCTGCCTACTTCTGATGTACCCATTTGCCCTGTCTATAATCTAACCTACCTAAATGCCCTTCCTACCTACTGACCACCTAACTGCACTGGCCAACTCTTTATCTGCTTTTACTGCCTACCAATTGTACTTACTACCAGCTCACCTATTTATCTGCCTGCACTGCCTACCTCCTTACCGACATGCCCTGCCTACCTCCTTACCGACATGCCCTGCCTACCTACTTACCTACCTGCTACCAACCTATGTGACTTCCTACCTATGAACCTATGTACGTACTTGCTTACTACATACTTCCTACCATACTTCCTACCAACCTATATAGCTACATTAATATTTTGCTACCTACCTTCTTCCTAACTACCATCCCACAATTAACCCACTTACCAACACACTGGTCACCCACCCACACCTACCTAAATATCTACCTACATAAATATCTACCTACCATAGTTCCTACATAGTTACAGATCTTAAGAACCTGACTTTACCTTATAGTGTAAATAACTACTGTAAATAGCAACCTTGTATTGATTCTATAAACTAATACTGTAATGTAAAACACCTTACCTTCTACCTATATATTTCTACCTAGCTATCTTTCCACCTATATTCCTACCTACATAAAAAATTACCTTCCTGCCTATCTACTTAATTTCCGACCTAACCAACATATCTACATAATAGCTACCTACCTTAATTACCTATCGACCTTCACTACCATTCTTAATTGACTTTATTTCTTTTTAACTTAACAACTTACATTCACCACCATCCCTTACTTCATACCTACCTCCCTAGCATCTTATATGTCTACCAACAAATGTATTTAACTACCTCAAAAAATTTCCTACAATCCTACCGAAACACATCCCTGCCTGTGTACCAACCTACCGACATATCTACCTATTTTATTACGTAGCTACCTTCCTACATACTAAAATATATACCATCCAACCTACCTTCGCAAGAACATACCTATCTTCCAACCTACCCTCCTACTTACTTACCCTCCTACTTACCTACCTTCCTGCCTACCATTCCTATCTAGCTACCTACATACTGTACCTAAATCCCAACTATCTATCTTCCCACATAACTAGGTACTTATCAAATTACAATGTATTTAAATTTCTACCTTAAAACATTATCTTAAATACTTACCCTAACTTCATATATTTCTTAACTTCATACCTTCCTTTCTCACAAATATACAACAAAACCACATAATATTCGCACTCATACAAATCTAAAAACCTACCTACCCAACTATTAACCCACTAACTCCCAATCTTTCTACTTATCTACCTTTGTTGCTACACACTTACCTAATTTACACTAAAACTATCTACCCTACTACCTACCACATTTACCTTAATTTCATACATATCAACATTTATTCCTACATACCTATAAACGTAACAAATTATTCCCCACCGCTCATACTACCTATTTTATTTAATAAATATCTGCCTCCATCCATGCATACCTACCAACCTACCTGTCAACTGTTTGATCTATTCCATGCCTACACACCCAACTATCTACTTGCCTGTCTTACTCGCTAACGAAATAACTGAATATGTATTTTCTACATTCCTACATACCTACCGACCTACCTACACACACGGCCACCTCCCAAAATTAACAGCCATATATGTAAATACAAACTTACCTACCGACGGAACTAACATCCCACACAAAACCCAACTACCTAAACACCAATTAACCAGCCACCTACATACCTACATTCCTACTTACCTACCTATATATCTGATAAACTTACCATCTTCCTACTTACCTACATATCTTCCTATATACATAATAACAGACATATCTTCCACCCTACATAAATACTTACTTAACTAGCTACCTACTACCATACCTAATACCTTACCTATCTTAACTACTAACATTAATTTCATACATAATCAACTTCATATATAACTAGCTACATACTTTGATTCCTTAACTACATTCATAGTTACAATACCTACATAATTTAATTACTTTACTTATATTCCTACCTCAACTATGTTAAACTACCTATCTTAACTTCTTACCTAACTCTTCACCTAATTTATTAAACATAAACCTACCTTTCTCCATTATTAAATACCTCGGTACCTTCCATACCTACATACCTACCTTACTACCTACAAGTATTTTAAACAGAAATCTTCCTAACTAACTAACCCAACTAAATGTATACATACCTAATTTCCTACATACCTTATCTCCTTCTTACATGACACTGGATATATATTATTATGTACCTAATTTCCTTCATAAATACCTAACTATCTTACTGAACTACCATGTTTCTTTATACCTAATTACCATTCTACCTACATAAATATTTTCAAACCTTTCTTCCTACCAAACTAACAACCTACTTACATTATAAGTAGATACCATCATATATGCATATCGACCAAACTACATACCTACATGTATAAATACCTAACAACTTAAGCCCATATCAACCTACTAATTATCCTAATACTTAAAAATATTTATAACTACATAATTAACTAAGAACATTCATAACTACGTTCCTAGACACTTATTTACTTAACTACCTACTAACCAAAATACTTAAATAAAAACTTTTCTTTCTACCACCCTAAAAAACTATGAACCTAACTACATGCCTGCCCACTTACAAAATAACAAAATCTGTACCTACATTTCTACCTATACAGTAACTTACACATAGACCTTCTTAACATCTATCCACCTACTACCTAAATAATTTTATAATTACCTCCATAGCTAACTATCCATATATGAACATTGCAATTCAAAACAAACCCAGCTACCTAAACATCAACGAACCTATCCACGTTCCAAATTCCTTACTTACCTGCCCACATACTAGTCTACCTACTTATAAACTTGCCTACCCAAATAACTACCTGTCGACCAACTTACGTACCCATCCTGTCCACCTAATTATCTACACGTACTGCATATTTAAATACCTACCTGCCTTTTCTACCTTCTTATCTACCTGTCGACTTACTTTCCTACCTGCCCTGCCTACATACTTACTTAAATGCCCTGCCTTTTTTACAAACCTACCTGACTTCCTATTTACTATTCTACCTGGCCTTCCTACCTACTCACCTACTTGCCCTGCCTACCTACTGACCTTCCTTCGGGCCCTCCCACTTATCTTCATAACCTGACTACATATTCACCTACATGTCCTGCCTACCTACCTACTTACCTACCTGATGGTCTAATGACTTACCTACCTGCCTGGCATACCTATTTACTTACCTGACCTGCCTACTTCTGACGTAACTACCTGCCCTGCCTACCTTATGACCTACCTACCAGCCCGTCCTACCTACTGACCACCTATCCACCCTGGTCAACTATTTATCTGCTTTTACTGCCTAATTAATTACCTAAATATCCTGCCTACCCACTTACCAACATACCTGTCTTGCCTACCTACTTACATATCTGCCCTGTCGACCTACTTATCTACATGCCCCCCTACCTACTTACCTACCTAGCTGACCAGACTACCTATTTACTTACCTGCCCTGCCAATCGACTAACATATATGCACTGCCCACCTACTTACCTAACTGCCCTGCCTACCTATAGACATACCCGCCCTGTCTATCTACTTACCAACTTGCCATTCCTACATACTTACCTAACCTGCCTACCTACTTACTTGACCTGCCTACCAACTAACCTATCTGCCCTGCCTACCTGCATAGCTTCCTACCTGCCCTGCCGACATACTAGTATAACTGCCCTTCCTACCTACTGACCTACCTGCCTGCCCATATAATTATCTACCTCTCCTGCCTACCTACTTACCTACCTATCCTGCCTGCCTACTTACCTACCTGCCGAACTACTAACATACCTGTCCTGCCTACCTACTGAAATACCTACATGCCCTGCCTGCCAACTTATCTACCTGGCCTGGCCACCTACATATCTACCTGCCGTGTTTACTTCTTACCTAGCTGCCCTGCCAACCTACTTACCCACCTACCAGTTCTCGCGACATACTTAACTACATGCCCTGCCTACCTACCGACCTACCCTCATGTTAATCTATTTATCAACCTGCCCTGCCTACAAAATTACCTATCTGCTGTCTACGTACTTACCAACCTGCCGCTGTACTTAACTACCTGACGACCAGCATAACAACCTGCCCACTTAATTACCTACCTGCCGACCTATTGACCTACCTGCCGACCTACATACCTACCTGCCGACATATTTACCTACTTGCCTTGCATACCTACTGATCTATCTTTCTGCCTTGCTTAACTAATTATCTTTATGCCCTGCCTACCTACTTACCTACCTGCCTGCCTACTGACCTACCAACCTGCCCTGCCTGCCTACTGACCTACCAACCTGCATTGCCTACCTACTTACCTACCTGCCTGGCCTGACTACTTACATAACTGCCGACCTACTTACAAACCTGACCTGCCAACATACTGATGTACCTACCTGCCATGCCTACTTACAGTCCAACTTACCTGCCCTGCCTCCCTACTGACCTGCCTACCTGTCCTGCCTAAGTACTGTCATACCTATCTGCCCTGCCCAACTACTTATCTGCCTAAACTGTCTACCTAAATACCTACCTGCCTTGCCTACATACTTACCAACATGTCAGTCCTGCCTACCTACTTACATATCTGCTGGAATACATACTTATCTACCTGCCCTGCCATCCTACTAATATACCTGCCCTGCCTACCACCTTACATATCTAGCTGCCCTTACTTCCTTCTGTCCTACCTACCGGCCCTGCTTACCTACTTATCTATCTGCCCTGCCTTCCTACAAATCGACCTACCTGCCCTGCCTATTTTCTGACCTAGCTACCTGACCACCTACTTATCTACCTGCACTGCCTACTTCTTACCTACATGTCCTGCTGATCTACTTACCTACGTAACTACCCTGGTGACCNAGCTACCTGACCACCTACTTATCTACCTGCACTGCCTACTTCTTACCTACATGTCCTGCTGATCTACTTACCTACGTAACTACCCTGGTGACCTATTTAACTACCTGCTCTGCCTACCTACTGACCTAACCACCAGCTCACCCACTTATCTACCTGCCCTGCATACCTACTTACCGACCTGCCTTCCTATTTAATATCTACCTTGCGTTCCATTCAACTTACCTACTTGCCCTGGCTACCCACTGATCTACCCACCCTGCCTACCTAATCCCCTATCTACCTGCCGACCTAATGACCTACCTACCTGCCGACCTAATGACCTACCTACCTGCCGACCTAATGACCTATCTTCCTGCCTTACCTACCTATTTACTTAACAGACCTGCCTACCTACTTACCTACCTAACTGCCCTGCCTGCCTACCTACATATATGCTCTGCTCAACTTCTTACCTAACTGCCCTGCCTACCTACTAACATACCTGCCCTGCCCACCTACTTACTTGCCGTGCCTAACTACTTAACCGCCCTGCCCACATTCTTACTTACCTGCCCTATCCACCTGCATAGCTTCCTAACTTTCCTGCCGACCTACTTATCTACCTGCCCTGTCGACCCACTAACCTAATTGCCTTTCCTACCTACTGACCTACCTACCTCCCCACCTACTTATCTACCTCAGCTGCCAACTTCTTACATACATGCCATGCCTGCCTATTTACCTACCTGCCGACCTACGTTCATACCTGTCCTGCCTACCTACTGAACTATTTACATGCCCTGCCTACCTACTTATCTACCTGCACTGCATATGCCTTACCTTCCTGGCGTGCCTACCTACTTTCCAACCTGCTTGTCCAGGTGACCTACTTAACTACCTGCCCTGCCTACCTACCGACCTAACCACACGACCACCTACTTAATTACCTGCCCTGCCTACCAACTTACCTATCTGCACTGCCTATCTACTTACCTATCTGCCGATCTTCTTACCTACCTGCCGACCTACTTACCTAACTGACCTGCCTACCTACTTATCTATCTTTCTGCCCTGGTTAACTACTTACCACCTGCTCTGCTTACATACTTACCTAACTTCCTGCTCTACCAGACTACATACTTACCTACCTGCCCTGCCGACATTCAGGCATACTTACCCTCCCTACCTACTTAAATACCTGCCCGGTTTACCTTCTTACCTACCTGCCGATATACCTACATACCTTCCTTTCCTAACTTATGAACTACCAACATACCCTGCCTACCTATATTCTAACTGCCCTGGCAACCTAATTAAGTACCTGCCCTGCCTACCTTCTTACCTTACTTCCCAAGGTACCAACTAACATATCTGCCCTGTATACCGTTTTACCTACCTGCCCAGCCTACCTACTTAACTACTAGCCCTGTCTATCTACTTACCTTCCTTCCTACCCTGCCGACCTACATACCTACCTGCCCTGTATATCTAATTACATACCTAACTTCTCACATACATATCTATCTGCCTACATATTTGGGACCTGCCCTGCCTACGTAATTACCTACCTGCGAACTACATACCTACCTGCCCTTCCTACCTACTCATCTACCTACCCTGCCTACCTACTTACCTATTTGCCCGACCTACCTACATACCTACCCTGTAATCATACATATATACCTGCCCTGCCACTTACATACCTACCTGTCATGTCTTTCTACCATCAAAGCAATCTGCCTGGCTTAACTAATACCTAACTGCTCTTCCTACCTACTTACCTACCTGCACTGCCTACCTACTTACATAAGAACCTGTCTTCCGAACTATTTACTTACGTACCTTCCGTGCATACATACTGACTTTCCTGCGCACCTACCTATCTACCTGCGCTGCCTACCTACTTTCATACCTTCTCTGCCTACCTATCTACCTTACTGTTGATCTACTTACCTATCTACTCAGTCTACCTACTGACCTACAGAACTGCCTGCCTACCTACTGACCTACCTATCTGACCTGCCTACCTACTTACATACCTATCTGTCCTGCCAAACTTTTTCATACCTGCACTGCCTACCTAATTACCTACCTAAATACCTGCCCTGCCTTCATACTTACATAACAGCACAGCATTCCTTATTACCTACCTGCCCTGCTTACTTCTTACCTACCTGCCCTTCCTACCTACTGACCTACCTACATTCCCTTCCTACCTACTGACCTACCTACATGCCCTTCCTACCTACTGACCTACCTACCTGCCCACTTTCTTACTTACCTGCCTGCCTATCTGCATAGCTTCCTACCTGCACTGCCGACCTACTTAACTAACTGCCCTTCCTACCTACTGACCTACCTACCTGTCAACCTACTTATTTACCTCTGCTGCCTACCTATGTACCTACATGCACTGCCTGCCTACCTACCTACCTGCCGACCTATTTACATAATTGTCCTGCCTACCACCTGAACAACCTACATACCCTGCTTACCTATCTATCTACCTGCCCTGGCTACCTACTTATTTACCTGCCTTGCCTACGTTTTACCTACCTGGTGAGTCTACCTACTTTCCTACCTACCTGCCCTGGCAAATTACCACATAACCACCTATTTTTTTACCTACACTGCCTACCAACTTACCTATCTACATATCACCATATTTAAATACCTAAAAACCTACCCACATACCAACCTACTAATTATCCTAATACTTTACAATATTTATAACTACATAATTAACTAAGAACATTCATAATTACCTTCGTAGATACTTAACTTCTTAACTACCTACCAACCAAAATACTTTCCTAACAACTTTTCTTTCTATCACCCTAACAAACTATGTACCTAACCACATGCCTACCCAACCTAAAAAAAAACCAAATCTGTACCTACACTTCTACCTACCCACACACCCATCTACATAATTTTATAAGTACCTCCATAGATAACTAACCAAATATGTACATCACCATTCGATAAATACCCACATACCAATACATGAACAAACCTATCCACGTACCGAATAACTTACTTAACTACACACATTCGTGTCCATCTACTTATAAATTTTCTACCTTATTACCTAACTCCTGACCTACTTACCTACCTGTCCTGTCCACCTACTTATCTACCTGCCCTGCATATTTACTTACCTAACTGCCTTCCTACCTCCTTACCTACCTGTAGACCTACTTACCTACCTGAATTACCTAACTGCGATGCCAACCTAATTATCTACCTACCCTGCCTTCTTACTGACCTACCTGCCCTACCTACTTACCAACAAACCTGCCCTATCTACTTACCAAAGAACTTGCCATGAATTCCTACTAACCTAAATGCACTACCTACCAACTTACCTACATGCCCTGCCTACCTACTGACACCCCTTCATGCCCACCTACTTATCTACGTACCTAGCCTACCTACAAGCCTACCTGCCCTGCCTACCTACATACATACCAGCCGACCTAATGACCTACCTTACATACCTGCTTTGCCTACCTATTTCCTTATCTGCCCTGTCTATCTACATACCTACCGTCCCTGCCTACCTACTTAACTGCCCTGCCTACCTACTTACCGATCTGCCTACCTACTAACCTGCGCTGACCACCTACTTACATACCTGCCCTGCCTACCTGCATAGCTTCCTACCTGCCCTGCCGACCTACTTAACTACCTGCCCTGCCGACCTACTAACCTACCTGCCCTTCCTACCTACTGACCTACATACCTATCCACATGCTTATCTACGTCCCCTGCCTACCTACTTACCTACCTGCCTGGCCTGCCTACTTACCTAACTGCCGACCTACTTCATACCTGCCAGCCTACCTACTGAACTACCGAAATGATCTGCCTCCCTACTGATCTACCAACACTCCCTGCGCACCTACTTATCTACCTGCACTGCCTCCTTCTTACCTACCTGTGCTGCCTACCTACTTTACTACCTACCTATCCTACTATACTACCTGCACTGCTTACCTACCAAGCAAACACATAACCAACTACTTATATACCTGCCCTGCCTACCAACTTACCTTGCTGCCCTTCCTACCTACTTACCTAACTGCCGATCTACTTATCGAAATACCGACCTACTTACCTACCTGCCGACCTTCTTTTATACCGTCCGACCAACTTACCTAAATACCGACCTACTAACCCACCTGCCTTGTTTACCTACTAATCTACCTTTCTGCCCTGCTAACCTAGTTGTCTATTAGCCCTGCCTAACTACTTACCTATCATCCCTGCCTGCCTACCTACTTACCTATCAACCCTTCCTGTCTACCTACTTACCTATCAACCCCGCCTGCCAACTTATTACCTACCTCCCTGCCCTGCCTACCTACTGACCGACATACCTGTTCTGCCTACTTACTGACCTACCTAACCGCACTGCCCACCTATTTATCTGCCTGTTCTGTCTACCTAATTACCTACCTGCCTACGTACATACCAACATACCTGCCCTGCCTACCTACTTACATATATGCTCTTCCTACCTACTTACCTACCTGCCCTGCAACCCTACCTATCTACCAGGCTTGTTTACCTACTATTTAAATTTTTTGCCCTGCTTACCTACTATCTATCTGCCCTGCCTACCTATTGACCTACCTTCCAGCCATGCCTACCACTGACCTTCCTCTTTGCTCTCCATGCCTACTGACATACCTACCTGCCCTGCCTACATACTGACCTACCTATCCGTCCTGCCCTTCTATTTATGTGAATGTCCTGCATACCTAATTACCTACCTGCCCTGCCTAACTACATACCAACATACCTGTCCTGCCTACCTACTTACATATCTGCCCTGCCTACCTACTTACCTATCCGCCCTGCCGACCTACTTATCTACCAGCCCTGCTTACCGAATTACCAAAATAATTGCCGTTCCTACCGACTGTCCACCCTACCTGCCCTGCTTACCTACTTACTTATTGATCTTCCTACCTACTTACCTACATGCTCTGCCTACCTTGATACCTACCTACCTGCCCTGCCTACCTACTGACCTGGCTACCTGACCACTCATTTATCTACCTTCTCTGCCTACTTCTTACCTACATGACCTGCCTACCTACTTATCTACCTTCCTGCCCAGGCGATTTACTTAAATACCTATCCTGCTAACTACTGACTTAACCACCTGCCCACCTACTACCTAAATGCCCTGCCTACCTACTTACCCACCTGGCCTGCCTTGATACTTACATTCCTTAGGACATACCTGGTCATCTCGCACTGCCTGATGGCTCAGCTGGGCCTTTCCACCTCGTTGTCAATCGCTGGTGGGTAGACAGATTTGACTGCGGTTGGCATGTCTTGGCTATGTTTGTTCTGCTCGGACTGGATTCTCTAGGGAGCGTGGCACAGATGTTAAACATGCGAGGCAGCCCGCATTAGGCCACTACCGCCCTCTTCACGTACTCCTCCACTGCTTCTCCGGTGGTTGTAGGCAGGAAAGCTGAAGGTATGCTCAATGAACGACAATGTGGGTTCAGAAGAGGCACTGGTACGGAGTTCGCACTTCACGATGTCATGACCAAGATAAGAGAATCTACAGCCAAATACATCATGGCGATATTCTTAGACATCTCTGGAGCGTTCGACAATGCCTGGTGGCTGGAAGTGATGCATAGGCTTAAAGAAAAGAAATGTCCTGCCAATATCTACAGGGTCATTCAGGACTTCTCCAACAGATGGAGTAGGTATTCCATTAAGAACATCAAAGTGCAGAAGAAGTTAACGAAGGGATGCCCCCGGGGATCGGTCCTCGGACCGATTCTATGGAACATCCTTTTCGATGGATTTTTGGAGTTGGGACTCCCTCTGGGGTGCACAGTCTTCGGGTATGCTGATGATGGCCTTATCCTGGTATCTGGTAACTCTAGGCAGGAGTTAGAGACAAAATCAATTGTGATAATGGCAAAAACTTGGGAATGGTCTAAAGTCTCTAAGCTCAAGTTTTCTATAGAAAAGACAAAAACAATGTTGGTTAAGGGGAAGCTTAAAAGGCACCCGACTGTGCGCTTCGGGGGATGTCCGATTAAAAATGTGCAGGAATTCAGGTATCTCGGGGTCATCATGGATGATAAAATGAGTTTCCTAAAACATGTGGAGTATGTGTCAAGAAAGGCAGTTGTGGTCTTCCAAAAGCTGAGAAGACTTGGAAATACAAGTTGGGGATCAACTATAGTACATTGCGTACTATCTACAGGGCAGTCTTTGAAGCCATCATTTCGTATGGAGCAGTGATGTGGCATCACCGAGCTGAGCTTTCGTGGCACAGAAGAAAACAGGTAAGCGCTCAAAGAGCGGCACTGCTGACAGTGACCAAAGCATATAAAACTGTACCTAATGAGTCACTCCCAGTGATAGCCGGAGTGCTGCCTGTTGACCTGCTAGTCAGGTACAGGGGCCTGGTGGCGGAGAGAGCACGGGCTGGAAGGCTGAAAAAGGAAGATAAAGATAAAATATATGATGAACTTATCGAAAAGTGGCAAGAGAGATGGATGAACTCGGATAAGGGCAGACAAACGTTTGAACTTATCCCTGACATCAGAACGAAGCTGAAATGTAAATGGTGCAACACGAACCATTACAGCACACAATTACTAACCAGCCACGGTAATTTCAAGGCAAAACTTCACAGCCTGCGGCTCGTGCAATCTCCGCTCTGCGAGGTTTGCGGAGTCGATGACACTGTCCAGCACGTCATCACAGAGTGCCTCAAGACTGAAGATATGAGGAGTTGGTTGGAAAGGAAACTGGAAGAAATGCGCATTCACATGGAAATTGGAACCATCATGGAGAACAAGCTTTACCTAAGAACATGGAATGAATTCGCCAATAAAATTGGCAGGAGATTAGAGGAATTCGAAAAATGGAATCGGCGAATTTCTGATGACCCATAATGGGATACTCAGGTAAAGGCTCACAAATTGTGATAAGTCGGAGTATTTCTGATTGGCGAGGAGGACAGGTTTTTAAGAGAGAAAACTGGTAGAATACCGAGTAAAGGCAAGTAAGAAAAGTGAATGGCCCCAAGAGAACAGAAGAAGAAGTGCCGTGCACTGCCTTACTCACAAGAGTACAGTTGCAGTGCGGGAGGATGGACGGAGTGTTGGCCTTCGGGCCTTAAAAACCTGGCCCTGAACATAAGCTGTTGCCCGATATAAGAACAAGACTGCGCTGTAAATGGTTAGTGACGAACCATTATAGTATGCAGCTCCTCACCGGTCACGGAAATTTTAAGGCGAAACTTTACAGCCTGCGGCTCGTGCACTCCCCACTGTGTGAAGTTTGCGGAGTTGACGACACAGTACAGCACGTGATCACAGAATGCCTCAAGACACAAGGTATCAGAAACTGGCTGGATGCAAGAGTAGAAGAAATGGGCATTCACATGGGAATAGAAACATTCATGGAGAACAAACAATTCCACAAGATCTGGAACGAGTTTGCTACCAGAATTGGTAGAATTTTAGAGGAGTTCGACAAATGGAACAGGAATAATTCTGATGACCCATAATAGGGTACTCAGGTAAAGGTTTACAAAAAGTATGTCGGAGTATTATNTGTCGGAGTATTCTAGATTGGCGAGGAGGACAGGTTTTTAAGAGAGAAAACTGGTAGAATACTGTGTAACGGCAACTTAGAAATGTGAATGGCCCGAAGAGACCAAGAGGAGAAAGTGCCGTGCATTGCCTTACTCATCAGGTTACAGTTGCAATGCGGGAGGATTGAGGGTGTGTTGGCCTTCGGGCCTTAAAAACCTGGCCCTGAACCACCAGGTTTTCTCGGGGTACCGCACCGGAAAGTGTCACCCTGAGATGAGACCTACAGTGAGTTGGTTCCACTGTAAACGAAATGTGATTAAAGAAGTTGCTCTGGTTGCCCTCGGACACTGAACAGTTTACTGGGAAGTCGAAGAGGTCAACATGGCACACTGTCTCCCCGCCTCTGCGTGGCCGGGTGGATAAACGGGCCACAGGGTCATAAGTCCACCGGACACAGTCTGTGCGTGACCACAATTGCCCTAGCGGGATCCCCTGTGGACGTCTAAGAGGGAGAAGAGAGTTCTTCAAGCCGGTTTGAGGCCTACGGCCTCATTTCATACGACTTATTTTTCTGTTCCTGTACATTTATTGTGTGTAGTATGTGGACTTGCGTCAGCGAGCACACATAGAGACTTGTGTAAGTGTTAGTGCTTATTGTTTTTTTAATTGTACTATTTAAATTAAGAGACTTCCAGAACCTGTAGAAGAGCGAAGATCCATCGTGCGGGTCCTGTTGCCGCAAGAGCACCATGGCATATTACAGTAGCCCTGGTGGGCAACAAAGACAGGGAATCATGGAGGCACTGGGGCTAACAGCAATGGAAGGTTCCCCAACCCTAAGGAAAAAAAAGAAAGGCCTTACAGGTTTTTTGAAGAGAGAGCTTGCCCCAAGTGAGGTGGCACTGATGGCACTAGAAAGACTGAGGGACCCCAATTTCAATTGGAGTAAATTCCCAATGCCAGCTGGAAGGAAATGGATCTACCGTAAAATATGGAAAAACGTGCCAGGCGTAAAATCATCGATAGTGGACTCCTGGGTGCAGGAAGTATATGATGGGGAGCTTCAGATGAAGGAGTCTGAAGAGGAAGAATATGTCTCTGCCCCTGTTGTGGAAGGTGAGGGGGCCGGCTCTACAGAGTCAGAAGAGGTATCCTCTTCGTCAGAAGAGGAAGTGGACTTAAGGGCAGCCACAAGAAGTATGCAGGAATTTACCCTGGTGGGTAAAAGGGGCAAGCCCCTCAAACCGTCCAGACTGGTCTTCCCTGACGCATAGGAAGCAGAGGCAGCCCCCAGGTCCTCCATGTGACCAGTGGAAGAAGACCCGGCAACAAGTGCGGCAAAAGCCAAAAGGAAACTTAGGTTTCAAGAGGAGGTGATAACTGGGAGAGACTCACTGGCAACAGAAAGGGAGAGCATCATGAAGATGCATGAGGAGAGAAAAGAACTTGTCGAAACAATGCAAAAGTGGATTATGAGCAAAAGCTCAAAAATTAATTCAACGCATGCAAACTGGCTGGTCCCTAAATTGAGCCAGATTCAAGGCACTATCGATGGAGTGTTGATCCAGAGTAGCCAGCTACTCGGAAAGCTTCAGCAGGCTGAATTTAGCGGACCAAAATTTGAAGCAACCAGGCCACAAAAACCGGAGGTCCCTGTCATAAAAAGTTACTCACAGGCAGCCGGGGTGGAGTATAAACCTAAACCGGCTAAGAAAATTGTACTCGTTTACCCGGTGGCCGAGGGAAAAACGAGCACAGAAACAAGGGAAATACTCAAGAAGTGATTTGATCCCAAAGTAGAGGACCTCCAAATTAGAAATATAAGAGGCATACAAGGCGGAGGGGTATTAGTGGAAGCAGGAGACGAGAAGACCCTCCAAAGCATCAACAATGTGGCGAAAATCCAGTCATTAGGACTGAAATTGGAGGCGCCAAGGAGACGCGACCCCAAAATAATTGTTTATGATGTGCCACGATGCGAGGAAAATGTAAAACTGCCTTACACCATTTTCAGGCAGAACTTTCGCGATGGAAAGTGTGGAGGAAACACTTTAGAGTCATTCAAGAGAGTGGTCTAAATAAGCAACAGGACTGGACGAAGGGAAGCAGACAGGGTTAACATGGTGCTCCAGTGCGACCCTTGTGTACGGAGCGCACTCACAGATAAGGACCGTATCTATGTCGGCTACGAGAGCTGCCGAGTGCGAGATTATATCTCGCTCTCGCGCTGTTACAAGTGCCAGCAGCGGGGGCATATAGCTGGAAAGTGCAGAGAGAGGGAATCGACATGTTCAATGTGCAGCACAACAGGCCACGAGTTTGGAAATTGTCCGATAAAGGCAGACAACACGCACAAGGACATATGCGCCAACTGCAAGAAAAAGGGGCAAGCACATGAACATCGAGTAGATTCCAGGGAATGTCCGGAGTACCAGAAGGCCCTGTCTGTTGAACTCGCCAGGATAAACTATGGTGTATAACATCATTAAAGTTGGGCAGTTGAATATGCAACGGTCAGCGGCAGTTGTGGCTGAATTAAACAGGATTGTTGTGGAGCAGAAGCTGGATATTGTTTTATTCCAGGAGCCTTATGTGCCTTTCGACAAAGTTGTGGGCCTGCGGGGTGAGGTATATATACCTATGGTGTGTCCCCCCGGGCTGGGGTGCTGGGAGCCAACAAGGAGCTAAACATTACAATGATGGCGAGCGTGTCGGATACACATCACAAAGATGTACAGGTGATAAAAAACACAATGGAATGTTGGTTGGTTTCCTCGTACTTTCAGTTCGGGGACGACACACAGATACATCTGGACAGATGGGAAGTGATCGTGAACACGTTAAGAGAGAAACCGCTAATTATGGGAGCGGATGTTAATGGAAAGTCCGAAATATGGCACTCCCCCGTCATTGATGAGGCGGGGGAGAAGGTTAGCCAATTCGTACTCACAAACGATCTAGATGTGGCAGACATTGAAGGAGAACTTCCAACGTTCGTCTCACAGGCACATAACACAGAATCGTACTTGGATATAACTGTCACAAACAGAAAAGCATGTAATAACATAAGGCACTGGACTGTGTTGAAAGAAAGTTCAAGTGACCACAGGCTGATCACGTTTGAAAAACACGGTGGTGGCTACCGGGAACCAGAACAGGTGGAAAGGGAAGTCCGTCATGTGCATAACATGGCGGACTGGCCGGCTTTTGACCGGGCCCTGCTGAGTAAGCTTAGCACATACAATGTCATGGGCACCCTGGATGACCGTGTTGAGCAATTGACTCGGATCATCCAGGAGACATGTGAAGAGAAACTGCGAAAAACAACAAAGGGTCTCCCAAACTTGTCCTGGTGGGATGAAGAGTTGGAACAAGACCGGAAAGCGCTCAGGCGAGACAGAAGACAACTCCACAGGATGCGGGGAGAAGAGAGGAAGCAGTTCTCAGTCACCTACAAAATTAAAAAGCAGGCTTACTTTGGCAGGGTCAGGAAGAAAAAGACAAAGTCATGGGAGGAATTTGTCACAAAACTAGGAAATGAGGATCCATTCGGCCTAGTTTACAAACTTGGAGCAAACGAGTTAAAAAGAACGGTACCACCTCCGTGTATGAAAATTGATGGCAATCTTATATTGGATCAGAAGAGTTCGATGGAAGCTCTGCTCCACACACTCCTTCCTGATGACTCCCTGGATGATGAGGGGGAGGTGCATTCCGCGAAAAGACAGTCTATGGCAGTGGAGCCAGAAGAACAGGGCGCACCTGATTTCACCATGGATGAGCTGACTTCAACTATGCACAAGATGAAGAATGGCAAACCTCCTGGAATAGATTGAATCACGACAGAGATCCTGAAAAGGTGCTTCTCCTGGATCAGGCGCATATTATTGGATATTGTTAATGACTGTTTCCAAACCGGAGTGTTTCCCTCCCTCTGGAAATGGGCTACTTAAGAATCTTGCACAAAGAAAATAAGAAGGACATGGAAGACCCCAAATCTTACAGGCCACTTCCGTTGCTTCCGGCGCTAGGCAAAGTCTACGATAAACTGATAAATCGAAGGCTCACCATGGCCTTAGAGGCAGAAGGGACATTAAATGAATTCCAATATGGATTCCGAAGAGGAACAGGTACAGACTTCGCGCTGGAAGACGTGATGAAAAACATAAATGAGTCCCCTCAGAAATACATTATGGCTATCTTTCTAGGTATTTCTGGAGCGTTTGACAATGCCTGATGGCTGGAAGTGATGCATAGATTGAAGATGAAGAGATGTCCTGCGAACATCTACAGGATCATCCAGGACTTCTTTGCAAATAGATGGAGTATCTATACAAACAAGAACTAACAGGTGAAGAAGAAGTTTACTAAAGGATGTCCCCATGGTTCGGTTCTTCGACCGATCCTATGGATTATCCTCTTTGACGGCTTCCTGGAATTGGAACTCCCCACGGGGTGCACAATATTTTGGTATGCAGATGATGGCTTGGTACTTGTGTCAGGCAATTCCAGAAAGGAATTAGAAACTAAGGTAACGATTATAATGGAGAAAGCATGCGAATGGGCAAAAGACACCAAGTTGCAATTCTCCACAGAGAAAACGAAGATCATGCTTGTCAAAGGAAAGCTCATAAGATACTCGACTGTGCGCTTCGGGGGACACCCGATTAAGTATGTACAGGAGTTTAAGTATCTGGGAGTGATCATAGATTATAAAATGAGTTTTCTTAAGCACGTGGAGTATATGTGTCGCGGAAGGCGGTGGTGGTGTTCCAAAAATTGTGAAGAATTGGCAACACCAGTTGGGGACTGAATTATGGTACCCTGCGTACCATATACAAAGCGGTATTTGAAGCAATTATTTCTTACGAAGCTGTGATGTGGCACCACCGTGCCGACCTTTCGTGGCACAAAAGAAAACTAATTAGTGCACAAAGAGCTGCTCTGCTGACTGTCACAAGGGCGTATAAGACTGTACCCAACGAGTCTCTCCCAGTTGTTGCTGGAGTGCTGCCTGCGGACCTGCTGGTCAGATACAGGGGCCTCGTGGCGGAGAGATCGCGAGCTGGCAGGCTGTCAAAGGAAGAAAAGGAAGCTGTTTATAAAGATACCATCATGGAATGGCAAACCAGATGGACGAACTGCACTAAAGGAAGGCAGACATATGAGCTCATTCCCGACATTAGAACGAGGCTTAATTGTAAGTGGATGAGCATAAACTTCTACAGCATGCAACTATTCACTGGTCATGGGAACTTCAAGGCGAAGTTACACAGCCTGCAGCTTGTGATATCTCCGCTCTGCGAGCTTTGCGGCGTCGACGACACCGCACAGCATGTGCTTATGATCTGCTTGAAAACAGAAGATCTGAGAGATGAATTCAGAGTGAAAATTGAAGAGATGGGCATTCACTTGGAAGCAAGAACCATAATGGAGAACAAACATCTATACCGGATATGGAGTGAATTCGCCACCAAAATTGGTAGAAGACTGGAGGATTTCGATAAATGGAATCGGCGAATTTCTGATGACCCATAAAAGGGTGCTCAGGTAAAGGCTTTAACAGTTGTAAGTCGGAGTACTCTTGACTGGCGAGGAGGACAGGTTTTAAAAGAGAAAACCGGTAGAATACCGAGTTACGGCAAGAAAGAAAAGTGAATGGCCCGAAGAGACCAAGAGGAGAAAGTGCCGTGCACTGTCTTACTCATCAGAGTACAGATGCAGTGTGGGAGGATGGAGGGTGTGCTGGCCTTCGGGCCTTAAAAACCTGGCCCTGAACCACCAGCAAAGAGAGCTGTTAAATGTAATATTTAAAGGCACTGGTAAGGACCCGAGAATGGCCAAATTCTACCGCCCCATTACATTGCTATCTGTAATGGGGAAAGTCTTGGAGCGTCTAGTGAACAGGCGGCTCATAGAGTACCTGGACATAGTTCAAGGAATCCATGCAAGACAGTATGGATTCATCAAGGGAAAAAGTACCGAGAAGGCCATTATCGACATGGTTAATCAAGTAAAACCATATGAACAGGATTATGTCTTAGCCATCGCCTTGGATATCTCGGGGGCGTTTGACAGTGCGTAGTGGCCGCAAATTTTGTGGCAAATTAGTTTGTTGGAGTGCCCCAAGAAACTGCATGGGCTCATCAAGGATTTCTTGAATGAAAGAACATGTGAACTCCGGTTGGGGGAATACAGAGAGATCAAGGTGCTCAGTAAATGCTGTCCACAGGGATCTGTTCTTGGCCCGATTCTGTGGAACATCATCTTCGAAGAACTGCTGTGGCTGACCCTCCCGGATGGCTGTGTGATCTATGGTACTGCAGATGACTGACTCCTATTAATACCAGCATGGTCAAGGCGATAACTGGAGGAGAAGACGGAAAGTGCTCTGAGAGCAATGGCAACCTGGACAGAGAACTTCAAGTCGAAGTTCTCTGTAGAGAAAATGAATGGGATCTTACTGAAAGGAAACGTCCAGAGAAAACCAGTGGTTCGTTTCGAAGGACGAGTTGTAAAACTCATCCAAGAGATGAAGTACCTGGGAGTGTGTTACAAACCCGTCTCGCATTTCATGGTCATGTTCGCTATGCCGTGAACAAGGCCGTTGTAATGTTTCACCGACTAAGAGCTGTTGCACCTGCAAACTGGGGACTAGGCTACCACACATTGAAGCTGATGTACCGGTCAGTCTTCCTGGCAGTGGTGACATACGCTGCAGGCGTATGGTACCGGGAGGATGAAAAGGTTCGTAATAGGAGAAAGGTGATAAGTGCGCAGCCTGCTGTGTTACTTGCCACCACCAAGTCCTACAGGACAACTTCTAACGATACTTTGCATATATACTCGTCGCATAAATCCCACTGCACCTCCTAATAAAAAAGAGAGGTGAAATCAATAGAAGGAAATGGGTGGACGCAATCCCCCCAGATGAAATAAAGGCACTGAAGGAAAGAACACTGGATGCCTGGCAAGAGCGGTGAGAAAATTCTGAAGAAAGAAGACTAACCTACGAGATCTTTCCCATGGTTCGGTTGTGGCTGCGCATGAGGTGGCTTTCCATAGGCCACTATAGTGCACAGTTCCTGAATGGACACGGGAACTTCAAGGCGAAGTTGTGATCGATGGCCTTGGTGCAAGATCCAGACTGTGTAGTGTGCGGGGTGGCTGACACTTCCGTGCATCTTCTACATGACTGTCCAAAAATCGAGGATCTTCGGACCTCTTTTGAGGACAGTGATGGACAGATCGACATCCGGGAAATGCGCTCTGACAGGGTTCTGGCGCCTCGCGTGGTAGAATTACTGACTGATGCAGGAAAAAGGAACGAACATTTCGATGTGTGGTGGCTAAGCCAGAGCTTGAACCAGACTCTGGGTGTGGACAGAGACGATCCGGAGACATATGAAAACCAAAATGGGTGAACCACAACAGCACTTATTTCAAACAGTGTTTCTAATTGAAATGTAAATGGATAGTTCTCCCACGCCCCCAACACCAACGAAAGAAAAGGAAATACCGATAGAAACTGCACCGATTGTGCGGTAGGCACAGGTGCCAAAATTGACTGGGTAAGTCCTACAACTGGCTGACCCGGAAGACCCAAACCCGGATCCGACAACACCGATTAAGACAAATCCAGAAGGGCCAAATTATGGATTGCCTTGTGCCTGGAATCCAGTCTTGTTCATAAAGGAGGGCTTTGCCCATGTTGCTCGCAACATGGGTAAACTCCTAAGGGACCAAAGAAAAAGAGCGGTCCACGCTCTTCGGAAAGTAAGGGAGAGTGAGGAGAGAGATAGGGAAGAAGTAACTCAGGAAAGAGCAGAAAAGGAAGTCTCTCTTCTCAGAGCCCAGGTAAGGAGAAACGAGATGGTGCCTTCTTCCGAGAGGACTGTCACCATAGACTGGCCTTCAAACAAGAACATGATCAATGATTCAGTCGAAGCCTGTCTCTTAGGAGCCCACCCGAAGGAACCCTAGGAACTCTACGACGAAGTCGTACGAGTAGTCCAGATCTCAAGACTGGAAGAACCAAAGATCCTGATGGCAGCAGTAGCCCTGCTAGTTAGGTCGATGGATAGGGGTGAGAAGATCCTCTTCCCCCACATGGAGTGCGTGGACAGGCTCACCGTCGCTCAGGTGGGTCTGCCGGCGAACAAGGAGGCACTCTTGAGCCTGCTCAAAGAGTGCTTCTGGCGAAGGGGGGAAGTTTTTGACCCGTCCTTGATCTACAAGGATGCCTTCCGCACATACGGGATGCGTACCTTCGATCACGGTAAGCCCTTCACGGGGTATACTGTGTTCAGGTACTAGTCCTACACCTCTGGCGGCTCCTTGACCAAACATCGTATATGACATTCCCCGATAAAGACACTTTCTGGATAAAANTTGAGCCTGATCAAAGAGTGCTTCTGGCGAAGGGGGGAGGTTTTTGACCCGTCCTTGATCTACAAGGATGCCTTCCGCACATACGGGATGCGTACCATCGATCACGGTAAGCCCTTCACGGGGTAAACTGTGTTCAGGTACTAGTCCTACACCTCTGGCGGCTCCTTGACCAAACACCGAATATGACATTCCCCGATAAAGACACTTCCTGGATAAGACTTGTTCTGTTCCAGGAACCCCGATGATAACGACCCCAGCGATGGCCCCCGGAACACGAGTTTGGATGATGTAAGGAAGACGAAAGTTTTCAGGAATGGACAAGATCGAAGGTCTGAGAATGGTAGTGTGTGAGAATGTGTGTGTGTGTTAATGAGACGAGCGAAACGAAAGACTGCAGTGTGGATCGTACGATGCTCTTTGCGCCCGGTGGCGAGGAGGCAAGAAACAATCCTGGATACAAGATGTTTCCCAAATCTAAGTCCATGACTGCCCAGGCATTCTGGGCCGAGAATGTACGAAGGGTGTGCTGTCATACTTAACTTTTACCCGTGAGAGAAGGACAAGCGCGAACGCGGTAATGAATATATGTGTGAGCTGCAAGTATTTGGGTTTTGTGTGTTTTTAAATTCATTTCGGACCAGTATGACTGACTTCAAAGTTCTTGGTGGTGCCCCGCGAAAGAAAAGAGCCGATTTAGATCTAGCTTGCGGGAGATAACGTAAAAGTAGAAAGAAGTGCTCAAAGTATGACCTTTTAATAAGTATCGGCCACATGGAGAGGAGGTTTGGTGAGGCCAGCGCCGGTTCCACTGGGAACTTTGACCCTGATCCACCAAAACTGAACTGATACTGCCCCAATCCAACTGGATATGTCCAAGCCAATCCCGTCCAAGTAAAGAGGATAGTCGCTGGTGGCCCGAGTCCACCACCAATAGTGGCAGTTGCATTTTCTGTTCCTTATGCAACACTTCCACCTTAATCCCTCCTTTCAAAGGTAAGAAATCTCCAAAATATGTTCGCAGTTTGATGTCTGATTTCCATAACTGCCTGTCTGGACAATACACTAGATAGGTTTCATTTGACAATAAAGTAATAGCAGATCTCGTATCTACCTGCATCACAAGTGGTCTACCATTACAGGCACCTGGTAACCTACCTTAGCAAAAATTTGTGGTTGCTGCACGACAAAGAAATAAAAATCTTAATTTCGGTTGTTGTTATCACTCCCCATGTTACTTCTGTATAGGACATTTCCTGGCCAAATGCCCAACTTTAGAACAGTTATGACACTTATATTGTAAGAAGGGACATGTCGCTGCCAGGCGTTACTTATTGCCACAACGAAAACACTCCCTCTGACCACCCGTACTACGTGAATATCCTGCTACTTGTGGTTGTTTATTTGGTACCCGTACTTTCATACATATTTCGATACCGACTGAGGACCCTGAAACAGGTTCTGTTGTTTTTCTGCTTGTTCCAATGTTGTCGCCAAAGCATGCTCCTGCTCCAAATTATATTCAGCTTCAATGAGTTATTGTTGGATGTTTTGGCTGTGTAGTCCACTGACAAAACGATCACGCAATGCCTCCGGCAAAAAAGTGCCAAAAGTGCTTGTTTGCGCCAAATGTTTAATGGCAACCGAAAATTCAGCTGTGGATTTGTTTTCTTTTTGCATAAGCCCATGAAATTTCCACCACTCAGCAATCATAATCATATTTGGACTATAGTGAGTCTTATCGCTTCCAGCTCTTCAAACGACTCCTTACCTGGTTCCTCAGGCGATACCAAATCGCACAAGATGCCAATCGTGTTTCCCTATTACAGACAACACCGAGACCTGCTTTTTCTCTTGTACAGAGTTTGCGTCAAAATAATGCTGCAACCGCCTCCAATATGATACAATATTGTCTGAATGTTCGTCGAACTCGTCCATTCTTTCAAAGGATGCCATTGTAACCACTATCCGTGCACTACTTAATAAAAACCTTGTCGCCAAGGTTATGTTCCTTGCCCGGACGCCTTCTTCACACACGCCAGTCCTGCCAACCGCAGTATTACAAATTCTCACCATATACACTACAATAGCATACTGCATTTTCATGTTTTGTGTTTCTGTTTTAGGTTTTTAACTACATTTGACTGTTTGTAGGGTGGAGAGGTATGTTTTTTGGCCCATAATTATTTTGAAATCAGTAATGCTTTTAGTTTGTTTTGCTTTGTAGGTGGTCAAAGAATGTTAAATTGGTGTCATGGGGTTGGCAGAAAGTTAGGGTGTTGTGGCGACGATATATCACGCGAGGTTACATCATGCGAGCCGGCTGGGTCAATCAGGATGTAGTTTGTATGTCGCTGTAGGTGCTCGGTACTGAGTCATACCCAACAGTCAACATGTAGCGACAGGTAGTCATATTATTTGAAATCAGAGAATTCTCAAAGAATGTGAACAGTTGAACAAAAAAAATGTTAATCTGTTTAATTAATGACATTCAAAAACTAGGTGGTGCAATTTTAACAAACTGGCAAGTATCTCTCAGTAAAATTCAGCCTTGAATCATGGGAAGGACTCTTAATAATGAATGCCACATGAACAAGAAAAAACTTGAGTTGGCATTTCTCTTTTTAAATTCAACAATACTTTGTAATGCCTCAACAATAAAATAATTATCAGACAGTGAACAGGTAAGGATTCACTTCACTCTGTGCGCGCTTCATCGCAGCTGAGAAGACAGCAGNACAGTGAACAGGTAAGGATTCACTTCACTCTGTGCGCGCTTCGTCGCAGCTGAGAAGACAGCAGCAGCAATTCGGAGACCTTTGTGTATTGCGTGGTCCCCCCAATCCACACTCCTCCTTGCACTCTAGCCGGAATACCTGTAGTGATAAATCACTACCCCTTCGGGGTCACAGTGATTGAGCGGTTAGCGCGCTCGACTCCCACAAAAGTGAACCAGGTTCAATCCCCAGCCGGGTAACTCCCAGGTTTTCCCAAGTGGGAATCGTGCCAGACGATGCCGCTGATCAGCGGGTTTTCTCGGGGATTTCTCGTTTCCTCTGCCCCTTGCATTTTAGAGCTGCTCTATACTTACCTCGCTTCACCCTCATCGACACTCAAAACCTCGTTGTTAAGAGCCGCCTAAATCTTTAAACACACCCTTCCCTTTCCTTTTTATTTTAATTAACATGGACACACCGTATATTCAGAATAAAAAGAGCATAAATGAATTAACTATCATTAATATAAGTAATTTGAATATGAAGTCACTTCATGATGTGAACCACGCATCCACGAGCTCAGTGTGACCACTCTCACCACCACAGTCACATCAACCGCATCAGCTACACTGGGCTGCACCAACCACATCAGGTCAAGTGTCCGTAGTACAGGTCGACAATTAGTAGGTGATCCGAATCGGTGTGTACTCCAAAGCCACAGCCGTTGGGCGCACTGGCAATTGATCGTTTCGTCGTAGCAACTCGCGCCGGGTCATACGACATGATGCACCACCAAGTGCCATCAAACCGGCCTGTAGGTCGAAGCTGAAGTGATAAGTGCTCCAGATTGTAAGCCATAGTGCGCATCAGTTTTCCAAACACATCAAGCAGCTTCATATCATTCATAACTGCAGTCAGGGGTGTGTTTTATTGTATTAAGAGCAATCGATCATGGCAGCCCACAACCCTTTGCCCAGGTGGACTCGTCCATCCCTTCAGGAGACAGCCACCTGGTAACATGCAGCCAGTGAAATACAAATGCATGACAGGAAGTTAAATGCAAACATTTTTCACAAGAAACATAATAATGTATTTAATGTTTAATAATAAAAGAGCTATTATATTTTCAAAAAGGGAGATTGCTTACAAAGACCTCCAACCTTGTAACATGTGATTTAGTACAGTAACACTCCCCTTCAACATCACAACATCAATCTTAACACACATTTGTTAATCAATGGGGGTGTCACCAACGTATTTCAGTATTTTTATAGAATTTTTTCACAATAAAATTAATAATATTACATAGTGTTCCTGTTATGTTTTACTGTTAGGCATTTGACGTCGGTTTTCGTGACTCCTTCAGTTTGTCTCAACACTAGGGCCAGAACGGCGGCGTAGTCGCCTGCCCCGCGAGCCCCCTCGGTACCATCATTTAGGCTGTAATCACCTCACTGCAATGGTTAATTAATTATCTGTAGCATTTGTTTTCTCTCTTTACTGTACCAAGGGGAGAATCACCCGCACTCTCACCAGAGCTTAATGCTATTGTGTATCCGCATATACCATGCTTATTTTCACGCTAGGGCACCGGCAGGCATTAAGCGCTGGATCCGTTTTCCATCACTATTCACATGAATTCAAGCACAGTAAATAAACTGCTTTATAAAATTGAATGTGTGTTGATTCATTATAGGTCGCTACAACCTTTAGTACATCCCATAATTTTTCTAACATATTTCAGGTGTACGAGACGGCCTACAGTCTCGTAATAAGGTGTAAATAGTGTAAGAGTAATTATATGATAACATCATGTGCAAACTGACTGAGCTATCCATGGCCCCCTGGGCCGTCGCCCGAACGACCCACATCACTAACTCTTCACTGTGTTATTGCGCCGGGCAATTCAACACTCAATCAGCCTTGAGTAACCTCGACAGCACCATACAATACAAAATTTATTCATGTGAAATTTTTTTCACTTTGCAAAAATATGTCATACTGGCCTATTACACTTCCAGATGTTATTCACATCATGGATTAAAATATGTTTATTTCATGCACTTCAACATAAAGCAATCAAGAAAAGAGAAATTGCTAAACAGGTCGACAAGAAAATACAATAGGGGAAAATTTACACAACAGAAGTAGAAAAACATAATACAAATGCATTAAAAGGGGAGGGTAGTTGCATTAATATTCACTCTTCCATGTCAAAATCCTCTATCACAAAACAGTGTTTTCGCTGATTAGAGAAATACATATTCCTTTCTGCAGTATTAAACGCACACTAACTGAGCATAGTAGTGATTATGCTAGTATTCTTTATTTCTGGATTGTAACAACTTCTAATTATTTAATTTATTTCTTTATATTTCAGACTAAAAGCTTCTATTTTTAAGCCCCTTTAGGGAGGTTTTGATTTTAAATGTGAGTTGTGACCACCTCTCAGAAAATTCAGGTGAAATTATGTTTAATTGATTGTTTGCATAAAATTATTTTAATTTTTATTGCATAGTTGTTGCTATTCCTGCATAGAAGTTAAGTTAAATTTAATTTAGCTGTGCTTTGTTTTTAAGTGATTTTACCAAAGGTGTAACATTCATTTTCAATCTTTTTCCTTAGGGTTTTGTTCTGGTAGGTATTGTTTAATTAAAATTTTTGAGACAACACTCACAGGACCATACAAGTACAGTTCTAACTCAAGGATATAACGAGAGAACCTTACCCGATTAATTTTTTTCCCGAAGATAGGCGAAGTAAGTTCTACAGAACTGCCAACTTCAGAACACACATTAAACAACACATTCTCACTTTATGTTGGTGGTGTTGTAGAGTCCTTGCCAATTGTTTTTTTAAAATAGGGAGAATGGCCTATGATTTCAGGGTAATATTATTGATGCTTCTCTTATCTGCAGTTATTTTTTATCACAAATACATTTGAGTTGACACAAATACATTTGAGTTGATATAAACTTTAAATGTAAAGGCGAAACACTACATTACAACCCATTGTATGTGTATATTCATAAAAATACACATGATTTGAATGGCGCTCATACAAAGCAGTCTGTTCTTTAACTATCAAAATTGAAATATGCAAATCAATCATTGGTTTATACAAAATCTTAAGAAAGAAGCTAGATGATTATTTATTATATATTTAAACTATGCGAATTGTTTAAATATGTAATAATTGTTTTCAATGCTGAAGTTGTAATACCGCAGAACATCGACTTCGAGTATCTTTGGCAAGATATCGTTTTCCCTATTCGAGTTACGAAGGGCTGCACACACTTGGTTCGGAAGCTATGAAAGCAGCATGTAATTTCAACTTAATTTTAATTGTGTGTTATTCTGTTCTTACTTAGTATCGTAAAGTTGGTGTAGCATCGAACCGATGGACAGCGAAATGAAAAAATTGAGACATGGAAGTAATATTTTCAAACTCTAAAAAGCGCTAAATCTAGTGTTGGAGTAGCAATAAATGAATACATCGGCTGTGTCTCAGTCCAGCAACGCCATCCTTTAATACAAGGAAACAATGTACTAATTCTAGCAAAATTTGTATAACACATTTGCTCCCAGTTCCTAAACACTAATGTTAATTTCGTTTGTTGTTTAAAATGAAGAACATGCCTACAAAATTGTGTTAAATCATGTGTACAAATTTACTTGTGTTTTTCAGAATACCAGCCGAAAATGTTTAAATTATTAAAAGTTTGATAAGAAAACGCCAACTGACGGAACAATAATTTTTCATCTACCACTTTTGATAACCCTGAAAATCAACAAGTGACGCTAGTTTTAAACCACACAAATTAATGAACATGATTTTTTTTATCATTGGCTTTACTTCAGATCCTCAGAGAACTTTGTTTGTGATTTAGTAAACTTAACAAATTAAAAAAGTTATTTTACTATGTAATAATTCCCAATTACATATTTTGTGGAACCAGCGTCTTTTAAATCTATTTCAGTCATTAAATGGTGCGAAACATCAGTGAAATTTTCTGGTTTTAATATCTTGTCTATACACCTTCTGGTAAATTGCAATTCAGTAGGTTTTGCAATGACACTGCCATACAAATTTACTTCAGTTAAACTTCACAATATTTGCGTTAATGGTAACACATCCATCAATTTGTTCCCATGTAAGTTATATCTGTTATCATCATAAGACATGCTTCACACAGCAGATCATACATTTTTTTTCTGTTCATGAGCACAGTCCAAGAATACTCTGAAGTTAATTACCTGATTTAATACTATGCAAATGTTTTAGTTGACAGTCTCACGTGCTTGCATATGTGTTGCAAATGAAAACCTATTGCTGAAGAATGCAATAGTGTCAATTATATTTTCATATTTCAGTTTATATGTTACATTTTATACTTTTCATTATTTACCATTCAATTCTCAACGAATACATACCTTGGTGTGGTACTTAACGGAAATATATATTAGGCCGGCATCGTTAATAACTGAACACTTTTTTGACGTGCAGGGGTTCCAGGGATGCTGATGTGAGTCCCAACCTTACCTGGCTTACCCAAGTTAGGGCGAAAACTGGTGAAATTGCCCGGCACCATAACACAGTGACCATGAGTTAGTGAGGTTCGTGCAGTCGATGTTGCAAGGGTCCCTGGTGTCCTTTGTCGATTTAGAGTGCTTGCAGATACTGAACTTACCAATAATTGCACATACCTAGTATAGTTTCTCTTATCCCACTGGCGAGGTTGTAGGCCACTTCGCACGCCTTACTTACACTTTGCTGCATTAAGGTGCAGCGCCCGAAATACCCCGAGGTTAAAGTAAATGAAATGCTCATGGTGATTTAAGATGTTTACTTACTGCTTGTATACATATGAATTAACGCTAATATGTTACAAAATGATGCTACCCCGCAATCTGATTTGCCAGTGATCAATGCTGCAAAAGCGGCCTACGCCATNTCTGATTTGCCAGTGATCAATGCTGCAAAAGCGGCCTACGCCATGTTAATTATTGAAAAGACTCGTAGAATGTTAAACCCTGGTTAAAACACAGGGAGGCAGACTGTTGCCTCATCGGCACTGAATATGCAAACGTTCCGGTTGATCAATGCTTGTATTGATGATGGTGGTTCCTGCAAAAGTTGAGGGAGCCAGCGCGAAGCAGAACTACAATGTTGCCGGCTAGGCAGAGTGCTGAAGTCATACTAAACTCATGGTGTCGGCTTATGCTGAGGGTGGCCGAAGCAGGCACCTTAAATTATGTGAAAATTGACATGAAATCTCTCAAGACTAATGACTAAATAAAATTCAGTTTCCGGTTTTTTGGCCGATGGGTGAGTCCAAGTGTTCCAGCTTGGGTGGGTTGGACGGGTCCATCCCCGAAAGGGACACCCCTTTCGGGGATGGACCCACTCGTTTGAGGTATTAGTAAAATAATGACTAATTAATTTTCCTACAGCATTTTGACCACTGTGTACTTCGGGATTTTATTCCCCACTATTTAGAGGCACTTGAGGACACATAGCACTATTATTCTGACCAGCAGGTCAGACAATGTCATGCAGGTTGGAAGGACGCCAGGTGTAGTGGTGCGAGCTGCGCCTACGTTCCTTCTAATTCCGGAGCGCCTGAAGGCATTGCCTTGGGGGGGCACCGTATTGGCCCTCTTCTTATTCTCCTCCCTTAGTTCCCCTAGTTACCTTTTTACATAAATAAAGCAAGACGGTCACTTGAGTTACGTAGTACATGACGACAAGGTGAGAGTGTTCCATTCTCGCTGATTCATGCTGGCGTACTTTCGGCCGAGTGTACATTTCGGCTTGGTGTGGCTAGGTGGTGTAAGTGACTGCAGAGGCACAAGTGGTCAGAGAGCATACATGGACGTATGGTTCTTGTCAAACGCCTCCGGTAACCGCTTGACCCCGCAGACATCATGTGACCCATCATTCCGTCAGGAGCAACAGGTTGTTGATGTCATGATTTGGCGGTACGAACTCAGCTGGTGAGACCAGGATGAGCGTAGCAAGGTGCTGGTTACCGGTGGCTCAGGGGGTTGATCCCGGCAGTGTTGATGGCACGAGTGATGCGTGGGAAGGGAGGGTTTCCTGCATTCATGCTGTCTACATCTGATACACTCCCCTATTACTTTGCCAGGTATCCCACAACGCTGTGTCAGCTGCTAAGTGATGCCTCAAAGGTGTCGTGGCACAGCTGGGCAGGGAACTTACCTGTGGGGAGATCCCACCCACAGGTGTCACCGGTAGCTCGCCATCGGCGAAGTCTTTTGAGGTTAGGCATCATGATGAGGGTGATGTGACCCCACAAACTAACCTGGTCGAGCCTGCAAGTGGTGCTGCTGCTGTGCTGTCTGGTGATGCGACTCTCCACTGGGCTCACCTGTTTCCACTGCATCCCTTATGGGCATCGAGTTGCTGGTTGTCGCGGGTGGAAACAGGTGCTGTAGAATTCTCCCTACAGTGACGGGACTGGACGCTCCCGATTCACCACTTGTTATGGATGGAGTGGTTGTTCCATTATTTTTTTGAATGCCCTCTTGGTTGGGCGTCGCGGCCCTGGGCATTGTGGCAACAGGTATTTCGGCGCTGGCCTCATCAATGGCGAGGTGGAGGTCGTCACTGTGAATGACTACTTTTCTTCTGCTGCTTACCTTTACCAGGTAGGGGATATATCAGTGGATTTTTATTATTGTGTGCGGTCCGCTCCTTCAGGGCGAATGCAGTAAAATAATTTTTCGCACTGCTGGAGAACCGACATTCGCAGACATACATAAGCTGTCAGGGCGTTAACCTCCATGGTAGCAACGTGGTTGAAGGTACCAACTTGGATCTTGCAGGCGGCCTGTAGCTCGGTCTCTCGGCGTTGCTGTTGGGCTGTGCTGTCCTCCGCTTCGCCTGCACTCTCTTTGTGCCGTCCGACGAACTCGCCAGGCAGCTCTAGTTCTCGGCCTTGTAGGATTGCGGTCGGTGATCGGCCTGTGCCCAGATTCGCATGCCATCAGCTGCTGAAAAGAGCCACTGGCAAGTGTTTGGCACAGGTTGTGTGGATTTTGCCAACTTGCATGCGCAGTTGGTTCTTGAGGTTCTTGTTTAGATGGTCTTTTGGATTAACCTGCAGGTAGTAAATTGCCATGGTATGGTGATCTACCCCCAACTTAGTGCACAGGTCATGCCACTGTCTCCCTGTGAACTGTGTACCGTTGTCAGCAAGCAGCATTCTGGGGTAACACCAGCGGGGGTAGAATTCTGCCTCCTCTACATGTGTGATGTTACATGCACAGGAAACTGGATATACTTCTGCCCAGCTGAAAAATGAATAATATACCACCACAATAAAGCATTTTCTGGCTGTTGTCCGGGGTAAGGGTCCATCAAATCCAGTGATATTGCCTCATATGGTTCGTGGCTTTAATTATGTCACTCCAGCTGCACGGCGGCTCTGGAAGTGATTACATGTCACACAATCACGTACTTACCTGCGCATGTCCCGTGTGGCTCCTGGCCAGTGAAAACGAGCTTGCACATCCCTTGTTGTTTGTTATGCTCTTAGATACCTGAAAACTGGCTGGCATGCCCATGATGTAACACATGTTGACATGCATCCTTGGACATGCAGAGATGCAAAGGCTCTTCCAGTTGACTTGGCCTGGTTTCCCCGCGCACTCCTTCCACTCGCCACTATTCTCCATTACCTTGTGTTATATCTGATATGCGGAGTTGGTTGTTTGCGCACTTCTATTGTGTAGTTGGCACATTGGCCTGGAGTTCGACTCTCGCTGGTGCCTCGATGACGCGGCAGTTAGCTACACCCTCGCTATGAGTTAGGCGGGTGGCTGCTGTAGGGGGCAATAGGCCATCCCACTCATCTTCATCCACCACTACTGTTTTGCCAGGCGTATGGGACAGTTCATCAGCTTACTGGTTTTCGGCTCTGGGAACATATTGAACTTCGAAGTCGTACGATTGCAGAAGTAATGCCCACCAGACCAATTTTCTCTGTGTTTCCTCCATGGAGTGAACCCACATTAAACAGCAGTTGTCTGTTCAGTGTGAAGCGCTGGTATTCAAGGTAGGCTTGGTACCTTTTGACAGCCCACACTACTGCCAGACATTCGAGTTCGTTCACATCATACCTACTTTGTGTCTCCTAATGTTCCCTTACTGCACTCTATGATTTTCCGCTCTTGATTCTCCCCGAGTTGGAATAGAACTGTTCCCAATACCTTTCCACTCGCATCTGTTTGGAGGTACCGGTGTTTACTCGGGTCATGGTGGGCTAGTGTGGTACATTGCTGGAACCTGGCTTTCAGTTCTATGACACATGTGTAGTGATCTGCAGTCCATTGGTATTTACAGTTGGGTCGAAACATGTCTGTGTGTGATGCTGTAACTTTGGCAAAGTCGCGGATGTTTTCTCACAGTCAGTTTACCATACCAAAGCATTCATGCAGTTGTTAGCGTGTGCGCAGAACCATGTAGTTATTTATAATTTACAGCTATTCGGGGATTGGACAGCTGCCATTTTCGTCCATCAGATAGCCGAGAAATTGTGTGCATGGTTTTCCCATTTGGCACTTTCGTTTGGCACAGGTTAGTTTGTTTTTGGCTAGTCGTTCTTGAACTAGCTACAGGTGTTTGATATGGTCCTCCCACATCTCTGACCATACCACTATGTCATCCTGTTACTGTCCTCTTCCTGTGGGTACCGGGGCATGTAGGGAATCTGGGGAATTAGATAGTACATAAACTTGCGAGACTGAGTGCTTTACAGGAGGTCTCGGGGGCCCTAATTTCCTTTTCAGTTTTATATCCCATATTAAACAGAAAAATTTTACTGCCATTGGAAGCAGACAAGGGAAAATAATTTTTCCATTTATTCTACTTTATATGTATGTTTATTTCCTACATACTCTCGGAATGGATATCATAATTGTAGTTCCTCTAGTTTAGCAGTCATTTATTTTCGTTTTCTTTCAGGTTATAATGCACCACAGACTCATTTGTGTAAACTTCATATGGTCCCTAATGCCTTCTGTATCTGCGTTGCCCCTAGTGCAGATTTGAGCCATTTCTTGTTTCAGTGTTCCACTGACGGCGATCGAAGTTCGTTGTATGCCGCCCTTCAACGGCTTTGTGTGAGGTTTTCTGTCTCTTAACCTTCGGTACTTTTTCGTGACCCTCAGGTCGTTTGTGACACTCTCACTCGGTTTTTCTTCAAAACGATATTATTATCTGATATTGAGAGTTTGGTGTCCTGTTAGTTATCCTAGGTGTATGGCCCTCTCCTACCTTTCTATCCCTTGTTCTATGGCCTTTCTTTCCCACCATGGTTGATGGGCCTCTACCGAGAAGAATAGTGTTATTTGATCCTGGCTGGTATTGTTCCTTGTTCGTTTTTCGGTAGATATGGCCATTTATTTGTCTTTCTCGTACTATTTGTGATTTTGGCCGTAAGCGTTTCCATTGGCCACATTACCACAAAAAAAAACTATGTCTTCGAGTACTTGGACCAGCATAGCCTGAAATGTTGCTGGCGCACATTTAAGCCCAAAAGGCATTACACAACATTGAAATCTCCGCCCATCTGGTGCGGTAAAAGCTGTTTTGTGATGGTCCTCTGGTTTATTGGCACTTGCCAGTACCCACTGCGAAGGTCTAGTGACGGCATTATTTTTGCTTTGCCGAGAGTATTTAATGCATCTTTAACACTGGTGTAAGTTTGTGGTGCGCTCTTGGTTATAAGGTTGATGGGCCTAAAGTCTATGAGAAACATCTCATAACATATTTTTTTGGTGCTAGTGTTATTGTGCTATTGTAATGCCTGCATGTTGGTTTCATGCCTTCCCCATACATTTCCTTGATTTGCTCTTTTATGATCATGCATGGGTGCGTCTGGTAACTGAGCGGATCAGCGTAGAGTGGTCGCTCGTGTTCTGCTACTGTGGTGCGACGTAATTGGTCGGCTATCGCAAATACATCGCGCCGGTAATGTGGTAATTTTGGCAAGGTGCTGCAAAACTCTGGTGGTACCGCATGATCAAGTTCGTTCAGTTGGACATGTGGTGCGAAACTTGTAGGTCGGGGTTCGAGGACGTACACAGTTTGTAGCTTATTTTGGCCACAGTGAATCCTACGTGCCACTCGCTCTACAATGGTGTTTTGCTCAGTGAGCCAGGGAATATCCGTAGGTCAGCTGACACGAGAGCTGTTGTGGTGGTCTCCACATCGCATATTCGGACAGTTTCCCCCGTGTGCTGCACTTGCTGCAGTGTAGTTAGTTGTAGTACCTGTGTTGTTTGCTTTAGTTGGCTTACATCAACGACTACGACATTCACAAATTTGTGTGATGCTGCTGTGTCGACAAAGGCATGACATGTCTGATTGTTCAAGTTGATTGGCGTTACATTTTCTATTGTGGCCCAGGAACAGTAATCATCCCGTTCTCCTACCCAGACAACCTGTTTCTGACTGGTGCTGCTAAACTATATTTTGTTTCCTCATTTATATTGTGCATTGGGCATTCACTATGCCAGTGAAATTGTTGCCTCACGCAATACCTGCACGGGAAGGGAGGGCGCCCCTTACTGGCATGAGCCCTCGCAGTGGCCTCGCCTGGTGCATTTGGTTCCACAGCTTAAAGTGTGGCTGCGGTCAGGGTCCTTGTTGATTGGTGGAGTTGATGCTCCAGTTGCACCACAAACAGCTTATGTTTACGCATCCCTGCTACCCTGCTCTGGGTCATGCGCGAGGTGTGGGAAAAACCCATCTAGTTCACATCGTGGAATGTCCTGCGTCCTAGTGGTTTGCTCTAGTAATCCTGCTGATTGAATAAGGTTTCAATGCTGCCATGCATTAAGGGGGCAAGAATTAGTAGCAGCTACAGTGCGACAGGAAAACAGACTAACTCTGGCACTTCAGATTCCCTCATTTACGGATGGAAATAATTCATCCAATTACTTTTCCTGGATGTAAAAGCTGTTAGATTTTCCCTAGGACTTTGTGTTGCGAAAACAGTGCAGCTTTGAGCTTGCATGGAGGACTAGGTATTGGCAAAGCGACACTGAATCCTATTGCAGAACGCGCTCCACTACATACCATAATGGTTTACTGTTCGCCACCCATACACGTGCATCTCCCATAATTTGGTCTCCTACACAATATAACCACTCTTGTTCACACACTCCATAACTAGTTAAATTTCCTGTGCAGTCTCTTAAAAACGTCTGTGGGTCCTCGGTGGTCCGCCCAGAAAAAGTGGGCGGCGACTGGAAGTGGGTTGGAGTATTGCCCATCTCAGAGCTGCTGTTGGGTGTGTGGTTGTGGCTGTGAAGTATTGCTGCGGCCGCATGATGCCAGTTGGTGTCGTCGGTGCAGGTTGCACTGCCCAAGGTGATGCAGCTGTTGGCTGGCCCGTAGAATGTGCCAACGGGCTGCTGTAGTTACTGGCCATGTCCATGCACACGGCTGGTGGTCGTGGTACTGTCAGCTGTAATGCTGGGGTGCACTGTGCACAGCGAAACTTGCTGGCCGTGAAATTCAACATTTCCCGCTTGGTAATGCACTGCTAATGAGCGATTCGTTCACAGTTCTCGAATGCCACTGTTTCCGAGTTAACCGTTTTTCAACACGTCGTTGTGACAGGCCTCCTCCCATGAAAAATTCAGAAGGCGTACNGCAGCTGTTGGCTGGCCCGTAGAATGTGCCAACGGGCTGCTGTAGTTACTGGCCATGTCCATGCACACGGCTGGTCGTCGTGGTACTGTCAGCTGTAATTCTGGGGTGCACTGTGCACAGCGAAACTTGCTTGACAGGCCTCCTCCCATGAAAAATTCAGAAGGCGTATGTGTCATGGGTAATAATGTGTGTGTACAATTCGCGCACAAAATGTTTCCATTTCGGTTGGATGTTGAGTGTTCATTTCCGGTCAGGCAATCGGTGTGGTAAACTTTGGTGCAATTTACACACAGAATTGTCCCATCTCAGATGCCTGCACACGTGAATTGATTGGAACACCGTCGATTGTTAAAAGCTTAAATGTTGTGTCCAAGAAAAGATCTGTTTGTGCAGGAGGTGTACACTTGTAGAGAAAACTTGCGTCTGGTACAGTCCGCATACAATTGAACCTTCTTGCTGTCAGATGTTTGGCTCCTCGCCCGTCTGACACGTTCGTGGCTGGCTTGGCGAATGTCTTCCGCGAGACGCCTCATGTTGTCGAGCTCGCTACAGGGGCACTGTGTGTCCCGGAATAAGTAGGACACGAGAATGTTTAATAAAGTATTATATATGTTTGTGACTGTGACATCATGTGGGATGTCAGAGCACTAGAAACATAAAATAAGAACGAGGCCTTGATAGGCAGTATGTTGTGAAAAGTGAACACAATTACACTTTAAGCATTGGAAATAATTACAATAACAGTAAACTGAGAATATATTTCAGATTCCGGTAAATTTCTTATGTGAAATTCAGTTTCCGTTTCTTTCGCCATCGGGCGAGTCCAAGCGCTCCAGCTTCGATGGGTGTGCGAGTCCATCCTCACAAAGGGTGTGTGTTGCCATGCTCGTTTGAGAATTTAATAAAAGAATGACTACTTAATTTGGGTACTGCATTTTCAACACTGTATTTCTTTGGGAATTTTATTCCCTGCCATTTAGCCGCACTTGGGGGTCACGTAGCACTACTATTCTGGCTAGCAGGCCGAACGACGTCATGCAGGTTGGAAGGACGCCTGATGTCGCGGTGCGAGCTGCGGCGGCGACCCCTGCAATTGCCGGAGTGTCTGATGTATGTGGTTTTCGGAAGGATGCCATGTTGGCCCGTTTGTTATTTTCTCCCAAGTCTTACCTCTTGTAGTAAATAAAGCAAGATGGTCACTTGAGTCACATAGTACATGACGACGAGGCGGGTGTGTTCCGTTCTCTGGATTCTTTGCAGTTGGTACTGCTTAAATGTCACAAACTTTTGTCAGCCTGCCCTAGCTTTGCAAAAATTATATCATGCTTATTCGTGTGATGTATCCAGAAGTCTGCCTGAAAACTGTTACTGTAACATCTGCTCATTGGCAATCTCCTGTAAAAGAAACAGAAACCACTCTCGCGGGGTAACAGCAGAAGTGCCTAGGGCACACACCACTCACGCACAGGCTAGCCAGCGACGATGAAACGAAAAGGTAATACCCACACCAGGGGAATACCTTGCTGGCACATGAAACAGATTTTAACAGAGGAACAACACAGGTACTGCACTTGCGAGTTACTTCACGTAGTTTTGAATCTGTTGTTTTCGAGCTCCTCGCTTANCAGCAGAAGTACCTAGAGCACACACCACTCACGCACAGGCTAGCCAGCGACGATGAAACGAAAAGGTAATACCCACACCAGGGGAATACCTTGCTGGCATATGAAACAGATTTTAACAGAGGAACAACACAGGTACTGCACTTGCGAGTTACTTCACGTAGTTTTGAATCCGTTGTTTTCGAGCTCCTCGCTGAGGGCCACAGTGACCCCTGACCCCACAATGATTAGTCAGAGACTCGTGGGTACGAGCACATGCCGGGCAGCTGTTTTCCATTTGATATCCGCATGTCAGGTTAGGACTCTGATGACTAGAGGAGGAAGAACGACATAACCCCCTCCAATAGGTAAATCAAGAAGCTGACCGCGGACACCGTCGCATATGACGTTCTGGGCAGAGTGTTCTTTGGCAGTGGATATGGCAGACAGCACCTCGGAGTCGGTCTTGCGATAGCACCTGCCACTGATAATGCGGCTAGTCGTCAGCATCGCCGGTTGCTGCCTTGGTAGGTCACAGGTCTGCGGTGGCTGCTGCTGGTCTTACGATATGGAGATGTTCCTATGAACTGGCCTGGTACGACAGTACCGTCTGGGTGGCCACTCGACCGGGTTGTACCCGGGTGTTCCCTGGGGCAGGGAAGGTTGGGTTGCGTCCCNCAGTACCGTCTGGGTGGCCACTCGACCGGGTTGTACCCGGGTGTTCCCTGGGGCAGGGAAGGTTGGGTTGCGTCCCATAGGCTGCGACGTCGAGCTCGGCATCCGGGGCATCTTCGGGTGGAAAGCAGGTCGTCATAGAGCATGGTCTCATCGGGCGGTTCCTCGACGATGACCTGGAAGTCGACATTGGTGAATGAGACCCAGAGGGACCACTACACTCTGGTCGGCGACTCGGACTGGGCAGGCTGCTTCTCGTCTGGTTCCACGACGACAGGACCCCAGACTGTGGACAACTCATACTGCTACATTGGCGGGAAGAGCCAGATGTTCACCCAGTCCATGTCGGTCCTCGGTGCTGCTGCTCGGGGTGCTCCAGGGTTTTCTAGCTCTAAGGCCAGTGGCTACGATGTATCAAGGTCGGCGGCGTCCAACACACTCAGGTTGACATTTCCCAGGTCGTCTCGGTGCACCTTCGAGTTGCAGCTGTCCACACTTCACACAATGACGCTAGTCTGCTCCAAGGACAGCTTGATTGTGCAAGGCCCAACCCAGTGGGGATCCAGAATGGCACCGAAGTTCTTGAAGTCGGCAGACAGGGGGTGATTCCTCATGTAGATTGTCACACCTGGTTGCAGCTCGGTGGGCGATCTGATCGTTACTGGTCTGATGCCCTTTACATACTGCTCCTGATGCCATCATGCAGCCTCCTGTCGCCGGGCATGGTTTTGTTGGCGTTGGCTGGCACAGTGACATCATCGAGGCATTGCAGTTCGCCGGGGCGTGGAAGCTCACTCACCTGTGCCAAGGCAGCTGGTGGTTCACCTGTTGCATCATTTATGTGAAAACATAGACAAAACAGTGCCCCTGCAGGATGCGCATCTTATTTTATCTTCTGTGATGCGCTGCTATATTTGGGCTTTTAGTTCCTGATTACAGTGTTAGGTTGGATTCACCCTGGTATGGTATATCGAAGTGGCACGTGACATCATGTGCAAACATTGGCACCATTGCTTCAACCTACATCCCGCAAACTGCCAGCTATTATCAGATGGAATAGTCTCTGGGTAGGCCCAGCGAGGGAATACATTTGGAACTAGGGCAACATAGATGGTCGGTACTCGTGCATTCCTTAAAGTGTATGCCTCTACCGAGACGCTAAAGAAGTGAGCTACCACAAGCATGAAACTTAAACCATGTGCGGTACATGGGTACAGCCCCATTAAATCTAATGCAATGTCTTGTAACGGGCTACTGTGGGTAGCCTCAAAGTCTGTTGTTGGTTCCCGTCACCTCTACTTGCTTTCCGGCTTTGACAATTATGACTCTCTCTCACACACACATACACATATATATATGTGTGTGTGTGTTTCTTCGTGTATCAACTGCTAGTTCAGGCTAAAGATAACAGTGTGACACTTCGTGTACACTCTGATGCACTCCAGGATGCCCGGCTAAGAGATAGTTGTGCACATATCGGAACACGAATTCGTGGGCTTCGGGTGGTACATAAACACCACTCATTTAAACTCGGTCGGATCGCTTGCTTGACTCCATACACTACCCTGACATTTTCCTGAAGTATGGCTGCACACTCCGACCGCGAATTGTGAGCCAGTATACATGGGACCACAAGGTTATGGTTTTGCAGAGCAAAGAGTTATTCACGAGCAGGTTGTGGAAACGCTGAAGGAAGGGGTAATTGAGCCATCTGATAATCTATACAACTCTTGCATTGTACTTGTCAAATAAAATATGGTAGCTCGTGGATTTGTGTACATTTTCGCCCGCTAAATGATGTTACCAAGAGCGTGCCACTGCTGCAGATCGGTGTCGAGGAGGCCTTAGCTAGCTTGTGGAATGCAAAAGTGTTCACCATGCTCGATTTGAAAGCAGGTTATTAGAAGGTTCCAGTTCACCCAGCTGACCGAGAAAAAACTGCATTCGCAGCACCTGATGGTCGTAGATTTCAGTTTCGTGCAATGCTCTTTGGGCTGAAGTGTGCACCATCTATGTTGCAGGAAATGATGTACAATGTGCTAGTAGATTACATAGGCATAATTGTGACAGTGTACCTAGATGACATAATCTGGTCGCGGTAGTGGGATGAATATGTTAATAACCTGGGGCTTGTGCTGGAAAGACTGGGTTACTCATCAGATGATTGTGTCTCCAGCAAAATGTCTCTTTGGCCAGAACGCAGTCGATTTCCTGGTACATGTTGTGCGCGCGGATGGTAATAATTCCCACCCTGCTCATTTGCAAAAAATCTGTGGGAAGGAGCACCGCCTACTATTTGCAAAATACTGCAAAGATTCCTTGACTGCGCGAACTGGCTCAAAAATTACGTACCTAGCTTCGTTGAACTTGCCCCACTGCTCATGGACTTATCGAACCGGTACTAGTACCACTGGACGACTGAAGCGCAAGTTGCTTTTGACCAACTGAAGGAACAGTTCAAACAATGCCACATTCTGTTACGTGTCGATATAAACCACCGGCTGTTCGTGCATACCGATGCGAACCTGCTGGGAGGAGGAGTGGTTCTCCACCAACTTGACGATGGACACCACCTCGTAATTTGTAATGGCAGTGCAAAGTTTGGCGAGACGGAGTGCAGATACCATAGCACGGAACGTGAGTATTTAGCTATTGTGTGGTCTCTCAGCCATTTACACCCATACTTGGAAGGCCAGCAATTCACTAGATTGCTTTCATTGTTTCCCGCAGTTAACGAGTGCGAATTTTTTTCCCGATTTAAGTCTTATTTTAAGTGGTAAGAGTTATGCCCTGCAATAGACAAATTTATGAAGTGTGGTTTTACTTAGTTCTTAGCCAGGCTGCAACACTTGCGGATAATAATTGTTTTTTTGCAAAATTTTGCAAGGTCCATACTTAAATAAGAATTTATAATTTTTTAGAACACTTTTCGGGAAATTTTTTTTTCTGAAAATGTTATTTTATTCAGTTAAGCTCACTTAAATCTTTGACTCAGAAGTGTTTCATTTTAGCTCATTACTTAAGGTAAATTTGAATATGTTGTAGATACGAACTACATTCCTACGAATTTTTTTTGTGACTAAGCATACTTTCAATTAAGTTTTTTATTAACTTTAGTGATATAAATCCACGATTTCCTGATTTTAAGTAGGCTACGACATTTTTAAGTTAACTGTGGCACTCTTCTTCCGGCCATCAAACATAGCATATGGTTATAGGGACAAATGATCAACTAGAAACATTATGACTGTCCATCCTAAATTATGTTCCACGTGGGAGAGGCATGGTAGAGTGTAACAGCGCGCGGGCATGAAAGAAGCCCCAACGAATTTAAGTTTTTTTTTTAACGGTGTTACAATCACGATGTCACCAAAGCGTCTCTATGCGACGCCAAAAAACAACGCCGTCTAGATGGGTTCATTGTAAGGCCGAAATGGTTCCACTTGATATAATGTTAGACAACGCTATATCACTGTTAATTCCACCTGAAATTATAGTTTTGGCTGAACTGGCTTTTTATTAAGGAAGATCCTACCAGAGGCATGCTATGTAGAAATTATCTGTGCCATACGCTAGCAAGTTCTGGCATATTTAGTTTTAACAATTCAATTCAAGATCTAATAATAATTAAAATAGTGTTATATCTTAATTTTATCTATTACTCTGTTTGTGAGAAGTAATATTTCAGCCAACTTCCACAAAATTTACTCACCTTAAAACGTTTGTCAGCATTAATTTTTTTCCCCCTTCGATTCAGTATATTTTAAATTTATCAGCCTTATTTAAAATTCTTTCTTCCCTTCGCATTATTTGTATTGCATAATTGTTTTATTGTTACGCAATAAATGCAATATTGCAATTGATATGTCAATGTCCTTGTTATTTGTCGTGTGCTGATTATTCAAATTAGTTGTCTTCTTGTGCTTTATGTCAGTGCTTGTCTTATTTACTGTAAAAGCGTTGATATATTCAGGTGTAGTATGTCTCTTGACTATTTTTACGTCGACACTGAACCATGCATAATACATTGGGTACGTGAGTTATCTGCTACACGTCACTCGTAGTCACTGAAAGTACTCTATTCAGGTAATTGTTTTTGAGGTATTATTCTCATCGTTACCAGTTGATACTAGCCTACACCTATGCTTTTATAACATAATAATTTATTATTGGCACTCAATAACATTTTATTACAACATCCAGTTCCAAAGCTACACACTAGCTTAAGTTAGTATTGGTGGGTCTGTTTGATTTTCCTCTCTGTCATATAATAACAATAGAAAGTTCAACATATATGGGGCCTATTATGCAAGAAATGTCAAATGTGATGGCAGAGTTAAAACAAAAACTGCCATGATACACAACTGTTATTTTTTTCTTTGGTGGTTCAATCAAAAATTACAAAATTAAATGAGAATAAGTTTGCTGATATGAATTATTTTTATATGTTTATATTATATATATTTAAAATATATATTATATATATGATATATGTATTATATTTATATTATTTATATTTTATATGTATTATATTTATAAAATTCATATTTTATTAATATACAAACTTCTATATATTGTTTTCATTTATTCAACTTGTGTATAAGTTATTTAAACCTGTGAACTTCACATTTTGCTCACGTGGCTGTTCTGGACTAAAGATTCTTTATTCGGCGAATGAATAAGACAGTGTCCAAAGGAGCTTGGAATTTGTGATGAGCTATTCAGGAGCGCAAATAAATAACTCCAAACTTTTTGATAATGTTTTAAAATATGAAAGCATGTGTCGCTGTATGTAAAGTTAAATTATATAAAACTGCACACGCCTGACGAAAAATTATATGGGGCTAAATATGCAAGCATTTTGACGAACATATAATTTAATATACTGTAAGAAAAAAGCGAACTTTTGGTTTTCTTTGTAAATTCCTCCCAAAAAAAACAGAGAATTTTTTTAGTTGTGAAAGATCTCAACCCTTAATACACGCACTAATATATTTAATTATTTAAATAATATATTTTATACAGCACGATCAGCGAAATACATCGACAGATATCTGAAATACAGCAAATTGCTGCTTGGAATACATTTAAAAAATGTTTAAGTTAATATGTTCTGCTAGTGTTTGGAAACTTGCAAATCGTGTATCATTCTCCAGGAAAGGTCTTTACATTTTGTGTAAAAATAAGGATACACACACGTGTGTATGTAAGTAAGACTATACCATACTAAAATGCATTCATGACTCTGCACAAGAATTGGAAGTTACATTTTACCCACAATGGTGAAATATAAAAGTTCCATTATCACGTAAATTTCATGCGATACTCTGTTTCAGAAAAAGGTTATATAAAATAGGAGGCATGACAATTACAGCACTTTACTTAAATTACAACAGGTTATTCTCTGCGGTTTTTCACAACGAAATTCTGTGTAACACGTGTAGTCAATACTTTGATCTGCATTAGCTTTTATTCTGAATAACTTTCATGCACTGGAATAAGCCAAATTATTGTTAATACACATATATCATATTTCTGTAGACAAGTGCTATTCTTTATACTTGAAAATATTGACATTCTAATTAAAATTAAAAGATATAGGTAATTATTTGAAATGGGGACATGAATTCTTACTGATATTCGACTTTGATAAATAACAACTGTTTTGATAACTGCTATAGCCTATGTGTGGCCACATTTGAAAGGTTTGGTCTTACAGACTTTGGAACCTTGGTAGCCTGTAGTCACAGCGACTATACAGTTATCACAGTTACAAATATCACATGTGCAGGACGGGATGCTGCTCTTATTACACCAACACACAGTGATGATCAGTTATCATTTCAAGTAAATTATCATTACTTTCAGCTTCAGCTTTTTTAAACTGGTATTTGATTTGCTTTGACGTACCACAGTATACGACAATGAAGATAACGATCAGTTCCGTAATACCACGTGAATTTCTATCACAGATTCATTTTCCCTTCCTGCAATTTGCACGTCGTAGAACCATACAGTATTTTAATTATTTATAGCTTAAACGGCTGTCTGGGGCCATTGTGGCTGAGCGGTTAGCCTGCTCGCCTCCCTGAAAAGCGAACTGGTGTTAAATACTAGGCCGGGTCACTCCCGAATTTTCGTAAGTGGGAATCGTGCCGGACGATAACGCTGTTGGTAGATTTTCCCGGGGATCTCCCGTTTCCCCCGCCCTTGCATTCCGGCGCTGCTCCATTCTCACCTCATTTCACCCTCATCGGCTACAAAGGCCTCGTTGAGAGCCGCCCAAATCTCTCAACTCAACTCAACGAACGGCTGCCAGAGAGCAAGTTTAATGTTCTCTCCGTACTTACACACACACACACACACACACAAACACACACACACACACACACAGATGTCGCTGAAGGAGTCTTGCAAAGGTGAAGTACCCAATGAATGTCCTTCGCTCTAGTAACATGTGATATGAGCAGGGCCGGACTTAGAGACCCAGGGCCCCTAGGCAATTACATGGTCTGGGCCCCCTTTTTGGTAATTTAACAAAATAACCTATTTTATTTTATATTTGATTAACGTTTTTTAATTTAGAAAATAGTCAAGACAAGCAGACTGAGACATATAATAATAAAATACCAGATATACTTTTTTACACTGGTCAATAAAATTATCCAATTTTGGCTACTGTAATAATAAATAGCGCTGTATTGTCACGCATCCTCTATTTATTTAATTACTGTTGTATATTTGTACTTTCCTATTTGATTTTCGTGATAAATAAAATATAAAAAAACAGTTAGTCCCCTGGCCACCC
>NQII01004507.1:173017-186543 GCA_002778355.1 Clitarchus hookeri
GCGCCCTACGCAGGTGCCTTGTTCTACTAGGCGGATGTCCGGGACTGGATATGAGTAGGCCACTTTTTTTTCCATCCAGGGAGCTTGTAAACCATTCTTACGTGTACCTCTCTACCAATACAGGATAAATTCATATTTTTAAATACTGTATTCTATTGGTATTTCTTAAAGTATGCTGCATGTCTCAGGAAATAAATTATCTCTTATTTAATTTTTCAAACTCTTATGAATAAGGCGAACCATTCAGAAATCCAGATCTCCTATCCACTCGAGCTATACTCATCTTGCATAACGCTACTGAGAAGAGGAGATACTTGTCCAGTCTAAGGAAAGATTACAAAGGCGTACGAACTAGGATATGTTGTCTGGAATGTGTTTGGATTATGAGTTAAGCGACGTGTATAAGGAATGGACATAAGGTATGCTGCAGTCTGTCTCCCTAACCTCTCCCTATTTGTCCAGACAGGCTCCGCATATAACTCAGTTTCATTAGCACACGACATTCATGGCTTGTTATTTCTGTCGGAGTGTGTCAAACAATATATAGAACACAAGACTACTGTTAGGTAACCAAATGTGTGCTATTTGTGTCTATATCCAGCGAAAGAAGTCCTCAGTGTGTTGGTAATATCATTATATATGATGTTCGGTAATTAAACACCCAAACTGTGGGAAAAGATTACTTATGAAAAATAAAGTCGAAAATATATATAACGCCATATATAGGCCATTCATGGTTTCTTCGGATGTTTTAAAACGAACCTGTGAAATAATAAACTGGTAAACCACAAATATGTATCACTGTGATTAACTTTAAAGTATTGTATTCTTGAACAAATGAAAGTTTAACTTAAAATAAAACTTAAACGAATTAAAAAAAAATGAATAGCGATGTGTTGGCAGCGGCTAGTAATAAATAGTTCACAGATAAATATTGTTTCAATCAAGTTTATTGGTATGCTATTTGTAAATTAAACGTTGCCTATTTATATATTTGAATTTTTAGGTAGCACTGAAGGAAACAATATTTTATTTTTACAGTTAAAAATATCAGCGTAAATTACCGGGAGTAGTCCCTAACGACATTGTGTTTTTTTTTCGTACGAGGAAGAAAATGCAATAGACGGAGCGGAGATTGTCGCTCTCTCTCTCTCTCTCTCTCTCTCTCTCTCTCTCTCTCTCTCTCTCGGGAATTTTCGCAGCGCCTGTAGTAGCAGAAAAATTATACATGCTCTCAATTTTAGCATATTTCATACTTATTACAGCAAAAATAATGATTTTTGAATTTGTAATTTACAACTGAAACGAGATTTTATGGTTTGAATACTTATTATTATATGTGATGGCGGGACAATTACAGATTCGTAGTTGGCAGAAGTGGCGACTGGCGACGTCGACGACATGATATGGCGTTTTTCTGAACGAAGCGTCAAGTTCCTATGCGTTGTGCTTTTTAAACCTACCTCGGCAAGTTACGATGTTTTTTTACTGCAGGAATAAATATACTGTAAAGTGCGTGTGTGTGAAAGAGATTGCAAATATCGGACTTGTGAAATTTATACATTTTAACCGTGAACTGTTTTTAATACGAAATTAACTGATTGAAGTCACATCTGTTTATTATTTCGTTGTAATCTTGCCCTAGGTGTTTTAAACACAACTGTACAACGTGCTTACGTTAACGTGATTTGAATGTTTGCCACAACCCAATAATACATAACCCAGCCATATAAATTTAAGTAAAAAATGAAATAAATCTAGAAAACAGTATGTACCAATTCATATAAATATGATCGGAACAAAAGTTGCGGAAGGCCTATTTGTGTGAATGTTCACCGCTATCTTTTAAGTTTGTCGTTGCTACGTCCAATAAATAAGCGACACGAGTTGCATGCTTGAATTTACTGTGTCTTTTCGTTGGACTGGTTGTCCCTTCTTTTTAATTTTTATTTTAACTAAGGCCGTCCTTTTAACGAAATAACCCAACACATATTAATAACAAGAGATTAAATACTACAGTTCTTTCCTCCGCAGATATAGCAGGGTTAAACACAGTTGCGGCAAAATATAAAAGTGTATGAAGGGTTATGTGCTATGTCGTATATAAAAAATATGTTAACAATGAAAAATAAAAACCGTAAGGACTATCTTCAATATAGACTTTGTTAAAAAGTAATAAAGCTGACCTATGTATGGTTATAGGACTAAATTACGGACATCCTTACGAAATGGTTTTTGAAATATGACTAAAATCTTAACAGCTGAAAAAAACAAGCATTTGACAGTTGAAACGTAGTCACATGGCAGTGTTTAAGTTTACATGTAGCGGAAGGATACGTAACCAGTGACCAAAAGTAGAACTTTAGCAGGGCTTCAGAAAAGTGTGAAGTAATCGTGAATGGCCGATACTTAACCGAATAGTGAAGGAGATATGAGCCTGTGAAAATTAGGTTTTGAAAACGTATTTTCGTTGAATGCCTTGTACTTTCTGCTAGCGGTAGCTATGGGGGTGAATTAACCACAGTACGTCCCAAGCGTTTGAATGGGACACGCCCCCTTGGCGCGCTATGGAGTGTGTACTAGTGGAGGGCACGTCGTTGATGAGCTGACGTATCACTTCCTAAAGCCGATCAGTGTGCACGGACCGAGGACGGGCAGCATTACGCGTGTGTCTGTAACATGACAAGCATTAGTCACCTTTTTGCTACGGATTGTGTAGGCGTTGTGCAAGGCATTTGGCAAAAATAAATTTTCAAAACCCAATTTTCATTGGCTTATCTCCCCCTAATATTCCGTTCAGGTATATAATGTTATATATATAATTTTTTTCGAATTAATTATTTATAAGGTATTGCCTCCCGCAGTTTGGGCGTTCAATCTCCGAACACAATGTATTTGGTACTCTTGCCGCATATATAATGATATATACAGTACCAGTTCGGTTATTACACGCAACACCATAATTGCAAACAGCATTTACCCACCAAGGTTAAACTTCTGAACTAATTATTCTAACAGTTCCACTTTTCATTTAAGAAAATCTATGTGTCATTTCATGGACCTCAGCAACATAGGTATTTAAACATTACGATTGTGTCCCTATATACATTCCCAGTATTGTGATATTTGTTTTGGAATTTTCTTTACCTTAATTACATGAAATGAAGTCAACTCGACATTGCAAGAACATATATACAGATATTGCTTCATGTGTATTAAATGTTATCATTGGGTGTCGCATCTGTGTGCTTAGTTTTTATAACACGTATGATATGTTTGTTGACTTCTGGAAACGACCATTGAATACCGACGAGTAATCGTGTGTCATGTCTCACCTGATTGGTCGATAACTCTCAACTATTGCATTTTTCATTAAAATGGTCACCCAATTGCCTATTATTTTCGTGTTTGCGTATGTATGATTTAAATAATTACGTTTGGCTCTTGCTGTGCGTAACGACGTACACTTAGTAGTTTACGTAAGCAGGTAACGACCGCTGTTACGGTGTTAATCTGTATTTGTTTCCCTACAGCATAACACCAACATTGGCCCACTCTACCGCGAGTCTTCTGAGCCGGCGAAGATCCTGCTGTACGTCGCAGCACATCCTTTCATCTGGTGAGTCATTTTATATATTATTTATTTGAAATATGTTCCTATGCCAAAACCACAGTCCGAAGGATTTCTCAAAACATGCATTTTCCCCCGTTATAATTCCGTGTGTATAGACGATAAGTTTCCATAATTTGCACTACTNATTTTCCCCCGTTATAATTCCGTGTGTATAGACGATAAGTTTCCATAATTTGCACTACTTTCACGCATAGTTCATCCAAAGGCATTTTAATTTTCCTGTGTACTGAAACTTCTTTTTCTGACGTTCACCAAAGTTATTTACAGTTAATTGAATGTTGCCAATTTGTTTAACACATTTCTAGAAATTTGTGGAAAATAAGAAACTGAACCCGAAAAATTACTTTTGTATCTTTGTTATATAGGTAGCTCTTTATTGTAACTGTGCACCTAATTGCCCAGCCTAAATTGATGTAGCAATATTTTGAGTGGTGCAATTACACTTAAAACTATTTATTTATTCCGTCTGTGAATTACGCTTGAAGGATTTTCTAAAAGTGAACTTTAAATATCTAAAGAAGGCAATGCCATCAAAAAAGAGTCATTTAAATGCCGTACTTCAAAATTGTTTCTANTGAACTTTAAATATCTAAAGAAGGCAATGCCATCAAAAAAGAGTCATTTAAATGCCGTACTTCAAAATTGTTTCTAAAATGCCAATTAGGAGTTTTGAATGCAATATACCTTATGCAAATTTGAGTAATGTTGTACATATTCTTTGGAGTGAGAATATATTATTTTTGACGTGCATAAGAACATATCGTAATTGCTCTTTTTTTTTTTTTTTTTAAATAATTGTTATTAATCATAATATAAATAATGACGGAATACTAAAAATTAAATTTGTTATTTCTAAGTTTCCTTATCTTCTTTGAATTACTTAAAGTCAAGTACTCAAAACTAGACTAAGAACGATATGAAAATACATAAAGTATTAGAAAGCAAGCTAAGGCCACATTCAAGGCAGTTAATGTCGCATTAACTTCCAAAGACATAACACAGTCAGTGCACAAGCAGAACAGTGCGAGAAATTCTCTCCATTTGTGAGAGTTGGCTGCACGCCGAAGATGGGAAAGTTATGAATGCGACATACAAAATATGATTTCTCCAACTACTATGCAGTCGAAAACTTTCAAAACTTGGACGGTAATGATTTCAGAGCACCAACTTAAAGGAAAGAGAAAGAAGTAAACTTTTGTGCGTTCAAAGAGGACTCGCCATGTTTTTAGATTAGCTATTACGCTTTTCCTACTTAATGACTAAGCAACTATGTTTTATAACATTTATATCTGCGATACATATGACTAAGACTATCAGCATTAACAGCCAGATTGTATACACGTCACCTTTTTCCAATAACATCGGTTTCATGTGGTGGCAAACTATTGGCAGACACAACCCGTGATCGGATAAGAGTTTAAAATAATAAGCACACGTCGTTCGATGCAAGCAATAATTAGGCAGTTCAGCCAAATTATACCGTTCTGTGTGTTAATGTGCGGTACTTGTTAGAGCAACAGCTCTTACACACATCAGTGCTCGCACAGCAAACTGTCTTATGTCGTTGCAACAAAAAAGTACAATTGGGGCATTTATTTAAACGTTTATGTTGTAGTGAAATTAATGATGACGTGACAAAGTTAGTTAATGTCAACCATTGGCCAAATTTTGCGATGTAAATAAACTGTTGAAGTGTTAATGTTAATAAAGTCTTTTAGTAATGTTGCCGCATCAACATGTTGTATTACGCTAAAATTACCAGGGAGAACAAAATATTTTGTGTTACTGCAAAACTAAAGATATGTCCATCAAACATAAGTTTACGCTGACTTGGCGATGTATGAGAACTAAATGCAGCTCAGGCCAGCCCTCGAGCCTTGCAAACCAGTTGTTCGTCAAACATTCATTTATTTCTAAAGCATGAAGTATTTCCACATAACGAAAGAGGAATGCAGTTTGTAGATATATTAGGCCGAATTCCCACAATATGAAACACGTTCAGACCTTACTAAAATAGAGCAGTTGGTAGGACGTTGAGTTTCGTAAAGTGGAAAACGCGGATTCGATTCCCCTCCCGGCCGTCATTTTATTCTTCGTTGGTTTTAGCCTACCTAACTTTACTAGGTTTATTTAATTATTTGTTAAAATTATTTTGGCTGGGCTCTGTATGTTGTTGAAATATAGAAATCAAAGGAACTTAAGTATGTTACATAATTGTGTTTCAAATACACACCCAGGACAAAGTTACGAAGTAGTGATAAATAAACAGACGTGACTTTCAAATACCAGTTTAGTCGTAATAACAGTTTTCTGTTAAAACGTATACATTTCGCACGTCCGATATTTGACACGCACGCACGCACACACACACACACCACTCACACACAGGTTTATCTTAACATCGTGACTCGCCTAGATAGGTTCAAAAAATACGAGTACAAACTTAATGTGGTAATTTTAAGTATTTTTCGCAAGAAGAAAAATTAGTACTTCGTTCAGCCACAAGCAACACGCGATGTCATGTCTCCAGTTGCCACTTATGACTGTAATAAGTATGAAATATGATAAAATAGAAAACCTGTATAACTTTTCTGCTATTACTAACGCTACGAAACTTCCTGGGAGAGCAAGAGAGAGATAGAGATAGAGATAGATAGAGAGAGAGAGAGAGAGAGAGACAGCGAAAAGCTCTGCTCTGCCTGTTCAAGTTTCTTCCTCAGACGATAAATATTCGCCATGTCACTAGAGCCTACCCACCGTAATTTGCGCTAATATTTTCAACTGTGAAATGAAATTAGTTTCCATCAGTACTACATAAAACTTAAATATTTCAATATGCACTTTTAATTTACAAATAGCATACCAAATAATAAGTTACATGGGTGCAAATAAATATTAGTGAAGTTCTTAAAAGTATAGATGGAAGGTAGGCGTTGACGTCTCATTGGCAGTAATGTAATTAAAGATGAAACCAGAAACATGAGAAACAGTACCAAGACAATTAAAATACACGAGTGACTTGCCCGGGGTTCGATTTCAGAAAAACTCGTAAAAATAACCCTAGCTTGCAATCAACTGTATCATGGAGGGAGGATTCGTAGCATAAATTTCGGATGTAATCAGTCTAATGTTTTGAATGCTAGGGTTCACTAACTTGAAATATTTATACAGTCATAATTTTGAAAATAAGTGTCTGAGCCACTAAAAACACATAGGTTATGGTGGCTATCCATAACGCTACTTGTGCGAAGAATTGGGTGGAAATCGGTTGATTGGTACCCGAGATAAAGCATAAAAGCCTTATTTTTGTAATCGGTGCTATCTTACAAAACTGGGTAAACATGTCCTTTATACTATGTGCCTGATAGGTAGTGTCAGAATAACAAGTTTGGTTGAATTTGGTTTAATTGTTAAATAGATGTACCAAATATATTAAAATATTTACATGGCCGCCATTGTGAAAATCAGTGTCTGACCCCATTTAAATCACGGAGCTTTACATGGCCTTCTGCAGGTGTGCAAAGTCTTATGGAAATAAGTTAAATTATTCCGGAAATATGGCAAAATGTTCATTTTACTCACCTGTCCCTACTTTGCAAAAAATCCGGAAATAGAAGATATCTCTATGCATAAATATTGATTCTAATTAATACTGTTTGTATAGAATATTTGGTTTAATTTTGTTGAAACATTCCATAGATATAACAAATTATTATTAAGTATTTATATAAACCCCATTATAACATGCTTCATGTGCATAACACATGTTAATTTACATACCCTACTTTAGCAATAAATTCGTGAAATTTTGGTATGAATCGGCTGATTGATAATTGATATATGGCATTAAACCTCTAGTGTTCTTGTGCCATTCTTCGTAAATGGAGGACAAAAAAATAACAGACACTGTATACAAAGTTAGATTTAAATATGTTACATAGCTTCGTAGATAAAGCACATTAAGCTAAAATGTTTGTTTAGGCGCCATTCGGAAAAATAACAGACTTAGACAGTTAAAGCACATAAATTACATGAAATACCACAGTACAACTTCTTTGCCAAATTTGAAAGAAATCGGTTGATGGTTTCCCGAGATACAGCATAAAAAAAGTATTATTTCATGTGGGGCTATCTTACAAAATGACCGAGAAATAAAACTTTGCATTGACAATTTTGAGGGATATAATTGATACTGTCAGCCTACAAAGTTATGTTGGTATTCGCTTTGTAATTTCGTAGATAAAAAATTCTGGGCTTAATTTTTTATACGGTCACTATTTTGAAAATATGTGTGTCTCAACCTCTCAAAGTTTATCAGTTTACATGGCCTACCATAGTGCTACTTATTTGCCAAATTTGGTAGAAATCGGTTGATTTTCGGATATATCGCATACATTTAATTTGCCATGTGATACTGTTTAACAAAATGGCGGAATAAAAAAGATTTTTTGTGCACACGTTTGATGGTTGTAATATATACAGCCAGCACACAAAGTTTCACTGGATTTAATTTCATGGTTTCTACGTTATAACATACAAAACTAAAAAATATATATGACTGCTATTTTGAAAATAAGGTTCTAACATACTTGAAACATAAATGTACGTATTAACTTCTGCAGTACTAATTGTTTGCCAAATTCTGTAGGAATCTGTCAATTGTTTCCCGAGATATTACACAAAAGAATGTACTAATTCTTGTAGCACTATCTTACAAAATGGCAGACGAAAGTGGTTGTTTTTGGTTTATATGGTGCTCGTAATATATGCTGTCAGCGTACAAAATTTAGATGAAATTGGTCAAACAGTATTGTAGTTATACAAAATACACCTAAACTATTTGTATTGCCGCCATTGTGAAAATAAGTACCTAATAAACTTTAATTACTAATATTTTCCTGGCCTCTTATATTTTTACTTTCGTGCCAAATTTGACTAAAATTGGTTGAGTAGCTTCCGAGGTATAACGTGAAAGCTTTATTATTCCCTGTGATGCTATCTTCCAAAATGGCCGACCAATATCAATATTCCCCTCTGAGTTCAATGCTTACATATTGCGCTGTCAGAATACAAAATTTGCTTAAAATCGTTAGAACGGTTTCCGAGATATGATATATCATTCTAAATATTAAAATGACTGCCATTTTGAAAAGATCTCCCAGCGTGTTCAAAATCTATACAAGTTAGGTGTCCTTACTGTATACTTTCCGAATTTGGTGAAATACGTTTCACGAGTTCAAAAATTGAAGGGAGGGACACACACAAACACAAATACACAAACACAAACACACAAACATACTCATACGCATACACACACTCTTATACATATAAACACACAGACAGGGAAGTGATCTCATAAGCCTTTCTTTCCTTCGGAAAGAAGGCTAAAGAGTAGGTTAAATCAATATTTTATCTGTGAACTATTTCTTCCTATCCGTTGCCAACCCATCACTGCTCTCACTGTTTTTAATTCGTTTTGAACACGAAATAAATATTACAATTTATAGAAGATATTAAGTTGAAGTTTGATTTCATCAAGAATACAATATATATTTGTATACATGTGTACACATACACATATATTTGTGGTATACAAGTTATTAAAAAAAACATGTTGACATGTTACTCCTAGAGTGATTTTTCAAAGGTTTGTTTCAAAACATTCGAAGAAACCGTAAATAGGTTCTATAGGCCCTATTAATATTCCCCCCAAGTACATCAACCCTGTTCAGTGGTTATAGCTGCATAAACAACAATACACATTCATGTCTTCCCTCATACCGATATACCCATTTATAAATAATAACTTCCAATAACACGAATAAGTAGATCTGTTGTACGAAACTAACGTAGAGTACGCATTATTACCCGTACGTACGATATTATGTACATTTATTATTATTTCAGTGATGTATCTACTACCTCGGCTTCGGGGGGTTTTAATCAAAAAATCACTGTTTACCTATTGGAATCCACACATAAACTATGAAACGAATATGACAGCTTCATTCCAAGGACATAATACTAATGAATAAATGACCAAAGTTATTCAAAAGTTAAAATTGAATGACTTATTGTGAACTTAAACAAGTTCCCTAATTTTTGTTATTTTAATGGTAGTCATACATATATGTTTATTGTTTACAAAGGCAAAACGATATCAAAAATGTTTTCAAAATCTTTAGGCTTAGGGTTTTTAGTGTCCCGAACCCGCTCAAATGGTGAAGATGCTACGGAAAATATAACTGATTGATTTGTCAAATTACATAAGGAAGGAGCTAAGTTTGGCACATTCGCAATACCTATGTGTTCACGTGAATGTAATGCCACTTGTAAAACTGGATTTGCGGAATTCAATGAAGGATTGTGGAAAGTGTGTATCTATTGGAAGAACATGGCGAACGCCTTAGTGCACGACTGCATTTGTTGCTCATAGAGGCGACATAAAAGTGCCTCCTGATGGGAAATTCGCCCTTCAGCAACCTTCCATTTGCGTGCACGGAGCAGTTACAGTACTGTCTAGTGTGTCCGACAGTCTTTAACTCTACATTTAGTCGCACTTGCTGGCATTGGCGTGTAATAAATTGGTATTTATTTCCGAAGCTGACAACATGTACAATAAGAAAAATAAAAAGAACCACTCCCGTGACAGTGCTAATCCCAGCACCTTAGCAATATGAAAGTCATTGTTGAGCATTGTAAATGGTATCCCTAGATACAGCCTTGGTTTGGGGATTTCTGTGGAAGTCCACGAGACCTACACGACCGTCACATCACGGCCTGCTGATGGTAGACGTAGTGAGTTCAAAGAAAAGTTTTCCCAGCTACCATTACTTCATGTCAACATATGTACTAAGCTGTAACAAAACCGGTGATAATTATATGCTTTAGCTGTCGAGGAATAACCGTTCAACGTCTGTTATTTTGTATATTATCATTACCTATTGGGTAACTGGTTGGACAGTTAGCTTGCAAAAACAATGAACGCCTACTGCTTTTTGTAGCAATCTACAGTCCTTGGTTTGTGTAAACTTGGCAACGACTATTCTTACCATGTTACTGAGAGTTTTGTTCTATGCTTCTCCACAGCATGACGACCACACTGGTTTGCTGCATTATGCCTGCTGTTTCTACCATGTTCCTGTGGCCAATTGTAGCTCATCTTTTCAGAAGGTGAGTACCACAGTATTTGCTTCAAATGTCTTCTATCCATGTTCCTGTAGGAAAACATCTTAACATGAGCTCGATATGTTTCCGAGGTTTGTCAACTTTTTGGCTCCTGTACACAAAGGCGGTATATTGGTATTTTCATTCAGACCATTTCTTCCACTTTNTGACCATTGCTTCCACTTAATTAATTTATGCCCAGAAAAAAGTATGATATTTTTAATGTAACACACTTTTTAAACATATTCAAATATATTTATCAATGTATTTATTAAATTATGTTTCCCATTAACGAACTGCTTCAAACAAGGTCAATATCGTTCATTGATATTATTGGTTGTATGTTTTATGAGAGTAAAGGATTTCAAGTGAACCTGTTTTGAAGTTGGCTCACATGTAACCATAGGATAGAAATGTAAAACTGACTGTGAAAGTGAGCACAAAACTATAAGAGGTCACTAGAAATGTAATGGTATCACGGTAGTGTCATTACAAGTTTTTCCTTGCATAAGAAACATATTACGGCAAAACCTCTGGTGACATTCAAAATCATAGACTAGAAATACAACAGAGAAATGTTATCTGTTATTGTTTTGGAACACAGATATTAAATTCAAACACACTTTTGGGATTAGACAACTCTAGAAATGCAACAGAGAAATGTTTTCCGTTTTAGTTTGGGAATACAGATATTAAATTCAAACAAACCTTTGGCATTTCAAAACTCTATTTTCTTATTCTTAATAAGGCTGATAGAGCTGTGACAATAAATGTAGTTTAATAATGATTTCCTAATAAAAGCGCGTAACCCTCTTAAAAATATGTAAGGAACATACGTTAATATTTTAATTTACATAAGTTATAGTAAAATTTAGATTCCCAAATTAGAAAAGTTTATTGAAAAAAAAAAAGCAGTTTCCACCGATTTTAATGCGAAGCGAAAACACATTTTTAATACTTTTTTTATTCTGTTACTGTATTTTGCAGTTACTGGCAAGTGCACTATTGTTAAACATCAAACAAGTTTGCCTTGTATTTTAGAATATATATTTTAAACCGACAAAATATATACCGCGTTTGAGCGAGTATTTAAATCTACTGAGAATCGAAACACACTGATAAATAAGAAAATTATTTGTATTTTTGCTAGATTGTTTTATTTATACAGCTCTTCTCTTTTCGATGTGGCTGTTGTAGAAACCAAGCGAAATTTCTCCAATGCATATTACGTACATGACATGCCCCTCAGTATTATAATTTCACGTATGGAGCTACAGAAAATGCTTCCTGCCCAATGCGTGTATAATATGTTTAAACATCACGTAGACTTGCGGTGACCAACATCGCTCACGTGTTGGAGGATGATTGGTGGATTATGTTTCTAACACATACTATGGCAGTACAGGTGTCTTCTACAGTTCACAACATTTCGACAATCTGGTTATCTGCAGAATCCGTGTGCACAGCCATACCCCACGTATCTAACCAACTAACTCTGAACCTTTATTTACAAACTTCTATTTCACAAAAGTTTGCAACTATGGTTTACTTCTTAAAATTTCGTGAAACGTTATGCCATTAATAGTTAAAATCGATATCCCTTATTTTTATGCGTTTATCCGCGGCTTAGTAGTGATAGTAGCTATAACTAGCTTGCATTTGTCTTATTGTCAAACCGTAATTTACTCGGCGTGCAAGAGGCAACATGGTCTATAATTCCAAAAGAGCTATTAGCATCGTCTTAGCGACGTGACATGCAGTGTTGGGAAATGTTACAGTATCTATAAATACCCTCCATCCAGTCACACTGGGTATGAACCAGAAAGGGGGCCGCGGTGGTGTAGTGGTAAGAATACTCGCCTTGGGAATCGTGCATGACGATGCCGCTGATCGGCGGGGATCTCCCGTTTCCCCCTCCCCTCTTTAATACCGGTCACGCGCTGCTCCATACTCACCTCGCCNTCGTTTACCCCCTACCGCCCTTTAAACCCGTTCCGGCGCTGCTCCATACTCACCTCGCCTCACCATCATCGGCTCTCAAGACCTCGATGTTAAGAGCAACCTCAATATGTTCACTCACTCTCCTACCACGTCATATGACAATTACTGCCATTCTTTTACAGCAGGTCTTGAGTTCAGGTACACGTCTTCTTCGCGACTAAAACTGANAACCTCAATATGTTCACTCACTCTCCTACCACGTCATATGACAATTACTGCCATTCTTTTACAGCAGGTCTTGAGTTCAGGTACACGTCTTCTTCGCGACTAAAACTGATTTTTCTAAATATTTCCTTCTTAAGCCGGGTGTACAGTTTCCGTTGGCTCTGGTCGTTCTAATTCTTTCTGTCAAAGGTTTGAATAATTTTGCGATATTTATATGAGAAATAAATAGCTTCAAAACGCACTAACAAATACGTTTATAAATTAATTACTGTTCACACGGCGATAGTCGTCATTCTACACATTTTAGAAGAGAATTAATAAACAGTCTCTCGTGTGTAAGTAAAATGAACTTTGGCTTGACGTGTTTGTTAGCTGTTGAGAATAATCAGGTGAGACAAATGTTCTGCGGCGTCCTNGTAAAATGAACTTTGGCTTGACGTGTTTGTTAGCTGTTGAGAATAATCAGGTGAGACAAATGTTCTGCGGCGTCCTGTCTCAGCTGGTTTGTCGATAACCCTCAACTGTTTTGTATCAAGACCCAGCTTATTGCATTCTGCAT
>NQII01004507.1:187579-204509 GCA_002778355.1 Clitarchus hookeri
AATGCTGGCATACTGTGCTGTGAGTCTTCTGTGCCTGTGTGGTTCCTGTGGTTAGTCGCAGCGTGACAGCAATGCTGGCATACTGTGCTGTGAGTCTTCTGTGCCTGTGTTGTTCCTGTGGCAAGTCACAGCACGCCCTTCCAGCTGGCGAGTGCCAAAGCCTTCTCAAACCACGCCATGTTGAATAATACCTAAGAATTTGTTGGGCTCTTTAAAATCCCTTCTAAGTGTCTTATATTATCGGTTTTAATTTCGAATACCGCCGCAAAATATAAAACTCACATTGCCAAGGACCGAATCACTGTATTCGTGCGTATAAGTATAGCTGTGAAACTGTTAGGAACGTAAGAACGTTTCTAATGTTTGCTGCTCTTCCAAGTCATAACACAAACAGATACTATACTAAATTAATTAATTGTCTAAGATTAAAAAAAATAGCAATTTTAGTATGACGTGTAAATGTAGAAACATTTATCCTACCTTGACGCCAACTTTATCGGTATAAGTCAGTAAACTGTGTCCGTTAATTTATCTGCAGTACAGGAGAGACACAATCGAAGGTTAGTGAAGAAGAGCCGTAATTGGCCACTGACCATTTCTATACTTAAGAATTTCTTCACCATGAAACTCCAGTATTGGGCCCCAACGGCCTGAGTGCGAAGTGATCCAACATCATATTAAGTAGTCGGGGCTAGGTACCAACTGTCGGCCCAAGCCATCATGGTAGATATCCCTTACCATTCACAAGGAAACTGGTTCCTATAGGGATATGGGCAGCGGCGCCCAATCTGTGTTTCCCAGGGGTGGCACGAGGAGCCTTGGGTCGCCATGAGTTGAGAGAGGCTGTAAGAGATGCATCGTTCGCCCTTTCTAGGTTCAAATGCGATAACCAGGCTCAGCTACTATAGCATGGCACTACCACAACATCTGAAATGCCCGGCGACCTTCCTCCCGAGGGAGTCATTGACCCATATCCCTCAAAAGTCTCTGACAGAGATACATTGACTGGAGTACCCCACACTGTTGTCGGCCATGGAGCTACATTTTGGCAACCGATACCTGCGACATACCCACCATGCCAAACTGCGAAGCCGAAACACAGCCACCAGAGAAGTCACTGCAGTAGATGTGGCAAGATATTGTGCAGCTGACCCTCAAACATATCTCTGGAAGGGTGCTCCGAGGAGGCATGTGGCCTCATTGCAATATATTTATTCATACATGCCTGTGCGGATGTGCGTCGAACGATACGCCTGCAGGATGCCTTGGCTCGAGCATTGTAGGTTGAACAGGCGAAGCAGGAGAAGACACACCGACATGCAGTGCAGACAGCTACCCTGGGCCATGACGACGATGGAGGTCGCATTTGTGACATCTTGAAGAAGTTGGAGGCCCCCATAACAGACATCGCTGCCAGATTCTGTGCTAGGAAATTCCGTTTTGGTCCACCTAAGCAGAGGGGCGTTGGAAGTGTGGCCGAACAGGAAATTTGAAAGCCCAGTTCACCTGAATGAACTGCTGGTCCCGACAGCCACAAGAGTATATGACAAATTGCATTTTGCGGAATCTGGAGTTGGTGGTTGGAGAACTCATGAATAGCGTAGAGGCAACGACACCTGTCCTTCGTCGACATCGGCGTCGAGAATGTTAGCCCAGTGTCCAAGGATGCAATCCGATACTGATAGCTCTGTGTATTTTTACGGAATTTTAAATAATCGGAAAACGAGCCAGATAACACCAAACGTTTAATATGGTAGTAACAGCAGTGATAATCTGATACACAGCCCAACCAAAACTATTGGCAACAACATATTTAAGGAACGGAAGTAATGTCACTAACTAGTAGTAGGAAGGATAATTATTCATGAGTTGAATTGACAAAAAAGGCTCTCTGTGGATAATTGAAACATGACGAGATAAATCCAGCTAAAGGATTTGCACGCAAGCATCTTCAGTGGAAGGAAACCAGTCAGAAATGCACAGAACAGGAGCATAATGCAGTTTCAGCAGGCACCAAGAGGAATGCTCGACATCGTACGAGAGTTGCAGGGCAGTAATTAATATAAGGACATTTGGTGTGGCTTTATGACACTAAACATCGAGAAGGCTAGAGATCATGGTACCAGGGATATAGGGAAGGCCATTTGAAGTTTTGAAGCTATTTAGTGATATGTCCTAATATATTTGTCATTGCAACTCCCTAGAGGAAAATTCCAAGGTTATCCAAACCACCGACAGGCACTCTACGAAAGTCCGGATGTTGTAGTCCCGATATCCTTATCGCAGCAAGTTGCATGTGTTATGCTGTGGGAAGTTTGTTACCATACCTTCTATTCTCCAGTTACCGGTGATGCCCTAGGATGCTGTACTTAGCACGCTATAAGGGGACAGGGCTAGGGAAAGGACGCAGAGAGACTTCATGTAACACTGCCTCCTTCTCAAGTATGTTTGGCTGGCGCATCACTACATTCTGTACTCAGACACAGGAGATTGCGTTGCAGACAAAAATAAAAAAAGAAGAAATATTATGTTTAGAAAGCTGGAATATCTGTTCTGGTGAAACACCTTTAATTAGTAAACCCTGCCACCTCTACCACGATCTACAAGAGGATTGTATACTCGAGATAATTTTTAACGAACATTAAGTTTATCTCGCATGGTACAAGTATCAAAGCTTGTTAATAAGATATGGATGATACCTGATTTCTTGCTGATAAAATTATATGAAAATTTGCCATACAAAAATGTACCTGAGTAACTTGTACAACCGAATAAATAGTGCCATAAATTTTAGGCCATATTGGTGACACTATATTTTTGATAAAATAAACTGCACTTACTCCTTTGCAAGGAAATTTTTGTGACATGTGTTTGAAGACCTGAGACGTTTCTAATTTCGTAAATTAGCTTGACTGTAATATTTTATTGGTTTAAGTAGTGGTTTGTAAGGTCAGTCAGGGAACCAGTGGAGAGATTCATGGCGACTGGCCTCGTTATTGATGTCTTCGGTGATCAGACAGAGAAAACTGTAGTTTATGGATTTTGAGGTCATTACCAGCCCGGTATCGTGCGTCGCGTGTTTGAACGCAATATTTCAAGATTGAACACATTTGGACTCAAGTCCCCCGCCGGTTAATGCCAAACAAAGGTACACGTTAAATGTTTCTATTAAAAATAAAAATTTGTGCGTTGTGTTAGAGAAATAATATTTCAAATGTAGCTAATTATTCGTCAGCCTGAGTGCATATTTGGTTTATTTATTATCGAGGACACTGATAAATAATAAATTTACTACAATTCGCTGGAATTTGATAAAGAAATATGCGTACGACTATTGCCATTTTTTTTAAATTTCAAACAGCCTAGACTCACTGTTTTTCCTGCAAGTGTGGCTGTGTAGTAAACAAGCGAAATTTCTCCAAGGCATGCCTATAGGACCTATAGATAATTTATAAACCATTAAGTATTAAAATAGTATGTATTTTTCTACAGAAGACCCATGTTACCGAAATATATTTCTAGAATTTTATTGCAACACTTAGACTTCTGTTGTTCAATATTGTTCGCATTTGAGCTGATGATGCGTGAAAGATGTTTCAAGCACAAACTTGGCAGTCCAGGCGGTTTCTGAGGCCACAGTAATCTCATTGGCTGCTCATCTGTAACCTTCATGTGCAAAACAGTGCTGTGTGTACCTAAATAAATAACGCTGAACATTAACGATCTTGTGCCTCACTATGTTTTGTAAACATCGTTTACTTCCAAAAATTGTAGTAGTTATTATGTGCACACACACCGTTACGTACTGATACACAGTGTTAATAACAATCTTGCAGTATTAATTTAGTCAGACCTAATTTTGTACGTATTATAAGAGGCAAATGGAACATGCCGACAACAGAACCAGAAGCAGCGCCTTAGCGACGTGAGAGGTAGTGTTGTGCATTGTCAGAGTATCCCTGGACACTCCTGACGTGAACAGGAGGGAAGTTTTCTGGACTCAGCAGGTCTCCGCCAAGTTGTACGAAAATACTAAACTTCGACGGCGGCACTTACATTTCGGTAACTTCGTAACTTTCTATTGGTTTCACTATAACTGTGCACTTTTAATTCCGGTGCACAAGGGACATTACTCTTTACTTCGTTCCGTGCACGTTAGTGTTTTCAAATATTTTCTGTTAAAGTTTTAAATAATGTTGCGATTTTTATGTGGTATTTAATGTTGTTATTATCGTTATCATGCCACGAAACAATAAAATATTCGTAAAATATAGTTTAGAAGTATTTTTGTTTAAGAGGTTTAAAATGTTTATTTAGGCTGTGCATGTAAATAATTCAACTAACCTGAGTTCCAGGTGAATTTTTAGATGAGCCTGTTGATGAACGAGCGATCCTCTGTTGGTAAATAGGATCTGGCAACATCACAACTCGCATACGCACTCTCCCCTGTATTGTGCCCACAGCTCCGAGTGTACACTCCTGAAGCTGCCAGTTGCGGACCCAGCACATCTCCTTCCTTTGCTCGCAGAAGAGTGAGAGCGAGCACAGGACCTCCAGTGTCGCAGTGTCAGCTCGAGTCTCCTAACAACATGACCGCTACTCTGGTGTGTGGTGTCCTGTCCTGGTGCATCCTTCCAGTCGGTGAGTGTGCTGATACTTTTAATAACATTCCCAGCTTACGTAGACTCACATCACACGTGCTGCCTGACACCGCGATATAATGGGGAAGGTCATGTGTTTTCTTACGATTCTGCACTCGTAAGCTGAATAGAGGCTTTAATAAGTAACATTGGAGGCTAAATTATAACACTTAATTATTATACGTTTTCGAACTGGCAAGTCATTTACATGTACTTTCATCCAGCCAGTCGCATCCCGTGTATATTTCTACAGATCACGTCTGTACATTTGTAATTGTTCAAACCTCAACCTTCACCCATAAGGCATGAGTACCGCTGATTTAATTTTATAGTATGAGCTCCTATCAATACTTTTATTTCAGTTTCGTAGTTTCTATGTCCTGTCTACATGCATAATTACATTAATTAATGGAGTAACTGCCTTAGGTATTACGTGAAAACACATTTAATTCCTGACATGTTTGCCGTTAGCCCGTCGACTTAATGTATGCCTATGTGGTTGAAAGTCTGTCGTACAGGGAATCCCTTGTTGCACGACTTTACCTGTATTCTTGGACTGTGTTGTTCTGCTCCCTAGCACTTGGCAGCATATGACGTCACACTGTGACGTAGGAACTGGCGAGCACAAGGGTGGATCGTAATAATTTCACCGAGGATTATGAATGAGAGTTGTATAAGATGTCATTTCTACCCCTCCAACGCCTTTCATTTTGTTGCTTCCTCACTTCAGAGTGATATAATCCACAGGTTCAACGGCACTATAATCTTATTGCAGGGTATATGATAAACTAATTAATGTACTTCTCAACACACTAGCAAATACATTTTGTGTATGATAATTTGCACGGATAATAATTACGAAGAATTCCAGAAATAGCGTGAAACATACGAATATCATATCCCCAGCTATAATTATAAGTATGTTCATCCACTTTTTTTTAATTACTCTCTCATTCTCTTTCCCTCTAATATAAAAAAAATTGTGAATGTTTACTGCATTACATTCTTAACAAATCTTAATTTTCATAATTTTTTACTTTTTTTTGCTATGAATTAAATTTAATGTATACAAAAGTTTATATCACACAACTATTTACATAGATCATTGTTCAACAGAATCATTAACGTTCACGAGTTGTTTGTACTTGCGCATTTATTGAATCACACAGTAAAATTTGTAAATAATTATTAAGTAACCTTCCATAACTAAACAACACAGAATAATATAATTATATATATATATATAGGTTTTAAAAAATCATTAAAAAGTGTCGTAATACATACATCAATATTGGGTAATTATCCTGGAAATGTTATTTCTACCAAAAATAACGAAAACAGCAATGTTAAATTTATGAACAAGGTTTTTTCTGAAGTTAAACTAATGGGTTTATAACCTTGATAAAGTCTCCGCCCACTTGAGGGATGTTATGAGCAGACAGGGTGTAGTGCATCGCCGTTGTCACCCCTAGTACCTCCTGACATATAGGCAGCACCGTGCACTGTCTTCCTCACATTTTTAATACTTATGACAGTCTTGGCTTTAGTGTCCTCTAAGCCCACTGTCTGTCCGCCCACAACCACTTATCACTGCATACTGCCATTAGTCCATCCCAGCCACTGTCAAATATTTTATATTATTTTATTGTAGCTAATGTGCCAATATATACTTCAATATGTATAGAAACTTAAACAAAGTTTTTTTATATGAGATATATTAAAATAAGATATTACCAATAATTCCTTCATTTCAGTTTTATTTTATTCTTCACAATTTTTAATCTGTTTTTTTCTTACTCAAAAATCTTGCTTTTCACAAACTTTAAAAAATAAGGTCGTAAACATAGTAAATTTATAAAATTTAATAGTCCCACATATACACGTATCAAAACAAAATAAATATACAATTCAATTATTTTTCAACGCAGTAGCGTTAGATTAAAAAACAATACACAAAATCAGGTAGTAAACATAAAACAACTAGTCCTAATTCACGTCAAATGTAAGTTCTCCAGTTAACGTTTTGTACTGAACGTATACAGTCGCGTGGAGGTACTTCTACGAGGCTGGGCTCGAAAGTGTTCCAGTAGTAGAGAAAGTTTGCCCATTCTTGTGCCATATGCTCCCTATACGGCAATGCACTTCTCACACTTTATGCACAAACATTTTTCAAAAATACCTCAGGACAGGTCAGACGATTTACACGACAAGATATCACACAAATTTGGATATGTTTACATTAGAAAACAGGAGTTCATTTAATTTGCAAAAAAAAAATCTATAAATGTATGTAGTTTTTAATACAAAGTGTATGTAAAAAAATTTTCTGTAATTATTGTCAGAATAACATTACTTGAAATGTAATTTGTAGCCAATAGGAGCGACATTACTACTATAAAGATTGTTTGAAAGTGGAAGAAGTACTGCTTTTAATTCCAGAAACGTATTCGTAAGTTAAATATAACGTGAAAAGAGATAAACATTTTTCTAAGAATGGCTCATACCAATCATGATACTCGTTAATTTTTTTCACTATTTTTCTCTTGCACCCAACTTGGCCTCTATTAACAAGGAATGTTACAAATATTGTAAAACGCGGAACGGGTCTGTAAATAGAACAATGCAACAGAATTAAACGTGCCCCAAACATAATTTTCACATATTTTCTGTGCCATTTCTGCAGCAACGGAACAACTCACAGCCTTATTTTTAACGGGTGGCGAGATCTCTCTCGAATTTCAGTACTGAATCGATTATCACATGCTAGATGTATTGTGACCATGTAACATTCGGTTTCTTACAAAGTATATCAGATTTTAGTTGAACTATTTATTTTGAGTTGGAATTTTAAACACCAAATGGATTATGGTATTTCGCAAGAAGACATTTTGGGCTCTTGGTTTACGAAAAGCAACAAGAAATGATCGTGTCATCAACCCCTGCAGAAAGTGGCACAGTCTTTCAAGTAGATGCCAGCTGGTTTCCAATTCGTAATTACCCTTTTATTACAGAATGCAGATGTCGTTAAGTATTGTTACAAGACGCCTAAGAGGCTTATCTGATTCCGTGAGGGATTGAGGTCTTAATAAAAATAAAATAACAACATTTGAGTTTTAATTTATTCACTAATCTATTATTTACAGCATTTAATTATATGTCTCCACTATTACTCTTTTTATTTCACAGGGAGCGCAATATTTAATGTATATTCCAACTCTAATGAACGGCCTTCTTTATGTCTCTGTTTATTGTCAGTTAACTCATACTCATAATTAACACACGTTCAGTCTATCTGTTGCCATCATTTGTTATGTCTTTCACTCACGCACCCAGTCTAATAGTTCAGCCTGCAGTCGTACTTTACACTGCTCTGATGTTCGCAGTCACGGATTTTCCTTCTACTGGTCACTTCTCTCGCCGCGCGACTCTCTTCTAGCTAGTCGTCTATCGTTGAAACTCAAGCATTCAGCATCTGCCAGTTCGGAGGCCCGAAACGCTTTTATAGCCACTGGCTTTGACCTGGAAGGTTCACCGCACTTTGAGTCTTGTTGAGCGACACGAGGACAGTAATCCAGAGCATTGTTCAGGTATCGCTAAGACACCCGATAACCGAAATTGGGCGCAGCACACGCCCTGATAGACACAATAGGCACGCCTTTTAAACATCCCTTTGTAAAAAGTGGCCACGTCCCCGGTTCCAACTGATAGTGCGCACGCGCCAATAAATCTCATCCGTGCCTCGCACGCTCAGAGTTTACCGCCAGTAACAGAATATATTTCAGGGAAATGAAGGTGTCTTAAAATTGTAAAGAAAACGGGCGTGAATAAAAATGTCAGATAAATCCTACGATATTACACACTTACTATCACAGACCAAGGTACTATCTGTCATGTCACTTGGCAAGATTTTGACAGTTCGACTAAAGTAGCGCCAATGTTTACCTTTCGTTTATGTATCCTTTCTCCATCAATTGGTGCGTAAAATGGCGGCTGTATATTTTATAAACACAGTGACAGATAATCCACTTGTCATTGTGATACCAAACCAATTTTAAGGAATTCACAGAGTGACATCTGTCTAAAAAATTCGTAAGTTATAAAATAAAAAGGTGCAAACAATTTTATATTTGTTAACCCTTTCTTAATTTATAAGAGACAGCGACTTTGGGTTAACATTTGCGAAACGGTAATTGTCTTACTGTGTTAAGACTGGAGATAAAAGCAATTCGGGGAACTTGCTTGACAATGCTCTTTCATCCACCAACATCTCACCAACGACTTTTTCAAAGCAGTAATTCTGCTATTAATGAGACTAAAAAGCTCGAATTGGAAAATTTGTGTCGTTGAATAACGTAAAAATTGCTTAAAAACTACCCCCGTGTACCCACTTTCTTCGTTTTATTAATATTTAGCTAATTAAGCTATAGTACAACAGAGAGATGGGTTTACGAGAACATAAGAACATGGCGTGTAATGGACGTAGGCGTACGATTACCGCCCAACATAAATTACTAGTAATAAAAATCGCTGTACATGGCAATACATGTGTTACTTAAGAAGTTATACAGAGGCCGCGAAAATGAAACTATTGGTATCCATTTATAAATTTGTTATTTTACACACGAAAGCTGTGTTTTCCTGTCTGGTAGTGTTTCGGGAGCTGGTTAACGGATGGTGTGGCAGGGCGTGTTGTAACAGATGGCGTCGCAGGGAGTGTTGTGAGCAGAGCATGTTCGTCAACAGATAGCAGCACATTGTCCTGCCTATTGATCACGTATTTTAAAAAGTTTAGTTTTCTCCTATTACTGGCTTAAAATGATACAAGTTTGAAATATATTTCGTCAAATTATTTGAAAAATAATTCAACATTATCTTGCGATATTTCCGTAGGCTTTTGGAATTAATATAAAGCATGTATGAATGGCTAGGTGAATGGGGATACGACGCAAACATAACTCCCAATGTTTGAAGTTGCGTTTCATTTGGATACGGACAGTTTTAATTTGAATTAAATTTTTAACACCTTTACATTACTGCTTTAGCACGAAGTTTAGTTTGTAACACTAACAACCATTGCTTTGTCACCATTTTAAATAAAATGTATTAATTCATCTAGAAACTCTTTCTTCTCCGCGTATTTTCTGCTTGTCTGATGTGCGAAGGCAGTGCAGTCAGAATAGCCAACGTAACATTAATTATCATTCGTCAATGCATCAACTGATACAGGATTTTGTAAATGGCACTTTGTTTGTTTCGTGAACGTCAGTTTGCCACTAACTGATCTTGCCAAGTTATATGAGGCAGAGAGTAGTTAATTTCTCCGGACTGCAGCTTTTATATGTGATAACTATCATCGAAGTGAATTTTACAAATACCGTAATTATTTTCTCTAGAAAAAACACCAGGCAGTTATTCAGAGTGAAAATGTGCCGTAAATGTACAGAATTTATTTACAGTGGTTTGTTTCTAAGAAGCCTTTATTATATTTCCATACCGTACCACATGTCCTTGACAAACGTAAACAGAATTTGAATCAAATACGTCATGACACATCGACAGTAGAGTGAAGGTAGTTAGGTGGGTGATAACGTCTCGTCGACAGAGAGGTCATTAAAGATAGAACAATTAGCTCATACGAACAGGAACGTGAACTGTTTCGGCTACGGCCTGTTGTGGGTTTTCAGGAAAACACTGAAAATTGAAAACAGGAATGGTGGACCGGGAATCAAAGCCGCGCGTGTAAGTGCAGTGACTTACCACTGCGCCACCTCGCTCGGTAGAGCGACTCTTCACAACAGAGTAGTCAGATATACATTTTATTATCTCTCAGAGTCTCGACTAACAGGGAAATAATATCATTAATTAACACATTCCAGTTGGTATTTTATATTTAAAAGCCGTCATTCCTCGCCGTCGGAATGTTATACACAGTTGGTAAAATTTCATATATCACCGGATGTTAAATTAAAAGTTGAACCCATTATTTATTTTAACTGCACCCACTCCAAATGTACTGTATGTGTAAATGAAATAACGAAGTATATTAAGTTTAATTATAAATTACTAAACGTTTTGAAACTTTGTTGTACAACATGGATACAACTATGTATACACCACACGCGACTGCGTCACACAATAAGCAACAACGCGATGAAGAGTGAGACACGCGCGTACAGGGAGTGCACCTCACTAGGAAACACCCAACAGCAGCCACCTTTACATTTAAGAAAGGAACATATAGTCTACATCACTGCGTTCTGGACCGTTGCTCAGCTCAGTCAGTCATTCAGATGACATAGAGAATAATAAAGGAGAGCGATGATTAGGAAACAATCCACTCTCTGACGATCCAGGCACACACCTTTTAATTCATTCAGGCCGTGTGTCCCCGATATTTAAATTTTCGCAGTGTAATGTTTGACCAGCAATTGTACAGGAGACATGGTGTCCAATAATATTCCTGGTAGTTAACATACTCTTTCACCGGTAAATTTCTTCAGGTTAAAAATTTCTCACGTCTCTCCCAGTAAACACAAATTCAACATCTCATTGGTTGTGACAACCAAGTATGTAATTATTGCAGAACTTTAACTCTGGCACGTATTAAAACATTACGTATTACAACACCTGGCATGGAATTGAAGAGGGATTCGATTAAGTTAAACCTATTGTGTATTTCTATAATTATAAATAATAACAGTCATTAAGACAAGCTAAATTAACCTATAAAAAGATTTTAGGTTACTTTTAAACACTGATAAAATCATCCAACTATAAATTTATCGAATCACTCCTTCAAGCTGGAAGGTTAATGGCATCATGGCGAAAATACTACATGGCTGAATAGAAGGTCACGTAGAAGCAGTGACGTACAGCATCGTCGATTTGCGCACCGTTTATTTATTTTCAAGTTAAAACGTATCGCATTTACCCACGTCCAAAAGAACATATTACGGCGGGATTTGTAAACGTTGATTTTCATCAAACTGTTTATGACCTCACATTTGTTCTACACTACTGACTGTTTCTACTGTCATGACCTCGCAGTATATGTGTGACGTCACGACTAGGTGTCAGTGAACGATTTATGCAAGGAAACATTACGAGGAGTGACGTAATACAGCAGAGAGTGTATTTGCGCATGTGTAGAAATATTTGCCCCTCGTATCATGCAGAAAGTTTTAGATAATTATGGTAGGGGGAGAAGGTAAGTATTTAAGATGAGTATGCCTACGTTCAGGGTGAACTAGGCTGCTGACCTTCGAGGATGGAGAACGTTTTGAGATAAGTATCGGAATATGTAGGGAACGGCCCTTTAGGCGCGGTTGCAGTAGATGGGTAATGTTCGCCGGTTTATATATACTTCAAAAAAAGTTTGGAATATACATAAATAAAGCAAAAAGAGTATGTAATATACATACTGTAAAAGGAAGATTGCAATTAAAATTTAATAATGGTAACCTATGCAAAACATAAGATTGAAAGGGTTTCTAACAGAACATTGTTTTTTCCAATATGAAAGACAAATAAACACTAAAGAACAACACATGAACTTAATGGTGTCTGTGACTTGGAAGGGTTTCTGTGATCCCACTGCAGCTTAGCGCCGTGTATGGCCTCCATGGGCATTGTATAGGTCCCGAACACGCAGCGGCATTCTTGTAATCACTGTGTTGATGTCGTCTTCCGGAAGAAGGTCCCATTCCCTCTGGGCGGCTCTTATGTGATCTGGCATCGATCACAGACCGTAGTGAGCGCCATCTGACGCTACTGTAAACACCATCGTAATGTTNCTGTGTTGATGTCGTCTTCCGGAAGAAGGTCCCATTCCCACTGGGCAGCTCTTATGTGATCTGGCATCGATCACAGACCGTAGTGAGCGCCATCTGACGCTACTGTAAACACCATCGTAATGTTTGCGTTCGTGCGCTCTCTGTTGTTCACAAAAGAACTACATAACTCCTACCACCCAAACTGCCTTATCTCACAATATTCATAACTTCCTGTGAGGTGTTTATTTAGTATTTGTAGCGGCATTTTTATTTTGGACATTTTAAAGAAACATGTTTATAGGAGACCGTTAGAGAGAAAAAATGGGGGAAATAACTTGTATTTTTGCACTGCTAATATTCTTTTACAGGTAAGCAAAGACTTGCGGGCCAGTACGTTTTGTTCTCGGACACGTGAGTTTGCGAGGCAAACAAAAAAAAAAGAGGAAGGAGTATTACGATAAGGAATGTAGAATTTCGGGTGAGACTCCTTAATGTAGTTAATTCAGCCACATTTGTCACCATTTTCGAGAGGGTTTTATACTAGAGAGAATTTGTAACGAACTTTGAGTCTGCCTCACGTGGTAAATGTAACAGTTTTAGCTAACATAATACTGTTGATGCCTGCTACCACGCAGACAAAACTGTACGACATTTTGCCGTACAAAAATGGTATCTGAGTAACTTGTACTGTCGTTTCAATCGCGCCATTAATTTTTGCCATATTGGCAGCAAGTATTAATTATTTGATGAATTATACTGTACGCACCATGTGGCTAGAAAAAGTTTGAGTTGTTTGTGTGAAGATCTCCCACATAATCAAAAATTTTAAATTAGCTCCACTGTGCTATTTTATTGGGTTAAAGTATTTGACGAGGTCAGTCATGGAACCAGTGGAAGGTTCATCGCGACTGACCTGGTTGTGGGTGTCCTCGGAGGTCGGACAGTAGAGACTATAGTGGTATGTTTGGACCATGGGTCCGTTTGAACTTGTTCAAATTTCCCGCGACATCGTGGCATTACTGTCGACGGTGGCGCCATCGACACTGGAGCGGCGCTGCCGCAATGTACAAGACCAGTTTCTCTTTGTCTTCGTATCGGTAAGTCGCATCTCGGAATGTTTTCCTTTAAAATGCAGTCCGCATTGTTGTCGAATCCAGACATTTTGGTAGTCCGTAGATGTTGAGGTCTTAACCAGCCCTGGACCGTTGGTTGCCCGGGTGCTAAAGCAATATTTCAAGACAGAACATCATTTGTACTCAAGATCCTCGCCGTCTTCGATGCCAAACGAAATTAAATTTAAAATGCTTTAAATAAATATCTAACACTTGTGCATTGTGTTAGAGAAATTATATTTAAAATATTGAAAATTATATATCAGCGCGAAAGAATATTTCAAATTATTTATAAATGAGGAATACTGACATATAATAAATTTCCAGACATTTGCGGGACTTTTATACAGAAAGCTGTGTCTGACTCATATTATTTATCATAATTTTCTTTACTGCAAACAACGTGAACTTACTGTTTCTCTTTCAGATATGCCTGTGTAGAAACCATGCAAAAGATCTCCAAAGCTTACATACAAATATGAATCTTATAATATGAATGTATTAAGCATCAGAAGATCCGTGCTACCCGAATACATGTCTAGAATCAGATGTAACACACAGTCTTGCGGTGACAAATATAGCTCGTGTGTGAAAGGATGGCAGGAGAGTGATACCAACATTGTCATTACAGGCGTTTTATGGAGCCACAGTAATCGCATTGTCTCCCCAAATGTAGAATTTATATGCAAAACAGTGCTATATGTACGTAAACAACAAACACTGAACGTTTATTTACCTTACATCGCGAAAGATTGTAATCGTTATTTACTGCATAGAATGTCATGAATTGGAATATCACAAATGGTTAAAATGTATTCATGTTCTTTATTAGTGTGCGTATATCCTCATCACAGTGGTAATACTCGGTGACAATAAACAACTTGCAGTTGTCATATTGGCAAACCGTACTAACCACAGACTACACGACGTAACAAGGCACATGCTCTAAGCAGAGATATCCACAGCTCCGTAACGACGCCACAGGCAGTGTTGTGCATTGTTAAGGTAACTACAGATACTCTCCAGCCAGCCACTGAAGACACGAACCAGAAATGAAGTTCTCTGGACTAGCGGAAGTCTCCACCACGTTGCACGACGATACTTCACTACGACTTCGGATATTATGTTCAGGTACACGTCGCCTTCAACATTGTACATTTGGTTTCACTTAAAATATTTCCACTTTAAGGCCCGGTGCACACGAGACAATATTGTATACTTACTTTTTCCCGCGCCAATTAGTTTTCTTTTATACCACATTATTTAATAAATTTGTGAACTTTTTGTGAAAAATAAATTATTTAAGTGCGGGATGAGGTGCAGGATGTCTCGCGTGAACCGGGTATCACAGGTGCAGTTTTATTTCCTATAACTGAAAATTCACTGAAAAATACGTAATTGCGTGTAGAATGCCTTTGACAACATTTTATTAATTCTAGATGGAAATAAAAGCGTAGGTGAAATTTGCTTATCATTTTATGCGCTATGCTCTCCACGTTACTGTTTAATGAGTTTCACAGCAGAGCGTTTCGGGAAACATAAATACCAGTCATTGAATGCTAAATATACCCCGTCACAGAAACATACATCAAGATGGCATGTTCTACTTTGTTTTCGAATAACGAACTTTTAAATAAATAGCTATTTATTGCTGCTAATATAAGTTAAAGCGAAAATTGTTTTGAATTTAAACTATGTTCATTTTATTTTAAACAAAAACGTTTTAGGGTGGGTTTCTATTAACTGAATTTAAGCCGTAATCTCGCTGTTGTGTGAATTAAGTGGTTGTGATCCTACTGTTTACTGCTTTACTATGTAATTGAGTAACTAACACCCAAATATATATTGGTTTCCACGCCAGATCAGGACATGAAGTTACTTAGATGAGGGTTAGTCTCCAGTATATCTCACATGCCCACAAGCTGTGGCTGAAATTACCCCACGATTGTCTCTGCTCTCTAGTGCTGATTCGCAGGGCACATCTTTAACNCGTAGTCGACGATTTTCAACTTATTACACATACAGTATATATTACACAACTGATCGGTTAGATGGAAGTTAAAAAACTTTAAAGGGCGTTCAAGTGTATCTTAAAATCGATAAAGTATATGAAAGAAAAAACTCTTGAACTGACATATCAAAGCCTAGTCTCAACTATTAGCCATAGAATTGTGAAAATTGGCGGAAACATTAATTATGTAATGTATTCAGCCACTAAGGAGGGGCTTTAAAAATTCTAACCTTAAAGGAGGAAAATGGGGGTTCAAAATTTGTATGGAGAAAAAATATACAGCCTCAAAAGTTGGCCACAGAATAATTAAGTTTTGAGTAAACATTCATTATATAGGGATTTTTCCAAATTCCGCTCCTTAACGGGTGAAATGAGTGTTCAAAAATTGTATGGAGAAAAAAAATTCAGGCTTAACAAATTATCATATTTTTGGACTTGCATTTCATTCAATGTTCTATTTTACAATGGGTATGCTATTTTAAAGACGTTGTTAGTATTTAAAAAATATTGTAACGAAAACACGATTTCCACGTGGACAAATTCGCCGTCAAAAGCTAGTTATTTTATAAAGGTTTATCAAATTACTTTCTGTTTTGGTTGTGATATAAAATAGCCGTATGAAAAAAGTATGACAATGAAAAAAAGAGTTTGTGCAAAAACAAATAAAACAAGTCATGTGAACTAAAACTACGCATATATTTTTCTTGCAAATTTTAAACCTAATAAAATTAATCCGTTAGGATGCAGCTCAAAATATTTGTCACCTTGATAGAAAATCATGAAAAATATCTAGGGAATTTACTTTGCAGTTTGCAAGTATTTCAATTTTAACTTTTGCGTTAAAATTAAAGTCAAAATAACAATGCAGGTAAATCGTCGAATTTGAAACTACATAATTGCAAAATGCCTCTCGCGTGACTTCGGGAAACACTTTAAATGAAACCGAACTTCGTGTAAAATTATTTACTTGAAATTTGTACGTTTTCAGTTTTAAATTGTAGTTCTAATACTAATTTAGAAAAAAACATGAAATGATGTTTCTCATGATTTGTATTTTTATCAAACTATCATAGTTATGTCACGAAACCATAAAATACCCTCAAACCTGAGGAAAAAAATGTCTCTTAAACAATTTTAAAACGTATATTTATATACATAGTTGTACCATCCTATAGTACAAGATGTACGTTTAAGACGAGCCNTCCTATAGTACAAGATGTACGTTTAAGACGAGCCTATTGATAAACGAGCCATTCTCTGTAGGTAAATATGAATTTGCAGGTACAAAACTCGCATGCGCACACTACCCTGTATTTTGCTTGCAGCTTCGCGTGTACTCTCCTGATGCTGCCAGTTGCGGAGCGAGCAAAGTGTACTTGCAGAAGTCTGAGAGCG
>NQII01004508.1:0-10390 GCA_002778355.1 Clitarchus hookeri
CTCACACCCCCACACATGAAGACTCCTAACCATCAGGAAAAGCGTCGACTACCCCCTCCCCGTTGCCTAGCATGTTTTCCCACACCACTCCTCGAAGTAAGGCAGCTCGCCGACCTTCTCAAATCAGTCGTAAAACGATCAGACATCAAGGAATTAATTCATTTATGAATAATTAGAATTATTGTAATCAAATTTATTTATCATTTGAAAAATGCCTAAATCTAAAAAAAAAAAAAAAACAGTAAAATTAATTGAAAATATATTTTTAATACAAAATCGGTTTGTGGAAGTTAAATTATGTAAATTTTACACTTTTCCATGACACTTGGAAACATTTAAAAGATGAAAAAGTATTCATGGAGTTATGGGGATTTTATCCCTCAACCTCTTGAACAGGAGTCGGCTATTCTAACCACTGAGCTACTACAACAACAAAGAGAGCTCTTTCTTAAGATCTGCTACAATAGCCGCGAAATGAAGATACTGACATTCCCTCGTACATTTACATAATTTTTTTTATGTGTTAAACATTTTGATATACATGTTTCAATGAATGCATAAATAGCTAATGGCCGCATTTATCGGAGATCTTTTTAAGTTGAAATTCATTGTATTTACGAGTTTGAAAACTTTTTAAAGACAAGCGTATTAAAAACATTTTGTTACTTTCAATTGGGGCCGGAATCATATTTGTCTCGCCACAATACTTGCACTCACTTCCCGATGAACAACAAACATTACCTTTGCATACCTTGCTATGTCTGCTCAAGCTATCACTATGGGTAAACACTCCATCACAATTATAACATTGGTAAATCTTGTACGAAGTGCTGAATAAGCAGTTACTAGCCTCATGTCATCGGGCATTAACTCTTCGTGCAAACACTTGGCCACAAAACTTGCACTCAGTCCATGATGAGCAACGCCGACTTCCAGAGTCAGCAAGCACCCGCGGCTTCCTCGTCGATGCAGCCAGTGGTACAGATGGCAAGTCGTTAACCACAAATTCCGTCTTCATAAAGTAACAGTTTACGCAGTCTCAGTAGATGAATATATTTTTAAGGATCTGCTTTCCACCACGTCTNGTTGCATGCTCATACACTATAAACATTGCACGTCAGACAGTTTTTGTTGTCCGTCTCGGATGCCTCAGTAGATGTTTCCTTAGTCAGTTAGCTGCAAAAGAGAATGGTCACTAAACTGTAATATAAGTTCTTATCAGCCCGATCGTTGTCTAGCCTACTAACTCGTCAATCACCCAATCTTCTTTAGAGTTGTCCATCTTTTAGTGTTGGGTGCATCTTCTTTTTCTCTTGCTGCTGCAGCACTCTCCCGATGTAACTTTCACCAGCTTCTGGAATGTAGTATGTAATTAAAAGTTGCACTTCCTTAAAAAAAAAACACTTGTGCAGGTCAAATTTGCTTACAGTGGCTGCATACACTTATTTTTCTGAATAGTTACTTCACACTAACAAAATTTGGTTTAATTCAGCGAGAAAGTACGGGTGTATTATAAATATTTCTTTAAAAGAGCAATCTTGAGATCACCCTGAGAAAACTTTCATAATCTGTTCGGAGTAGCAAGGACCTGAGAAAATGTAAAATCCGCAGATACCATGGTCTACGAACTAACAGTATTAATGTATAATATGCTTTAGGCATACAATTTCTATATATCTATATAATATGCATATAGGCATATGTATAAACTATTTGTAATATATAATAATAATGTTTTAATTGTATAAATAATTGTAGTTAAGTATATTAATTTTACATATTCCTATTACATATTACGATATATTTGTACATGTAGGTGACATGCACCACAATCAGCACCACACTCGCCACAATTATAGGTCATTTAGGCATCTTATGGGGTCAAAAGTGGGTCATTTAGGGATCATCGGTGGTCATCATGTGTAATTTGGGGGCCATCCGGGGTCATTAGGGGTTATTTATGGGTCATCAGGGGTTATTATGGGTCATTAGGTGTTATTAAACGTCATTTAGGGGTCAGTCTTGTCAAAGGTTGATCTGATAGGAGTCAGTTGTCTGCTTTAAGTGTGACCATGAAACTTGTTTGAAAGAAACTGTTGAAGATATGTCTGCATGGTAATGTGATCAAGGAAATAAATGAAATGTCTGGTTGAATGGATACATAAAAGATGCTTAAATCTCACTGGCTAAATATGCTAGTAAGTCTATATATAGAGCAGTAGCTAGGCAAAGTAGATATACAAATTGCTTCTGTATAAAGAACGTCAGTTTTTTTTCATGAATATGATGCAAGCCAATGATTGTACGAAGTCTACTATAGAGCTTAGCTCTATGGATGTACCTTCACCCACTGCTGGAAAATTACCTGGAAAACAATGTTGCTACTGTGGAAAGATCTTCAACAGAAGCCGCCATGCTCGGCGACATGAGAGAACTACATGTATGAAGATTCCTTTACGAGCGTTGAAGCATTACGACATTGGTACCATGCAGTTTATGCAAGGCGATACATTAAAGGAACAAATAGAAATCTGCAAGGGTTCGTCTACTGGAAGCCAGTAAGTGATGTCACCAATACCCCATGCTGCATCGGTGGGTACTGTTTCCGCAGACGATTATGATGGGGCAGCAAATTCTAATGAAAGAATGAGATACCTACGTCAGACACTAATGTTCGAAATAACGGCCACATAAATATTTTGTTAAATTTCTCATATCTACTTAACAATTTAAACAAATTCAACAAAACTTTGTATGTTGCCAGTATCTGTAAGAAGCATCGTATTCATAACCCCCTTTTTAAGGCAATTTTTAAGGAAGCAGCAAAAAATAACATTAAGTTTTAATGCCATATTTTAGGGACCAATCAGCCGTTTTCCCCCGAATTCTTCACACACGTAGCGCTACCGTAGTCCATATAAACTTATGTATTTTAAGTGACTCAGGCACTTATTTTCAAAATGACGGTCCTGTAAATATCACAGTTTAGTAAACCATATCATTCAAAACATTAGACTTATTACATGTAAATGTGATACTCAAACACAGAAAAAAGTTTAATGTTGCTGCAACAAAAAAATTACAATTGAGGCATTTCTTTAATTGTTTATGTTGTTGTAACATTAATAATGTTGAGAAAAGTTAATTAATATTAACGATTTACAAAGAGTTATATTCCTAAAATGCAAACATACTGTTTAAGAGTTAATGTTAACAAAGCCTCTATGTAATGTTGCCGCAACCAAAAGTTTTATTACGCTAAAATTAACAGGAAGAACCAAATTTGTTATGTTACTGCGACATTAAAGAAATGTCCAATCAACACAATGTTACACTGACTTCGCATTGTAAAAATGGCGGACAGTACTAAACAGCGGTGACCTCGTAAAATAAAACCACTATATTTAAATTTTAAAGCCTTGCAAGGCAAGTTTACGTGTACAAAATATCCATATATTTATAGAACATCAAGTATTTCCCCGTAACGAAAGAGAACTGCAGTTTGTCGTTATGTCGGTTTAATACTTACAATACGAAACTTAGCTAGATATGTCAAGATAACGCAGTTGGAAGGCAGTCGAATTCCTCGGTTTGGAGATATGCGCTCAGGGCACGTGTTCAATACCACTTACATCGGCATTTTTTTTTTCGTTGGTAATATTTCTTTTTGGGACAAAATAATAGTACTTTGTTTATTTTACATCGGAATGTTTTTATGCGAAAAATACAAGAACATTTTTAACTCAAATTTTACCATCAGTTCAACACAAAATTTGTTTTGTCGCATCATATACACCACATTAAAGTTTACAGTACAGAAAGGATATAATGTTCTTACTTTACTATTTTACTGTTTCAATAAAACAATAACTTAAATGTATATTACATTCACAACTACATTAGTTACTGACGTTTCACAGGTAACGCAGAATTACTGTTGTGGTTACATTAATACTGTTGTACAATGGCGGTTAGTAGTGAACGGCGATCACATTGAAAAATGAAACAACTGTATTTAAATTTTAAAGAACAATATGAAGACTAAGTGTAGTCTAGACTAGTCCTCAAGCGTTGCAAAGCAATTTACGTGTGCCATATATGCATATATCTCTAGAGCTTAAAGTATTTCCACATAACGAAAGAGAACTGCAGTTTGTCGTTTAAATTCTTTCCAATACCTACAAAAAGAAACAGAAACAGATATATTAAGGTAGAGCATTTGGTAGGGCGCTGGGTTCCGTGAAGTAGAAAATGCGAAGTAGTCAGGACATAGGCTTAATTTCCCTGTCTGGCTATTTTTTTTGTTAGAAATATTTATTTTTGTGAGAAAATAATTGCAATTAATTTATTTTACACTTTAATGTTTATTTAAAGCAAAAAAAAAAACACGTCAATTTTTAACACAAATGTCAACATCAATGCAACACATAATTTATTTTGCCGCAACACAAAATTTATTAATGTTGCCAGTACAGTAAGGAGGTAATGTTGTCACAAATGTACTTAATGTTACAGTAATATTAATAGCTCAGTATTATATTACATTAACAGCAACATTTGTCTTTTTTTCTGTGGAAGTCTACCGTTCTTAATGCAGTTTATCGCATTCTAGCTTATGGTACGAGCTTTTCCGGGTTCAAGTCCCGTGTAAGGCACGTGTATATTAGTAAATGTCTCACTACTGTTGCATACGTTTCTGGTTTCATCTCTAATAATATTGCTGTCAAAAATACGCGAAGGCCTTCCTACCATATAACTTTTTAAGAACTTAATTTAAAATAATTTGCACTCATGTAGAGGAAAGTAGTCACATTAGCTACACCAATAACTTATTTTTCAAACTTGTATTTCAAATGGTTTGAATTGCAGTTTGCGCACCTCATAGGCGAAGGCCTTGGCAGTTTTCAAACCAATGTCAAGCCAGGGCCGTCATCTTCTAATGCAAGGAGCTGCGGTGGTGTAGTGGTCAGACTACTCGTCTCCCACCTAGGTGGACCGAGTTCGATTCCTGGCGGGATTTTCGCATGTGGGAATCGTACCGACCGATGCTGTTGTTCGGCGGGTTTTCTCGGCGATCTCCCATTTTCCCCGCACTTCAATTTGCGCCATACTCACCTCGTTTCACCCTCATCGGCTCTCAAGACCTCGATGTTCAGAACCACCCAAATCACTCTACTTCGCTCTTCTAATGCCTGGAAAAATGTCTACACACGACAACGCAGATAAATATTGTTGCGTTCCCAAACATCCAAAGAACAATGCAACACAATTCTGGTATCTGAATATATATTTTAAGAGGCTTAGATTAGAAATTAAATGTGTTGGATCTGATTTAAAATCGAAACTAAAAGGGTGAGATTTGGAAATGAAGCTGAGAAAGAGTGGAGAGTGTGCGATACGTGACGTGAAAGATGTTGCGATGTTCGCATTACTTGTGAGATTAAGTCCTATACCTTAAATCTTGTGCACTTCAAGGACTTGACTTAACATTTCCCTGGAGATAATGCGACATAGCCGTGATTTGAAATATCTCCAGCCGGTCAGACATACTTTATTTTTGTGTTTGTTGATCTGGGGAACTGGTTCCTCACACTCGTCATGGCAGCAAGCAAGCTCACGAAAAATAAACATGCTTTTTAGGCCTTACTTACAAGTTCACGGTGCGAATGCTAACTTACACGATATTTTCTTAAACATGCAGACATTGTTTTTACATAAATAAGAAGATATGATGATACTGCGACTAACCATACAGTGGTTGGACAAAGTTGTTCCATCGTATCAGTTATATTTACAATACGCTGAGTCTTAAAATTTTTTAATGATCAAACATGACATATCAAGGGTACAAGGGTTAACATAAAAAAAGAAAAAATTCAAACTTAGAACAGACTACGTACTCAGAAAAGAAATCGAACATTCCATATTGTTTAAAATTACAGTATATTTTCCGACACAATGATACTATTCTCACAATTTTTCTTTACGTTGCTTCTTTTCACATACTATTAATTTTGGAATGTATGCTCCCTTAACTAACTGCATAGATTCCGTAGGCATATACAGCGTGTTCCACCTAACGTGGACACCCCCAAAATTTCCGGAACGGTTGCAGATCACGAAATGCAGTTTTCGCCAAATGAAATAACGTACGGGGGCAAGTAATTTTCCGCAAAGTGACTATTCGTAACACGTGTATGGACAGAAATAATCAAACCACATATGATTTTTCCCCTGGAAATAAACATTAATTTCAATGTCATCTGAAAGTACGTGCAAAGAGGAATCCAGTGATATAGCATATTCAATGGAAAATAACACAGAAATGCCAATAAATAATGTGCAAATATGATTAAGTTGAGTTGGTCGGTAGCATGGGGCAGTGGACCTGTATACGCGCCGTGACTCATCCTGGCGGGACCACTTGCTAACTAACAGCAGCGCAGCGCCAGTCCCTGTAATTTGGATTTGAGACACGAATATACTGCATATATTACAGAAATTATTTAAGATAGAACAGTGTATAACTGTAAAATATCTGTAATCACAAAGGAAGACTCATCAAATGATTTTACAGATTTATTGTACTAATTTTTTTAAGACGGGAGCAAAAATAGATTTTATAAACGGAATAACTAGTTTGTCTAAACAGACGAAAAAAATTCTGCATTTTGTAATTCGCTATAACCTACTGCCATCTCCGAATTTTTTGCGTGAAGCACTGAAGAAATATAATTACTGTATAGGTAACACGCATTACAATCGATATTTTTGTGAACACACTACATTAGGCCTCTTTTTTACTCTACTTTACTCATAAAATGTAATGAGCTATGTCTGCCTGCAGGTACAGAATGTTCATATGTTTAGAATTGGGCTATAGCACAGGTCTTGATTTAAAACGGCAGTGTGCAATAATTAGACTTACAGGTTCGTCACGGTTAACTGAGTACTTCTGAAAGCCCGGTTAAAGGAAATTTATTTTTCTTTTCATTTTGTCTCCTTCTGCTACATGTGAAATTAACATTGCCATTGGCCTCATCGTTGTATACATACGCCGGTCAAATGGAACTGTGAAATTATTTGAAATGTAAATGTTCTACAAATTTACTCATTCTTACACATTAAGCATTTTAAAAAAAACATAGAGCAAAATAAATAATTTCAGTATTCAGGAAAGTTTATCCAACACCTACAACTCAACATTAAGACATGGGACTACCAACTTTATTGGGAGCATGCCCACATAGCACTGAATATACACGGGATATCCTAATTATATCTACAATATCTAAAAGTCATATAAGTCCTAAAGTGAATATCTTATGAATTTCCTTTGGATATCCAGTAGTGGATATCATTCCGTACCACTTACTGACTATCCATTAGATAGTACGAAACCACCAATAGTCACTACTTAAAGTAAGTGACTAAATCTAAAAATGCCTATAGCGAATCCGATATATATATATATATCACATTTTGGATATTGCGAGGACATTTAGATATCTTTTGGCAGTCTTTTGGATCTAACTTTGCTATTCCTAGAAGTGTCTGGATATCCTCAACGTCATAAAGTGACATCCGTTAAAATGTCTATGTGCTATGGGTGCTAGACAGTGCACCTCCTTAAAATACATGCAGGCAAGGGCAATGACATTTTTCAGAGGTTGATTTCATAAGGACTCGACCGTGAACAGCTTATATCAACATGTGAACTGTCGAGATGCGGAGAGGGGAAAAAAATACAAATTCCGAAGCTGCAGAGATTAGTAGGGATCACGAGCGTGCCGGGGCTCGGATGAAGGGCGATGTCCGTCCGCCAGCAGGCGAGACCGGTGTCACCAGCGGGACTGCCCCCCGCTGGCAGTCCGGAGGCCGATAATTGGAGCAGAGCCGCGGCCAATTAGCAGGCGGCGGATATCGGCAGGACCCCCGCCGCGCACGGCACGAATTTCGGGTCAGCATTCCCGCCGCGCCGAGAGTTGTCCGACGCCACCAAGCGTATTTCACGCTGACGTGGAATGTGCGGGCAGGCTGCTGTACAGGATGTTCCCGAAGAAGTGAGCGCTTTTCAAACCAACCCAACAAAATTAGCAGGGAGGAAATATAAAATTGTCCTGACGCTCGGTGTTTTATTGCGAGAATAAATTTTAAATTTTGGTCCTGCGAGGTTATGGTGTTCCTTGTTTATTCACATTGTAATACGAATCTGCGTATAAGTAACACCTTGCAAGCGTAACAATTCCACGATTTCACTTGGATGGCGCATGAATAATACGAGCAGGCCATGGCAAAGTTAAATTCACAGATGGTGGAATGAGTGAGTGAGAAAAGAGATTTGGGCGANAATAATACGAGCAGGCCATGGCAAAGTTAAATTCACAGATGGTGGAATGAGTGAGTGAGAAAAGAGATTTGGGCGACTCTTAACAGTGAGGTCTTGAGAGCCGATGAGAGTGATTGAGGTATGGAGCAGCGCTGGAATGAAATGACGGGGTAAACGGGAGATCCCCGAGAAAACCCGCCGACCAGTGGCATCGTCCGGCACGATTTCCACATGCGAAAATCCTGGAGTGACCCGCCCGGGGATTGAATCCGGTTCGCCTTGGTGGGAGGCGAGCAGGCTAACCATTCAGCCACCGCGGGNGGAGTGACCCGCCCGGGGATTGAATCCGGTTCGCCTTGGTGGGAGGCGAGCAGGCTAACCATTCAGCCACCGCGGCCCCCAGGTGGTGGGGGGATACAATGTAACTACAGTCGGCTCATGACTGGAAGAGACATTCTTGAAGCCCTGCTAAAGATCTACTTTCAAGCCCATTTCGTATCCTTCTGCCAAAGGGTAAACAAACATTACCATGTGGCAGTCACATGGCAATGTTTACATGCAATGTTTACATTCCACTGTGTTGTGTACATGTGTTCGTACATGCACGTACCCATCATACAAGTAATGTATATATTATTAATGGATATTCCACAAGCATAAAGTTTTTAATCTTGAGAATTTCACACAAAAGAATATGTGATGCAAGCGAAAAACATTTCATTATATAAACCCAAAATGTGAGTATTAAATATTAGATGTTTCGTGTGCGTGCCTCTGTCTGTGTGTGTGTGTGTATATGTTTGATTTTGACTGGGGCATTGGGTGGTGGAGAAAAACTTTCACTTTGATTACATATTATAGACACAATACTTTGCAATGAAATGTGTCAACATTCAAGGAGTTCATCCAAAAACATTAACATGGCAACGCCAATCTCTCATAAGTCCCCGGATGGCCGTGCTGTAGAGAATTTGTGCGATTCTTGTTTAACCTAATATTTCATTTATCGGTTTTTTTTACACTAATATCAGCTCTTTATTATTTGATTTTTCATAACGTATGACTTTAATTTGTGCTAACCTTCTCGTACAGATTCCTTTTGCTTTTGAAATCTGTATAAGAGATTACTCATAGTGCGTTCTAACGTGTTTAATATTTTTCAAATTTATTTCAGGTTTGCTTAAAATTTTATTTACTGTATTTTACGTTGTATGTTGCGGTAGTTTTTGTGTGCAGTCATGAGTTCTACTAAGGTGAATAAAAGATAAGTCACCAACGCCAACAGGACATCACTAACCTCACCGAATTGTTGTATTCACTAATTAGCTGAGGGGAAATGAAACCCTGCAACGTCGCGGAAAGAGCGGCAGAAATGTTGAAACTCTCCAGATCTACAGTGCTAAGGTATGTTAAAATATCTGTAGTATTAACCATTGCGTTTGCAAGTTGTGTGTGTTAAGATCAATTACGTTGGCCCACGAAATGTGTTTACAAGAACATAAAGAAAATTTGTTAATAACTTGATAACATCGTCGAACGTTGTCTACATGTATTTTTAAAGTTTTATTTTGGTAATTATTAAGTTTATAGGGTTTCCTGTAAAAATAAAAATAATTAATTGAAAATCTTATATTTCCACTCTGCTAATGATGCAGAACACGAATATACGAGGGGCATTAACGTCCGACTAATTTCGTAATATGTGCCCACCTAACCTAACAGAACCTAACCCCACGATGAGTGAATCACTATTTTACATTTTTTAACTAACCTAGGATTGTAGGGTTATATAGTAACCAATACCTGCCACCTATTAAACTAACCTAAACTAACACACGGCAGAGCATATCACATTGTCACACATCATTTGTAAACAAACCCTTGTATGTTTTTGGTATCAGTAACTGTAGTTGACCCAGTAACTGAATTATGGTCCTTTTTAAATTGTGCAAATTAGGTTGACTATGTAGCTCTGAAAGTGAAAAATATGACACTGATAATTTACAATAACTAAAAGACAATGGCTGTAGAACAGTAGTGTTGGGGAAATGCATTAATACA
>NQII01004508.1:10779-21654 GCA_002778355.1 Clitarchus hookeri
TCTCTTTGTGCTGGCAACCTAACGGCATAACTGTATCCGCGCTCGCCGCTGTTTGTAATGTTATATGCATGTAGCTAACGGCTAGGGTGTTTTTTCAAAGGTTGATTTTCAAAAGTTTCTTCCAGTTGTGAACCGACTATAGAGAAGTATATCCTAAGAAGGACTTTCAAAATTGCTTATTTTACCGTGAGCAGCCTTTAACTGGCCGGTGTTACATAACGCAAGGTCAGTTGGGTGGTGGGGGGTCTGGCTTTAATTTTCNGACTTTCAAAATTGCTTATTTTACCGTGAGCAGCCTTTAACTGGCCGGTGTTACATAACGCAAGGTCAGTTGGGTGTGGTGGGGTGTCTGGCTTTAATTTGCTGCCACACGTCGGGAAGGACTAAATGGCGTGGCGGTCTTTTACATGCAGCCACACAGAGTACTTAAGAATACAGAGGTGATAAAGCCCCTTGTACCGCGAACTCCAGCCGCACACGCCAGCGAAATAGCGTCACTGACCACAGCAACACGTTGGAACGCCGTTCGCCAATGAACGCCTGGAATAGTCTATTCGCAGTTTCTTCACTCTTTTTTAATCAAACCTTTGTAAAATCATTCCGTGTATGACGTGATTAGTTATTGGTTAAATATGCCATTGATCATACACGTTGTATACCTCTGTCAACATGAAAGTATCTTATTTTTTANATATGCATGTAGCTAACGGCTAGGGTGTTTTTTCAAAGGTTGATTTTCAAAAGTTTCTTCCAGTTGTGAACCGACTATAGAGAAGTATATCCTAAGAAGGACTTTCAAAATTGCTTATTTTACCGTGAGCAGCCTTTAACTGGCCGGTGTTACATAACGCAAGGTCAGTTGGGTGTGGTGGGGTGTCTGGCTTTAATTTGCTGCCACACGTCGGGAAGGACTAAATGGCGTGGCGGTCTTTTACATGCAGCCACACAGAGTACTTAAGAATACAGAGGTGATAAAGCCCCTTGTACCGCGAACTCCAGCCGCACACGCCAGCGAAATAGCGTCACTGACCACAGCAACACGTTGGAACGCCGTTCGACAATGAACGCCTGGAATAGTCTATTCGCAGTTTCTCCACTCTTTTTTAATCAAACCTTTGTAAAATCATTCCGTGTATGACGTGATTAGTTATTGGTTAAATATGCCATTTATCATAAACGTTGTATACCTCTGTCAACATGAAAGTATCTTATTTTTGATATTAAATTTAAGTTTTGCCTCTATTTTGTTTATAAATTAAAATATTTTTTTTTATAATAACTATGAATGAAAACAGTGAGAAGATGTGCGCGTTGGTAGCGCCCAGTAAGAAATAGTTCTCATGCAAAATATAATTACAACTGAGTGCGCACGAATGCTGTGCGGTTTTCTTTGGTGTAATTTTCTAGACTTAGTAAAGCTCAGTTTGCCAAGGCGGAGGAATATCCTGGAAGCAAAACTTTAGCAGGGCTCCAGAAAAGTGTGAAGCAACCAACCAGACACTGCAGAGCCTCGCGCGGCCAACCAGCGAGTGGGTAGGCCCGCATCTCAAAGTGAGCTCCACGCCACTTCGCCTGTGCACAGTAAACTCCACGCCACTTCGCCTGTGCACAGTAAACTCCACGCCACTTCGCCTGTGCACAGTAAATATGTTCTGTACTTGTTACAAGAACTTTTTTGGAAACTAGTGGCCAAAGATTTTCTTGTAACTCTACAGCTGAAATATTGTAAATTTTATAGAAAACATTTTTTTATAAAACATACAAAACATTTTATGCAGTTAAATATTTATAATAAACTTGAAGTCTACAACATTTTCTTGTTAAAATTAAATATAAGTTTTAGATGTGAAATTTACTCTAATTAATTAATACTGTTACAAAAATATATTTGGTAACTAGTTTTCAAAGAATTCCTTATACAAATATAGAAAAATTTTACAGTATGTGCACATAACTACTCTGTGGTAATGCCAACTTAAAAATGATTTTTTACGTGTGATTTAGATATTGGAAAGGCCATACCTCAGTCCACTAACAAAAATAAAATAAGTTCAAAAAGCTGATTAAATAAACGAGCGTTGGCCAGCACATTGCACACCTCATCCATATTCATGAACAGCAGTGGCCCTCCAGGGACGCAGAGAGAATATAGCAGGCGAGCGCACTTGTGGTTTGGTTAAAAGGGGCAAGGGGAGGTGGGCAAGTGTTTGAAAAGAGGCCGGGGGGAGGCAGGGTGTAAGTTTTGAGAAGGGCTCGCAAGCCCCATGTGCGAGTGGGCCAGGCTTGCCGCTGATATGGCCGGCCGGTGGCGTCACGCAGATGCGCTCTCCCCGCAGCCTCGCGTTGGTCCGGCGGGCTCCCGACAGTGATGGGTCGCCCCGAGTCTTGACCTCAGTCTACCCCTTGCGCTAGTTGGAAGTACCCTCTCTGCTCTTTATATCGCTACCAGGGAGGGCGCGGCGAGTGTTAGCCTGAAAGGAAGAGGCTGCTGGGATGTTATCACTTAGAGGTTGGGGTCCGCGATGGTGTAGTGGTTAGACTACTCGCCTCCTATCGAGGTGAACCGAGTTCGATTCCCAGTGGGGTACGCTCCCGGATCTTCGCAAGTGGGAAGAGGCCGGACGATGCGACTGGTCGGCGGGTTTTCTATTGGATCTCCCGTTTCCCTTGCCCTTGCATTCCGGTGCTGCTCCATTCTGACATCATTGCACCCTCATTGGCCTCAAAACCTCTTTGCTAAGAGACGCCTAAATCTCTCAACTGAACAACTCCCGAGCTACAATCAATGTTATTATTGGTAGGCACTGTAAACTGCAAAGGCCAGTTACTAATTATCTTCGATTTGGATGACTTTGTTTGTAAATCGTGCATCAGGGTTATGGATGGTTCACTCTCGTATAGTCAAAACACAGTCTATAGCTCGTTCGTTGTGGCAGTGGCGGATCTATAGACCTATTAAGAAGGGAGCTACTTGAGAGGTGAGGCAGTGCGCATTACAATCAAACCACATGCTTGTAGGCTGTTTACGGTAGAGTAAGCTGTTTTGATATCAACCTTCGAAAAAATATCACTACCCGGTAACTGCTTATACACTTTCGTACACTCTGACATGGAGGCTCCCAGTTAAGTTGGCAGCGAATTGAGAAAAATAATTCCAAGTCTTTACGTTTTACTGCAAGTGAAATGTCTAAATTGATAGAAAATCAAGTTTGTGCTTATCAGCTTTTTACACATTAGTGTGCGAAATGGCATATTATTAATTCATTTAGATTCCCAAAAACATCACGTTTTTCAATGGACCGGTGCATGAATAAGGTAATTAGGCTATGTAAATTTTACATATATGTAGTAGTAAGTAGTAGGGCAGAGTTCCTTCGGGGACAGGATTCACGATTCAGGAATTAGGATTCGTCAGCCACCTCGGTTTAGGGGACATTGAGGGGTAATTTAGAGATCATTTGCGGAGCAGGAGGGGACAATTCTGTGAGTAGTCGGTCTTGCAGTTGTCAGTTGTTTGCTTTAAGTGTGACTATGAGTTCAAGGTGAGCGAAGAATTGTCTGTAAGAAACTGTTGAAAATGCACACTCCGTAATGAGGTGTCGGTATTGTGAGGTGCCAGTCTTGGGTTGAGGCAGTCTAGCGAGGGGTCAGCCATCTTGTGAAGTGACTGTCTTGTGTTGACTGTGATAAAATGTAACTCCTTAACACTTAAAAATATTAACTTCCTTATTGACCATTATTTTGTTAACGATTCTCCATTTCACATAGATAAGTATATTTGCCACAATTAGCACCACAATTTTTTTTTTTTCAGATAAAATTAATTTTATGGTTTTTTATGTATTTTTGCACACAACCACATCTTACATTTTTTATGTTTATATTTTACTTCTTATTTTTTTATGTATTTGAGTAAGTAGGTATTTTGTAGTCTTTATAACTACATGTTCTTAGAAACCTTTTATTTTAATGTATTTTATTTCTCTAATTTTTTAATTCAATCACCAATTATATTTCAAGTTAATGATCTGTTTTGTCTTAATACTTATAAGTTTTTGCATGCAAACTTAAATCCGTACACTGTTACTTGTGACACAAGGATCAATCTGAATAAAATACTTAAGTAATTTTTACACACGCCATTTATTTACATGAATGAGAAATGTTTTTATGAACACACACTACCAACACGTAATATTTGTAACTTGTAGTTATTTCATATGCATTGCTAAATGCATAGCTTAACAAGAAATAATGACTCGTTAACAGAAGTTTGTTTATCATTTAGAACAACGGTACATTACATTTGTCCAGCAGCAGCTCAAACTTCACAGACCATCAATTAACTAAACGAGGACGGATTTTAAAATTTACTTATATTCGACTTTGGTAATTGAATCACTCACATCCGGAAGTGTGTCGGTTGCCTCTGGAAACAGCAAATTCACCGCTTCATTGATAATGAGGTCAGGTTCAGATGTTCGTTGATGTTTACCCATCTGGGAGGAGCTGGGCTCGAACGAGTCGGGATTCCCAGCACCGATTCAGTGCAAATTAATATCGCACACCTCTCCATGCTCCTTGAGCTGGCTACCGGACCAGTAACTATAGGCAACACAACTTAGTCCAGATACATTCTTGCCAGATGTAAGCCAGCCATATTATCTGTCTGCTGNCAGTAACTATAGGCAACACAACTTAGTCCAGATACATTCTTGCCAGATGTAAGCCAGCCATATTATCTGTCTGCTGCAAACTTAAAGCTCGTCAACGTAGTGGGGCCTGATTTATATAGGACAAACTACAAAATGGCGATGCTGCCTCCTTTCTTGGAAATCGGTAATGACGTCGTTTAACGATCTGGACAAACAGTAACAGCAACCTTCAGACAGTCTCGCTAAAAGTAACAAAACTATTACATTTTCTGCAGGTAACTTCGCCTTCCACCTCCACACTGTCTATATCGTCGTCGTTGGACGATGCACACGTATGCTCTGAACCGAAGCCAGTGCTCTGTNTTCCACCTCCACACTGTCTATATCGTCGTCGTTGGACGATGCACACGTATGCTCTGAACCGAAGCCAGTGCTCTGTCAATTACATACATATTACAGAACATATACCTGCTTCATTTATGTACCGCACCAGCAAGAAACAATACTTGATGGCTTTAATTTAGCACTACATAACAGTTCGTCTCTGTATACAGAAAACTAATATGATGCACAAGGCGTGTCTAATGTCGGCATCAACCCGCCCCTGCATTTACTTTCATGCCTTTTGCGCCATATACTATTACAGCTTTCGGTAGTACTTGTCATCTTCACATAGGGAGTTTGCTAATAGCTGGGAGGTTTCTTGCGGTGAAAATATATTCCNAAAATGTAACTCCTTAACACTTAAAAATATTAACTTCCTTATTGACCATTATTTTGTTAACGATTCTCCATTTCATATAGATAAGTATATTTGCCACAATTAGCACCACAATTTTTTTTTTCTTCAGATAAAATTAATTTTATGGTTTTTTTATGTATTTTTGCACACAACCACATCTTACATTTTTTATGTTTATATTTTACTTCTTATTTTTTTATGTATTTGAGTAAGTAGGTATTTTGTAGTCTTTATAACTACATGTTCTTAGAAACCTTTTATTTTAATGTATTTTATTTCTCTAATTTTTTAATTCAATCACCAATTATATTTCAAGTTAATGATCTGTTTTGTCTTAATACTTATAAGTTTTTGCATGCAAACTTAAATCCGTACACTGTTACTTGTGACACAAGGATCAATCTAAATAAAATACTTAAGTAATTTTTACACACGCCATTTATTTACATGAATGAGAAATGTTTTTTATGAACACACACTACCAACACGTAATATTTGTAACTTGTAGTTATTTCATATGCATTGCTAAATGCATAGCTTAACAAGAAATAATGACTCGTTAACAGAAGTTTGTTTATCATTTAGAACAACGGTACATTACATTTGTCCAGCAGCAGCTCAAACTTCACAGACCATCAATGAACTAAACGAGGACGGATTTTAAAATTTACTTATATTCGACTTTGGTAATTGAATCACTCACATCCGGAAGTGTGTCGGTTGCCTCTGGAAACAGCAAATTCACCGCTTCATTGATAATGAGGTCAGGTTCAGATGTTCGTTGATGTTTAACCATCTGGGAGGAGCTGGGCTCGAACGAGTCGGGATTCCCAGCACCGATTCAGTGCAAATTACTATCGCACACCTCTCCATGCTCCTTGAGCTGGCTACCGGATCAGTAACTATAGGCAACACAACTTAGTCCAGATACATTCTTGCCAGATGTAAGCCAGCCATATTATCTGTCTGCTGCAAACTTAAAGCTCGTCAACGTAGTGGGGCCTGATTTATATAGGACAAACTACAAAATGGCGATGCTGCCTCCTTTCTTGGAAATCGGTAATGACGTCGTTTAACGATCTGGACAAACAGTAACAGCAACCTTGAGACAGTCTCGCTAAAAGTAACAAAACTATTACATTTTCTGCAGGTAACTTCGCCTTCCACCTCCACACTGTCTATATCGTCGTCGTTGGACGATGCACACGTATGCTCTGAACCGAAGCCAGTGCTCTGCCAATTACATACATATTACAGAACATATACCTGCTTCATTTATGTACCGCACCAGGAAGAAACAATACTTGATGGCTTGAATTTAGCACTACATAACAGTTCGTCTCTGTATACAGAAAACTAATATGATGCACAAGGCGTGTCTAATGTCGGCATCAACCCGCCCCTGCATTTACTTTCATGCCTTTTGCGCCATATACTATTACAGCTTTCGGTAGTACTTGTCATCTTCACATAGGGAGTTTGCTAATAGCTGGGAGGTTTCTTGCGGTGAAAATATATTCCACCTGAGCCAGAAATGAATATTCCCATTGCACATTTCAAAATAAGTCAAGCTGCTATTCTCCCACACTCATATGTAAAGCAGATCCCATATTCTACACAGTGTTGGCTTATATAGACGTAATCATACTGCAAATTAGGATCGAACATGCTGCAATCGATATCTTAATACTGGGAGAGGACCTGGAAGCAGGTCAATTTCCTCTCCTTCAGATCTGCTTTAGTTATCGACTTCGAACTGATACTCTGCTGGCTGTGGCGGCTGGTAGCCACGGGACTGGTAAACTTCTTGCAACCATCGCATATGGATACTAGAAGCATTACTGGTGAGGACGAGAACTGGCGAGATCGGGTCAACTGCTGCTTATATGGCCAAAGTATTTTCAAGATGGCTGCCAGCTCACGACGTCTTTGATAGATAGGCATCACACAAGAGTGGTGAGCACAAGGTCTGCCATTCCTTCTTCCCATGGTTCAGGATGGCGGTTTGCTGATCGCCATTGCAATGCTCCATCCCTCTAGTTGCATCATGGCGAACATTTATCTTTATCTCGTAACTGATTGCTCCTGTACCCCAAACTTAACTCCGCTGTTCTTCTTCCACATGCGATATCAGCTGATTTGTAGTGACAGTCATCGATACCTGTAGCAAATTCGTCTGGACCAGGCTGGTCAAGACGAAGAATTCATGCGTTGTCACCGAGACCATGGGTTTGGAAATGTACCACATGGAAGCTGTCTGGTGGTAGATAATATAAAATAAATAACTAGCAAACTCTATACTGTCCAATACTGAGGAATCAAAATTGTCTTAAAGTCGTTATTTAGTTGCCAATGGGCAGATACGATTAATTGGTATGGAAGGGGGGGATATTTTTTGTTACATATGGCAAATTATTAATTTTTGGGGAGGGGTGGGTGAGTGGTTGGGTGTGTATGACTGAGCAATGAAAGGGGTGGGAGTCTAATGTTATGCTACTGGTTTTTAAAGATTTGTTTTCAATTTTTTATATTTGGTGGGGAGAATGGGGTCAAGGTTAAGGACACAAATATTCTATATTGTGGTTGGAGTCAGTAATTTAATATGTCCGTAGATTTTTTGTAATTTGTTCTCAGTTTTTCGAGTTCAAGGTCATTGGGGTCAAGGTCAAGGCACCATCCTCCAACTTGGTGGTCGGAGTCAGATACTTAATATGTTCGTCGATTATTAACAATTTTTAGAATTTTTCCTTAATAATTTGTGTTCAGTGTCATTGAGGTTAAGTTCAGGGCCACTGGCATCCACAAAGGATGTCGGAGTCTGATGTAATATGTTCATAAACTTTTGTTAGTTTCTTTCGAAATTTTTTACAATATTTTCTCGGTTTTTTGGGTTCAAGGTTTTTGAGGTCTAGGTCAATACCAGCTGCAACCAGCATGGGTGTCTTAGTCAGTGATGTAATATGTTCCTACACTTTTATTAGTGTCTTTCAATTTTTACAATTGTGTTCTAGATTTTTATGACTTAAGGCGTGTGACGGGGGTGGAGGGTGAGAGGGTGGAGGGTAAGGTGGTGTGGTGAGGGCGAGGTTAGCATTATATGTTACTCGATTTTTTAAATCAATTTTTCGAATTTTTACAATTTTTCTCGATATTTTTATGATTTGTAGAGGGTTAGGTAGAAGAGGGTGTTTGGTGAAATTGGTGGGATGAGTGTAACGTTAACTTTATATGTCCTTCAATTTTTAGAATCAATTTTTTTATTTTTTGATTTTTCTCAATTTTTTATGATTGGGAAAAGTGTTGTCGGGGAGGGGGTTAGGTGATGTTTGGTGGGGTGAGTGAGAGGCAGGGAAACATTATGTTTCTAGATTTTTATAAATTTTTTTAGATTTTTGCATTTTGAAAAATTATTTTTGGGTCAAGGTCAAGGTAATGGGTCAAGGTCACCAAGATCCAATATGGTGGTTGGATGCCATCGCAAAATGGCCGCCCAGGCCACCTCGACAACCGAGGTGGCTGGCGAATCCTAAATCCTTAATCATGTATCCTGTCCCCGAAGGATCTTTATCCTACTACTCATATAGCTCAAGGCTGCAGATTTGAGAAGTAACGTAGATTTTAAGCAGGGCTTTCAAAAGTGCTCAATTAACCACGAGCATCCTATACTAGTTAGCATTACATTTTACTGATACATGTAAATGTGAGTACTTAGTGGAGAGGCTCTCAAAATACTTTTTAAAATCTCCTGTTTCTGTACTAAGTATATGAATTAATACTGCGGTATTAACACTGTTTCAAGAATAATCTCATTTCACGCAGTGTAAAATCAATAGCCAACGGAGGGGCTTAAGTCCCCTAATCTCACCCCTAGGATCCGCCACTGCGTTGTGACAACGAAACAAATACTGTGTTGGCTTAAGAACAGCTCCGATCAAAATATTTCTTTATTATTATTTGCAATGCCTGTAACAATAAACAAAAGTGGTTCTGAAAGGGTTAATGTTTCCTTTCACGCGCAATTACCATGCAACTTTTGTGGGGAAGCTCACTGCAAAAGAAAACAAGAAGTTACCAATATAACTAAATCGCCTAATTTCCTCTACGTATGTTTGCGAGTAAAGCTGATAAAGTAGGGTCTACTCTAAGACCGAGGTAAAAGGAACATGGGCGTTAAAATAAAACATTTATATTGCAATCATTTTGAAAATAGGATTATGACACTCTTAAAACACGTCAGTTTCTATGGCTTACCATAGTAATACTTTTTTCCCAAAATGTTACTGTAATCGGTTGATTATTNTTCCTCTACGTATGTTTGCGAGTAAAGCTGATAAAGTAGGGTCTACTCTAAGACCGAGGTAAAAGGAACATGGGCTTTAAAATAAAACATTTATATTGCAATCATTTTGAAAATAGGATTATGACACTTTTAAAACACGTCAGTTTCTATGGCTTACCATAGTAATACTTTTTTCCCAAAATGTTACTGTAATCGGTTGATTATTNTTAAAACACGTCAGTTTCTATGGCTTACCATAGTAATACTTTTTTCCCAAAATGTTACTGTAATCGGTTGATTATTTCCTGAAATATGGCATTAAAGTAGAGTTATCTTACAAAATTGTGGGAAAGAAATTGGCCTCTGTATAGTCAAATTTAATCTTTTTAATATAAGCTGCTGCCAGCACACAAAGTTTGGTTAGACTTGGTTACATGGTTTCGTTGATACAGCGTAGCAATCAAAATTGTTTATGTGGTTTCATTTTAAAAATAAGTTTCTGGCCCACTTGAAACATATCAGTTTCATGAAGATCGTAGTATTTATTGTTTGTCAAATTTGGTAGGAACTGGTTGATTATGTCTACAAATGTGCACAAAAAATACATTTTTTCATGTTTCGCTATGCTACAAAATGGCAGACAAAAGTGGCAATGTATTATNCAAATGTGCACAAAAAATACATTTTTTCATGTTTCGCTATGCTACAAAATGGCAGACAAAAGTGGCAATGTATTAGCAGCACATATGATGCTTGTAGTTGAGATATTCTACATTCCAAGTTTTTTCGAAACTTAACGACGACTCACGTTATTTACATTAACTAGCGTTGCACCCCACGTCCGGGCGCCACTTTAACTTGATGTATTGCTGTGTATGTATTTAGGCCCCACAGTTGTGCGCCAAATTAACGACGACTCATGTACCGCCACTGGGGAAGACATGGCGGCTTATATGGTCAGAGTTAATGTCCCCCAGGCACCGACTATAAAGTGCGTGGAGGTTGTGGGTATTGTAATGAGGTAGACTATTACTGTTGTATTGTGAAGTACGAATATATTGTCTCGTGTCTATATTCACAAATACACAACATCAAAACTTGGAGAGGTGAGGTACTGTGCTAGTTCGGTTACTCGGATTTACTGGGCGAATTCTTGGTTGAGTGGGGCTTCTGTGACGGTGATTGTCATACTTAACTCA
>NQII01004508.1:21878-45961 GCA_002778355.1 Clitarchus hookeri
GGCCTTCGCTTCAGCTCCACGTGTCCCGAAATTTTCCACCTGCCTGTGGTTTCACGTGCCGTCTCGTAGGCGCCAGCGAAGTGCGCTAGGCGGGGGTCGTGTGAGGGGGTGATGGATGTGAGCCAATATCGTGCTATAATCCCTAAACCGGCACGCGACAAACTGATCAAACTTGATGGTGTATATATATATATATCAGGTTAATTTATATATATATATAAATTAACCCTAAATAATTATATAACCAGCATGGCGAAAATAGGTTTGTAGATAGATACCTGCCAGCATACAAATTTTGGTTGAACTGGTTACATCGTTTCATACATATAGCACAGTAATAGAAATGTTTATATGGCCACCATTTTAAGAATAAGAGCTTGACACACTCAAAACATAACTGTTTACATGGTGTACTGTAGTTTTTGTTGTCTGCCATTTTTTGTAGTATGTTANCTTGACACACTCAAAACATAACTGTTTACATGGTGTACTGTAGTTTTTGTTGTCTGCCATTTTTTGTAGTATGTTGGTTGTTTCTTTTGACAGGAACAGAAAATTTATTTTATATGTATACCAAGTTAACATAAAATATTGATATATCTGTAATGTTGAAAATAAGTGGTTAACGTTTTAAGTTCTGTTAACATGGTCAATTCTAGTGTAATTTACCTGATAAATTTTGTAGGAATCCATTCGGTAGTTTCCGAGATATAATGTAAAATTTTTATTTGTTGCGAAGTAGGCTACTATTTTCAAAAATGGCAGACCAATAACCGTAGACCTTTAGCCAATGTCTCTAAATTAAACATATACATGATAAAGTGGCAACACACGAAATTTGGTTTAAATTGGTGAAATTGTTCTCGAGATATGAAATGGCTCCTTAAATATTAAAATGGCCACAAACAACATACTGCGTGGTTATAAAAGTCGAATGATCTTACTTATTAGTATATTAGTACCGAGTTTGGTGAAATCAGGTTTAAGTTCAAATGTTATTTGTCGTGTGGAAGGGTGGGGGGGTTCATAAATACAGACATTCTTCGCATGATTACTTAAGCTTTTATTTCCAAGGAAACGAGGCTAAACATCTACAACGTAGTCGAAGATCAAACGATGCCTTCAGTTTCTTAGTTTTCATTAAGAACGTGAACGATAGGTACTCCTTGCTCTTCGGTGTTCAGCCGGAAAGCCTGTTCGAACGACTCATAGGAGAGTGCTAGTAAGTGATCCTGTAGTCGTTTTTCTAAGCCTGTCGCAGAAATAATGAGGAAGGAACAACATAACATTCTGTCCTGAAACCGTTTCCGCAACAAAAAAAAAATATATTGTGACCCGATCGGCAGTCGACTCTNCAACATAACATTCTGTCCTGAAACCGTTTCCGCAACAAAAAAAAAATATATTGTGACCCGATCGGCAGTCGACTCTGGGACCACCAGTCAAACGTCATGAACATATTTTCGGATTTATTTTTCACAAAAAGAGAAAAATTTACAAATCATCATTTTGAGCGGTAAGCTAGTCATGTAAGATCGCTAGCATGCCTTTAATGGCGTTTAAAGAATCATGGTAACAGTGGGGAATCTCGATGCTTGTAGGTTCTAGTCGATGGGTGTAGACACGCTGTGATCGGTTTCATAACTAATTGCTAAATAAAAGATTTGCAATTAATAACAGTTGGTCTGCCGAGGAAACAAATCACTTTCTTCAAAAGTTAGCCATGTGGTTTACGATTACCAGCTATTTGAGTAAATATCACTTTGCAAATACGTTGACGATTCACCACTGCGCATACAAACACCGCCAAATGATAGGTAAACATTTTTGCACCTTTGTTTGTTTAACATTTACGATATTATTTTTTGAACATCACGATTTTGACTGCCAAGAAACGAAACATTTTTTAATTGTCAGAAGTCTATTCTTGATGGCAAAACGCTGTTCAGAGTATCTGTAAAATGAGCGTTATGTAGTGGCAAAATGTTGAAACCAAAAACTCTACCTAGCCATACTTGAAAAGTGAGTTTTTTTGTCTTAAAATAGAGTTTTGCGTTAAACAGCGAGTTCGCCCCGGTTTCTTATGTCTGCGCNGAAAAGTGAGTTTTTTTGTCTTAAAATAGAGTTTTGCGTTAAACAGCGAGTTCGCCCCGGTTTCTTATGTCTGCGCGTACAAGTTATTCAAACAATTTATCCTTTAACTAGAAGGGTTTTTACTCTAAAATACTAAAGAGTAACGTATGTTATTTAAATTGTGACGGAGGCTTTCCAACACATGAAACATAACCCACGTCTCTCCCTCCTATCAGTGGGTTCTACTAAATTTGATTGAATTCAAGTTCAGGCAGCAGTGTCTCGATAAAACGCAATCGTCAGGAGGCACAACAGCGGATATATGACGAGGGTGGTGAAAATGTCCCAAAACAGTGTTCTCCTTTCTTTCAAGTATGTTTGGGCAACTTTTTTTTGTTGTAGTGCCCCAAAAGGTACAAAACAGAACATTTGTATATGGAATACAATACCTTTGCCAAGAAATATAAAAGCGGTCTATTTAAACCCCGACCAGCGCAGTCATACAACAATTGATTACTATAAAATCCTTTACATGTAGGATGAAAGTTACAATACTTCCCACACAATTCACACATTAAAACTCCCCATTGCTTAAACGCGGATAGGAAAATTACAATATTAAACTTTATTAACTTAAGCATAAAATCCATGATCACCCATTCCCCCTTAAGGAATGCATATTTCCACCCTGGTGAAAGTCTCTCTATCTTCTATTTCCAAGCACAGCAAAGCGTCTTTTCTATTCGGTCGTTTCACAGCACTAAGAGTTTCTCGAAGGTAATAGAACATTATAATAGCATATATCAAGTTGTATGGTAGTTTCTTTGTGACGCCACACACCGTTACGCAGAGAACAGCAGCCACCAGCAGAGGGGAAAGGAGAGGAAACTGCAACGCTTCGAATGAACAAAACCTCGCTCCGAGTCGCACATTAGTCGCTGCGCTCCGCGTTAGCAGACAGCGCCGTCGAAGCGGTCCACCACCGGGCCACAACCACCAAGTATGTGCAACGTGTCTTCGGGTCTCGGTTCCCTCGTGATCGTATGAGCGTTTTATGACGTGTATGTGAATGCAGTGATGTGACAACCGTCACAACATTCTGACAAATATTTTACGCCCTCTCATTTTTATATTAGTTAAAATATTTAAATGGTTATAACTCTGATTTCAATTATATACAAATATGTGCACGTAAAATAACTCTTTTATCAAAATATAGATCTGTAAAATTTAATATAGGTTGTTCACTGTAAACTGAGCACTTCTGAAAGCCCTGCTTAAGATTTTCTTGCATGCACATTGTATGTTCTTCCACAATATGTAAAATGGACATTACCATTGGCTTAATCACTATATTCATGCGTCATTCAAATAAAACTGTGAAATTGTTAGAAAATAAAGTATTTTACCAAATTTAATAATTCTCACACTTGTGTACATTAAAACAGTATATAAATAAGGTGAAATCATTTCAGTATTCAGAATGGTTTACCAAACCCTTTTAATTCAACTTTAAAATAGGGAGCTACTTTCCACGTGCCCATTAAAATATATTCAGATAGAGGCGATGATATTTTTCAAAAGTTAAATTCAAAAGTGCTCACTTTACCGTGAACAGCCTTTGCCAAGCTTAGCACAAAGGAAATCGCGTTACGCGTTTACTATTAACGGTGAAATGAGCACTTTTGAAACCAACCTCTGAAAAATATCACTGCCCAGAGCTACATTCACCTAAGCTTCAGTACACGCTGGCGTGCAGACTTCCAGTTAAGTTGGCAGCGAATTAATAATAAATAGTTCTAAGGCTTGAAGTTGCTTTGAGAGTGCAATACGTATATGTGTGTCTATTGAAGTCAGTGTTTGTTGAAAGCATGAATTCGCATGTTATTAGCACATTTAATTTCATTAAAAATCACCTTGGTTTCTATTTGAATGACGCACGAATAAAGTTGCGACAGTCGATATCAACGTTAAACTTTCATACAGCGAAAAGGAAAGTATAGACTAAGCAAGACTTTCAGAAGTTTTCAATTAACCGTCAACAGTCTCTACGTGTACATACCTTGTTGAAGGCTATTGACATATTTGTAAGTGTGGNTTCTTTCAAGTATGTTTGGGCAACTTTTTTTTGTTGTAGTGCCCCAAAAGGTACAAAACAGAACATTTGTATATGGAATACAATACCTTTGCCAAGAAATATAAAAGCGGTCTATTTAAACCCCGACCAGCGCAGTCATACAACAATTGATTACTATAAAATCCTTTACATGTAGGATGAAAGTTACAATACTTCCCACACAATTCACACATTAAAACTCCCCATTGCTTAAACGCGGATAGGAAAATTACAATATTAAACTTTATTAACTTAAGCATAAAATCCATGATCACCCATTCCCCCTTAAGGAATGCATATTTCCACCCTGGTGAAAGTCTCTCTATCTTCTATTTCCAAGCACAGCAAAGCGTCTTTTCTATTCGGTCGTTTCACAGCACTAAGAGTTTCTCGAAGGTAATAGAACATTATAATAGCATATATCAAGTTGTATGGTAGCNCGGTCGTTTCACAGCACTAAGAGTTTCTCGAAGGTAATAGAACATTATAATAGCATATATCAAGTTGTATGGTAGCTTCTTTGTGACGTCACACACCGTTACGCCGAGAACAGCAGCCACCAGCAGAGGGGAAAGGAGGGGAAACTGCAACGCTTCGAATGAACAATACCTCGCTCCGAGCCGCACATTAGTCCCTGCGCTCCGCGTTAGCAGACAGCGCCGTCGAAGCGGTCCGCCACCGAGCCACAACCACCAAGTATGTGCAACGTGTCTTCGGGTCTCGGTTCCCTCGTGATCGTATGAGCGTTTTCTGACGTTTATGTGAATTCAGTGATGTGACAACCGTCACAACATTCTGACAAACATTTTACGCCCTTCCATTTTTATGTTAGTTGAAATATTTAAATGGTTATAACTCTGATTGTAATTATATAAAAATATGTGCACGTAACATACCTCTTTTATCAAAATATAGAGTTGTAAAATTTAATATAGGTTGTTCACTGTAAACTGAGCACTTCTGAAAGCCGTACTGAAGATTTTCTTGCATGCACATTGTATGTTCTTCCGCAATATGTAAAATTAACATTACCATTGGCTTAATCACTTTATTCATGCGTCGTTCAAATACAATTGTGAAATTGTTAGAAAAGAAAGTGTTTTACAAATTTAATAATTCTCACACTTGTGTACATTAAAACAATATATAAATAAAGTGAAATCATTTCAGTATTCACAATGGTTTATCGAACACTTTTAATTAAACTTTAAAATATGGAGCTACTTTCCACGTGCCCACTAAAATATATTCAGATAGAGAGGATGATATTTTTCAAAAGTTAAATTCAAAAGTGCTCACTTTACCGTGAACAGCCTTTACCAAGTTTAGCACAAAGAAAATCGCGTTACGCGTTTACTATTAACAGTAAAGTGAGTGCTTTTGAAACCAACCTCTGAAAAATATCACTGCCCAGAGCTACATGCACCTACGCTACAGTACACGCTGGCGTGCAGACTTCCAGTTAAGTTGGCAGCGAATTAATAAGAAATAGTTCTAAGGCTTGAAGTTGCTTTGAGAGTGCAATACGTATATGTGTGTCTATTGAAGTCAGTGTTTGTTGAAAGCATGAATTCGCATGTTATTAGCACATTTAATTTCATTAAAAATCACCTTGGTTTCTATTTGAATGACGCACGAATAAAGTTGCGATGGTCGATATCAACGTTAAACTTTCATACAGCGAAAAGGAAAGTATAGACTAAGCAAGACTTTCAAAAGTTTTCAATTAACCGTCAACAGTCTCTACGTGTACATACCTTGTTGAAGGCTATTGACATATTTGTAAGTGTGGNAAGTTTTCAATTAACCGTCAACAGTCTCTACGTGTACATACCTTGTTGAAGGCTATTGACATATTTGTAAGTGTGGTTAATTAACATTCTTTAACAAGCGAAAGGCATTCCTTGCTTAAAAACCAGATCAATAAGACTACGACGCAAGACTGTTTAGTGCGCTAACTGGGTCCATCGAGGGGTCAACTCTTTATACTGGGGAAACAGGGGACAGCATGCACCCGTCCACCTACAATCGTGGCCTCAACTGCTTCTCTTTGTTTCCGTGAGCGAACAAAGCGCATAAGAAGTCGCGTGTGCGATAGTTATTTGATCCCTGGCACGCCACGGTTAGACTCCCCACACCACGGATAGCAGCCGGCGCACCGCTGTCGATGCGAGTAGTGCCATGAAGTCATGGCCGCGAGAGGTGCAAGGGTTTATGGGAGCATGTGGTATATGGTGCCCGTCGCTGGAATGTATATTTTGGTTGCCTTGCGAGTTTACCCACGTGAGCCTTCGGCCCGGGCGCGTTTCGTAAATTTATAAGCTCTAATGGCAGTTTTATGCCCGTGTTTATGGACGATAACAATATTTACGTTCATAACTTTTGTGGCCTGTTTGTTTTTATGGGTGTGCTCATGCGCCAGCGATAACAAGACTTGTCGCCCTGTCTCCTCGCCGCGATACAAAAAGACGATAGCAGTTTATTTGACGTTTAATATCGGTAGTAAACTGTGGATCGTTAGGTGTAAAGGACTCTGGACCGTACAAGTAGTGCCCGTATATTTATTAGCGCTCCCAGCTTCTGTGTCTAANTCGTTAGGTGTAAAGGACTCTGGACCGTACAAGTAGTGCCCGTATATTTATTAGCGCTCCCAGCTTCTGTGTCTACCCGCGGCAAACTGCGGCCCCAGAAACCAGCTCGATAATTTGTAGCTTTTTATTTTATTTTGAGTACCCTGTCAAGTATAAATTATGTAAATAAAATTTGATGGATAAATTATTCCGTTTGCGATAAACGCTTAAACTTATCTGATTTCTGGAGTAAAAACGTTTCTATGGTGCTACTCACTTTAGTTTATTATATATACGTTTGTTCAAATACCTCGCGTAATACCGTTACAGCGCATCGTCAGGACAACTAATAAACTAGTTAGTTAGTACCCCATGTCCGAGGTAGGATTCAACGCTAATGCCTATATCCACCTGGGTGGAAATTTGACTCGCAGAATGCCACGTAATTTGTCCTAGGTGGTTTGGTGCGAAACAACGATCTCACTTTGTTTTGGTTAGTATTTATCCAATACATTGTCTACCATGTGTAACTCGTTCGTATTTTAAAAATATCTAAAATAGCTGTATGTATTATAAAATAATATTTAATTATCATTAGTAATTCTTAAATTTTAAGCACAAAAAATGTAATACCTTATGTAGACTTAAGAAACTTATCCAGTGTTAATTGCACAAACATACACGATGGATGTCGAGAGTGTGTTTGCTGTTCAAGGAATTCTACGCGAAATANTCCAGTGTTAATTGCACAAACATACACGATGGATGTCGAGAGTGTGTTTGCTGTTCAAGGAATTCTACGCGAAATACTGGATTATATGTATTAAAATTATTCCAATGTTTATATTCTACTGGGTTAAATATGAGAGTTAATAATTACAATTGTATATGCTGGACATCAGCAGGAGGCCGACTACATTTCAGCATATTTTTTTGGGTTTAGGAATTGGGGAGATTCACGTTACAGAACTGCCCTGGTGTTTGCTTGGATTGGAGAAGTAAAACGAGTTGGGAAAACACCCTTGCAGTGCAAACTGCTGGAAATGAACCCACAACCTCCCGAGAAAAAGTCGGACTCGCTACCGCAAAGCCTAACACTCACTGCGTCTAAACCATCCGAGTTCAATTAATTGTCCAGTAATAAATTGTTGAACTATTTTCATTTGATAAATCTTGTATGAATATATTAAAAAGAGGATGTCTATTACTGGAAAAACGTAAAAGTACTTAACATGGTGACGAGTCTGTGAACAGTCGTAGTTGTGATTACGGTAAATGCAATTAGGTTAGTTTAAATTGCAGAATTACTCATTGAGCAAGTTATATGCTGTTCACGATTAACTGAACACTTTCTAAATGAACCTTTGAAAAATGTCACTGCTCCTACCTGCATATATTTTAACCCACACACTAACTGGTATGCACCCAGTAAAGTTGGTACCGACNAAATGTCACTGCTCCTACCTGCATATATTTTAACCCACACACTAACTGGTATGCACCCAGTAAAGTTGGTACCGATAGAGAAAAAAAAGTTACGTTTATTAACATTGAATTAAAAGTGTTATGTTAATATTTGTGAACAATAAATAATTTATTTTGCTTTCGGTTTTTTTTTCAATGCATGTAAGTGTAAGAATAGACAAATTTGTAAAATATTTACTTTTATGATAATTTTATAACTTCACTTAGCTGNTCGTTAGGTGTAAAGGACTCTGGACCGTACAAGTAGTGCCCGTATATTTATTAGCGCTCCCAGCTTCTGTGTCTAACCGCGGCAAACTGCGGCCCAAGAAACCAGCTCGATAATTTGTAGCTTTTTATTTTATTTTGAGTACCCTGTCAAGTATAAATTATGTAAATAAAATTTGATGGATAAATTATTCCGTTTGCGATAAACGCTTAAACTTATCTGATTTCTGGAGTAAAAAAGTTTCTATGGTGCTACTCACTTTAGTTTATTATATATACGTTTGTTCAAATACCTCGCGTAATACCGTTACAGCGCATCGTCAGGACAACTAATAAACTAGTTAGTTAGTACCCCATGTCCGAGGTAGGATTCAACGCTAATGCCTATATCCACCTGGGTGGAAATTTGACTCGCAGAATGCCACGTAATTTGTCCTAGGTGGTTTGGTGCGAAACAACGATCTCACTTTGTTTTGGTTAGTATTTATCCAATACATTGTCTACCATGTGTAACTCGTTCGTATTTTAAAAATATCTAAAATAGCTTTATGTATTATAAAATAATACTTAATTATCATTAGTAATTCTTAAATTTTAAGCACAAAAAATGTAATACCTTATGTAGACTTAAGAAACTTCTCCAGTGTTAATTGCACAAACATACACGATGGATGTCGAGAGTGTGTTTGCTGTTCAAGGAATTCTACGCGAAATACTGGATTATATGTATTAAAATTATTCCAATGTTTATATTCTACTGGGTTAAATATGAGAGTTAATAATTACAATTGTATATGCTGGACATCAGCAGGAGGCTGACTACATTTCAGCATATTTTTTTGGGTTTAGGAATTGGGGAGATTCACGTTACAGAACTGCCCTGGTGTTTGCTTGGATTGGAGAAGTAAAACGAGTTGGGAAAACACCCTTGCAGTGCAAACTGCTGGAAATGAACCCACAACCTCCCGAGAAAAAGTCGGACTCGCTACCGCAAAGCCTAACACTCACTGCGTCTAAACCATCCGAGTTCAATTAATTGTCCAGTAATAAATTGTTGAACTATTTTCATTTGATAAATCTTGTATGAATATATTAAAAAGAGGATGTCTATTACTGGAAAAACGTAAAAGTACTTAACATGGTGACGAGTCTGTGAACAGTCGTAGTTTTGATTACGGTAAATGCAATTAGGTTAGTTTAAATTGCAGAATTACTCATTGAGCAAGTTATATGCTGTTCACGATTAACTGAACACTTTCTAAATGAACCTTTGAAAAATGTCACTGCTCCTACCTGCATATATTTTAACCCACACACTAACTGGTATGCACCCAGTAAAGTTGGTACCGACGGAGAAAAAAAAGTTACGTTTATTAACATTGAATTAAAAGTGTTATGTTAATATTTGTGAACAATAAATTATTTATTTTGCTTTCGGTTTTTTTTTTAATGCATGTAAGTGTAAGAATAGACAAATTTGTAAAATATTTACTTTTATGATAATTTTATAACTTCACTTAGCTGGCGCAAGTATAAAGTGATCAGGCTCATGGCAATGTCAGTTGTACATAAGGTGGAAGAATATACGATGTGCATACAAACAGATCTAAAGCAGGGCTTTCAAAAGTGCTCAGTTTACCGTCAATAGCCTAGTCTTTAAATAAATTTAGGTTAGGCCAGTTTAAACTGCAAAGGTGAAAATTAAAATTTTGGCTGAGGGGGTAGGAGGACGGGGTTTCAGTGGGCTCGAGACTTTTGGAAATTCGCGTATTCCAGCAGAGTAACTGATAGTCTATTCGTGGTTTCTTCACACATTTTGAATAAANAGACTTTTGGAAATTCGCGTATTCCAGCAGAGTAACTGATAGTCTATTCGTGGTTTCTTCACACATTTTGAATAAAACCTTTGTTTCCTAAACATGCCACCTATTACAAGCGTTTCATACTTGTTTTAAGGTAAAAGCACCTTTTCATTTTTAGAAATTAAAATTTTATTTATATTTTATTTATAAATTTTAGAATTTAATTTATAATTATTATAAATTAAAACAATGAGAACATATGTGTGTTGGTAATGCCTAGTAAAAATAGTTCTTATGCAAAATATGACTACACTAAGTGCGCACGAATGTGGAGCGTTGTCCCATTTCTGCAATTTGCTAGACACGATTAAACTTTGTTTGCATAAGGCGGAGGAATATCCTGGAAGGAAAAGTTTACCAGGTCTTCAGAAAAGTTGGAAGTAACCATCAATGGACTGTATCTGACGGCGGAAATATGTAATAGCTTGAAGGTTGTACAGAAACGGCAGTGTCTCCAATTACAGCTTTGTCGTCTGTGTCCTCGTGTGTATTCCAGTCAATACTTCCCATCTCCGGTAGGCATCTGGCTTCGGTGTTATTTTTTGCACGTGCGAACTATTCGTCTCGTCAATTATCATACATTATTACTCTTAGAGCGACATTATCTTCCCTGGTAGGCAAATATATTTTCCTGCATNCATAATTTCCCACAATATTCGGTTAGTTTAGGAGGTCGTGTTAGGTTGGGATACAATAATAAAAACTAATCAGTTATAACGGGCTTGCGCAGTAAACACGGTTTCATTGATGCACAAACTCTCGTATGTGGTGGATTAGTAAATGATTTACTGGCGAATAACAGTAAGATAATAACTGTNTTAGTAAATGATTTACTGGCGAATAACAGTAAGATAATAACTGTTTTTCTGAAACGTTCGTATTCTTCAGAGTACAATCTAAATCTGAATCAGTTATTTCAATCAGTAGAATTTTTTTACAGAATTTTCAGTTAATGGGTTGTCATCTACTAGCAAGTCAGTGAAATGCACTGAGATTTTACTGCCAGGTCAATGCATTTACCTAGGAATCAGTAGAAATCGCTGTTTAATAAGTGTANATCGCTGTTTAATAAGTGGAAATCAGCAAACTAAAATTATCAGAAGAATATTTACTGATTCACGTGGAGCAGTTCTAACAGATGTGCAGACAAATTCGCATATTGTGGAGCAGTTTTAACTGTTTCATTTATATAGTGTACACAGAGAGAAGAGTTTGTTAAACCAGCAAAATGCTTGTTTGTATACGACTGAACAAACACTGCCACGAAACTAATTTTGCTCATCTAACAAAATACGCAGTTGAGTTGAAAGATTGCAGATCATACTTGTATTAATAAAATACTAATGGCAATATGAATTCTGCAAGCTCACTATTCCATGCAAGAAAACTTACTGATAAAACTAAATAGCCTACTTTCCTCAACAAGCGAGCAATTAGTTATTAAATAATTTCTTAAAAACTGAGTTTGTAGGCAGGACTTGTCTCGTTCAAAGCAATATCGCCAGAGATGAAACCAGGAACATATGCACGAGTAGTGAGACAATTACAAATACCTTACCTGGGACTCGAACCCAGAAAAACTCTTACAATAGCCTAGTGTGCAATCAACTGCATTACGGAGGTCGGATTCGAGCATCAACGTCGAATTTAATCAGTCTAATGTTTCGAATGTCAGGGTTTGCAACCTAAAATATTTACAGGACCATCATATTGAAAATAAATGACTGAGCCACTTAAAACACCTAAGTTTACATGGCCTACCATAACGCTACTTGTGTGGAGAATTTGGTGAAAATATATTNTGAGCCACTTAAAACACCTAAGTTTACATGGCCTACCATAACGCTACTTGTGTGGAGAATTTGGTGAAAATATATTAATTGGTTCCTGATATTTGCCATTAAACCTCCATATTTTTCATGTGACGATCTTCATAAATGGAGGACAAAAATTATGTATTAGCACATTCGATGGTTGTATACTGCCAGTATACAAAGTAANAAATTATGTATTAGCACATTCGATGGTTGTATACTGCCAGTATACAAAGTAAAGCTAAAATCCATTACACAATTTCGTTTATAGATTACACTATGCACGTGTAGGTAATTTCTGGTCTGCACTGCAAACTGCGAAGCTCAGTGACCAATGATCTTACCTGTGGGTAAATGATTCGCAAACCGTCGTACTGGTGTAGGTCATAATTGGTTAATGTAACTGTAACCAAACATATAGCCTACAGCGCATTGGCTGTAGCAATAAAACAGCAGTGTTGTGTCGACGTAAGTACAGCAAACATCATCAAACTTTTAGTTTTCAATACCTGAAACCGTACATTCAAGTGGGTCTAAAAGGGTTAACACATGCCCGGTGCGTTCGGTGCCTGTGGCACTGTAGGCAAACGTTTCCAACCACAAGTTCATATATACAAAATTATCGTCATAATTTGGTCTACCAGCCATTAACATTAATGTATTGAACTCGCAAATACCCTTTATTACTTAAAAATTACAGGTATCTTATTTTTTTTATAAACCACGAAAGTTATAAAATTAAAAACGTATTCTATTTCGCGGTAAAAATGGCTGTAGAGATAAATATGAACTGCTAATACTTACACTTCATATAAGCCAAAGTTACTATGGTAATACATTTTGTACAAAAAGCTGGGAGTAGCCAGATATATTTTTTTATCTTCCAGCTCGTTGTAAAAATGTTGTAATGGAAAAAATTTAATTTGATACATTTTGCAATTTTTACTAACAAAATTTTTTCATATACTATGTGAAACTTTCCTGACTCTCTCAAATAAAGCCAGGATTGTAATTAACTTTTTTCTTGGAATATTTTGAATAACTAGGCTTCAATGAAATAGGAAATTATTGCTTACAGCCTACAATATATTTTTCAAACGTATACCATGTTTAATAAAGTTAAATGGGATTACCACCACATATAGTTATACATACATGTTCATACGAGTAGTATTAAAGTGGAAAGTTATTGATTTCGTACATTTTTTTTTTTCATTTATAACATCAAAATATTATTTATGTGAACTTATAAAAATACATTTTACATAAAGCCAGCATATTATCCAGAAAAATCTAATTTTTTCTGAGAGTTTTTTTATTTAGAAGCGTTGGTTGTAAACAAAAGCGAACCTAAATAGCGATGTTGGGAATAGGTTCATGTGGGTTTAGGACTTGGAACGATTATGACTGGATGTCAAGCGATTGAGATGAAGCAGTGGAAGGAATAAATAAATGTCTTTATTGTTCAGGAAGTTGTCACACGTTTCTGGAGATTGAATACATCAGAGTTTGTTATTGCCTTCACGTTTCCAGCTATCGCATTAGATGAAGGTCTCAATCTGTTTACAGTCTGCGCAACTTACCGGTGACGAAGGAAAAATCCGCCATCTGCGCAGAGTACAAGTATTGAGCAACACTTACGCCGCGTTCTGATACTGGCAGGTCTCACTGGCCAGTTATTTCAGTGGTTCTGAGCAGCGTCTCAATATTTCTGACGAGAAGTGATGATTAGAGACCTGCAAAATTCGTGTTATTGTTTAGGGAGAGCATAAACTTAAATCACATGTACCTTTGCAATTGGTTTGCCGCTGGAACGATCTTTATTTAGCACACCCTGGGTTACTCTGTGTTCGGTCAGAAAGTTTGTGGTGGCTTCACATTTAATCAGTAGCCAATGGAGAAACGACGGTGGCTCAAGTACACTGAAGAGCCCAAAAAACTGGCACACCTGCCTAATATCGTGTAGGGCCCCCCGAGCACGCAGAAGTGACGCAAGACGACGTGGCATGGACTCGACTAATGTCTGAATGTATGCAGGAGGCAATTCACACCATGAATCCTGCAGGGCAGTCCACAAATCCAATCTGCGCCAATTTGAGAAAGGGTTGCACGTCTGTCACGTTTAATGATTCTCGTCAGTCGTCGTTTGTCCCGTTCTTTCACGATCTTTTTCCGGCCGCAGCGATGTCGAAGATGTGATGTTTTACCGGATTCCCGATATTCACGGTACACTCGTGAAATGGTCGTACGCGAACATCCAAATGTTATCGCTACCTCGGAGATGCTATGTCCCATCTCTCGTGCGCCGACTATAACACCACGTTCAAACTCACTTAAATCTTGATAACCTGCCATTGTAGCAGCAGTAACCGATCTAGCTGCCGACCGCATCGCGTTACTCTGATTAGTTCCATATCTTTGTTATTTGCATACGCACGCCTATACCAGTTTTTTTGCTCTTCAGTGTATTTAGCTTACAATATTTTTTATATCCTTCAGTGAATGTTTCCAAAATACTTTGTATATATTTTGTCATATTTTCTTCTCTCCAATTTTTCTTGTATCAGTCATAAGCAAAATAAAATTTAAGTTTTTTATTTTTATGTTATAAATTTATTGGCGATTTTAAATTATTGTTCTTTTTATTTTATATATATTTTCTTTTAAAAAAAATATTTTAATAAATTTTTGATGTATAAATTTATTGTTGTTTATTAATATGTATTATTTATCGTTTTTAAGTAACAATAAGTATCTTTAGAATTTAATAGTTATATTAATTACTTTATTTGTTTTTGTTTATTATTATGATGTTTTTTTACATATTCATTAAAACATTTTTTTGATACTTTCAAATGGTTATCTATTGTGGATCTATGGGGTGGAAATAAAAGAATATCTTTAGTTTCTTCACACTATTTAAATATTTTAATTGTCTTAATATTTAAAATTCCACTATATAATTTTGTTTTCATTTTAAGTCTGATAAAATATTTCTGTACGTACTAGTTTCCCACAAACACAAAATGCTTTCTCAAAAAACATATTTTTATATTTTTCATGATACGTTTTTGAGTACCATTTTTACTATTATACATTTTATAATAAATTCTGTTGTAATTTCTTTGAAATATCTTACTATGATCTTTATTTTCAAGGTATTCTTTATTGTGTTCTTTGGAACAATTGTTTACATTTCCCATCATTACTAGCTTAAAAATGTTTTTATTGTACAACTAATATATACTTTTCTCTTCCTTGCATTTAAAACATTACTTTGAATGATTTTATTTTTTTGTTTTTTTGTTGAGTAAATTAATAAATTTATAATTGTTTGTTTCTTGATATTTTTGTTAGTTTTGAAATTATTTGTCTAAAAACTGAGTTTAAATACTTTAAATGTACGCCAAAAGTGAGGTTCGAAAATTTGTGTGTCTGTGCACTGACTCTGTCATTTATTATATACTGACGTCTACGAGCAACATTTACTGAGATCTCTATTTGTTTGTTTTGCAGTGCTGCTCATTTTGACATTGTTTGTGACACATGGATGAGTAGGCCTCCTGGGGAACCCACCATGTANAAAAAAAAAAAAAAAAAAAAAAAAAAAAGAGTCTCGCGTTGTGTGTTGTACCTCTAAAGGCCACAGAGCCTCTAAGGTGACGTGGAAACCAGCATATTAGATGCTACATTTTTGCAAGCATTTATAGCATTAGGAATTTTTACACAACCTCTTTCACAGGATACTGTAAAAATGGTGATTTACAAAATTGAGTTATTTTTTGTAATCCGTGCTGTGATGTTTGCTAGAATGTTCAGTTTATTAGATACAACAAAAATGTGTATGCGCTTGTGTATATTTGTACATGTACACACATACACGCCAACTTATAACCAATGCAAAATTTTCGGACCGTCATAAAACTGCAATGCCATGAAAGGGGAATCATCATTGAAAGAATTCACTAAATATGTTACCCCGAAAAAATTATTGTATTTGAAAATAACTTCAAAATTTTATTTTTGAATTAATTAAACCGTATGCAGTTCGCATATTGGAAGCAAAGTTATTACGGTAACTTGTTTAATGCAACCACAAAGGTAGAAACAAACCAAACTAATAACGATTCCAGTAATTCAACAGTTGTATGCGATAATACACCTCACCTTTGAGCCAAAAAAATTTATTTTAATTTTAAATGTGTATTCATTTTGTGAAGGTTCAGTGTTTAAACTTTATATACGTTAATTGTTTAGTAATGTTATATTTAATAACGTAAAACGAATAAGATCTTTNGTTCAGTGTTTAAACTTTATATACGTTAATTGTTTAGTAATGTTATATTTAATAACGTAAAACGAATAAGATCTTTTTGAAAAAGAGTGGATTTAATTTTAAAATGTTCCAAAGGTTTCTAAAATCTGATGTTCATCGCCCTCATTTTTATATACCGGTGGTTATCCAATTTGAAATAAAATTTCGTGCACGCCTAGCTGTAGTGTGATTATCCAAATGAAGGACTTATGGTATATTGCTTAAGAGGAACGAAATTATATATCATGTATTCAGCCGCATGATGAAAAAAAAGTCACAATAAATACAATTCACACAGACACAATGCTCAATTGTTCACTTGATGTACAACTTACGAACATCTTTAGTGACCAACTAGTAGTCCGAAATATAAGTATACAGCGTGAAGCAGGAAAAAATCTACTTTTGTACGGAGGCAAAACTATTAGCAGGATGGCCCACCACCTGCGGTTCACGTTTCACAAAAAAAAAAAAAAAAAAAAAAAAACTTTACATGGGCGCAAATCAATTTCAGTGAAATTCTTAAAAGCTTAGATGGCAGGTAGGCATTGGCGTCTCATTGTCAGCAATATCATTAGTCATAAAACCAGAAACATGTGAAACAGTACCAAGAAAATTAAAATACACGCGTGATTTAACTGAGATTCGAATTAAGAAAACCTCATAAAATTAAGCTAGATTGCGATGAACAGCATCACGGAGGTAGGATTCGGAACATAAAATTCGGATGTAATAAGTGTAATGTTTTGAATGATAGAGTTCAATAACCTGGAATATTTTACATAGCCATCATTTTGAAAACAAGTGTCTGAACCACTAAAAACACACAAGTTTACATGAGCTACCATAACGCCACTTGTGTGAAAAATTTGGTGGAAATTTGGTTTAACTGTTAAATAGATATGACAAAAAAATCAAAATATTTATATAGCCGTCATTTCGAAAATCAATGTCTGGCCTGATTTAAATAATTTAACTTTACATAGACTACTGTAATTATTGAAAAATTTGGTAGAAATTAGTGGAATTGTCCCTGAAATTTGGCAAAATGTTCTATTTACTCATTTTACACAATTTTGCAAAAAAAAAAAAAAAGGAAAAGAGAATTTTTGTGTATGCATAAACGATGCTTCTAATTAATACTGTTTGCGTACAAAGTTTAGATGAATTTGGTGAAACTTTTCAAAGATATAACAAATTACACTTAATTATTTATATGAACCCCATTAGAACTTACCTGCTGCACATAACAAATGCTAATTTACATACCCTACTCTGGCAACACACCTTGAAACTTTCGTATGAATCGGTTGATTGCTCCTCGAGATTAGTTATAAATGGCCGGTTCTGCATCAGGGGCTGGGGCTTCAGGACATCAGGACGAGCGGCGGCCATCTTGGATGATGTAATTTCACTCTATTTTTGCTGGAATTTCCCATTTTCGCTAAAAAACAATCAAAATCACTAGAATTTCCCTGAAAAATATGTCTTGCACAATTCGATTGGCTTTGGTCAATCCGGATGAATCCGACTGAAAACTATGCAATGTCAGCCGGAATGTGCAATCAGTTAAAAGCATGCTCTATCATTCCAAACCAGCACCATCCATCTTTCCTGAAGAATGTTCGTGTTCACTGCCCCATCATGCATCTTCTCTCATCATGCTCTATCATTCCACATTGGTTTTCTCATATTACTTGTGGTATCCTTCACCTGACACCTTAGTGGTTCATGTTTTGTATTCCTACCAGATGTTGATACTTAATTCTCTTGCATTCCTACCACATGCCCCTTCTTCATGTTCTTAGATTAATTCCTACCAGTTGACCCAACTTCACACTCTTGCATACCAGGCCAACGACGTCAATCGTGGTTCCTACTTCATGCTCTCGCATTCCTACAAGGTGTCCCTACGTCATGCTCTAACAATACGGTTTTCTCAGAGTCCTTCCTTCTTCGTCCTTTCTTCGCGCTCTTGCATTCCTGACCAACGATGTCTATGCGAGGCTCTCTTAAGGGTCTCGTTTCCGATTGGCTAGACGAGGCTCTCGAAAGGGTCTCGTCTCTGATTGACTATTACGTTCCACTTTCATTTTCTCATCCTATCATTCCACTTTGGTTTTCTCATGCTCTATCATTCCACCTCGGTTTTTTCATACTTATAAACGTGGTTGGCTGTAATTTCCGAACCATTTAAGATATAGTCACCAAATGAATAACACAGACGTAACCCTCGACAAGGCAAATGACCGATGGTTCAGATATAACCTAAGCATAATGACAAGCATAGTTGACTATAATTTCCGAAATGAATAAAAAAAACAAAAATCGTAACATAGACATTACCCTCGACAACAAAAATTACTGAAGTGTCATTCATGCCGCAAGTACACATAAGCATACTTGGGTGTAATTTCCGAACCATATAAGATAAAGTCACTAAATTCATAATATAGATATCACTCCCAACAAGGAAAATGATCGCAGGGTCATTTATGAACCTATGCGACCTTATAAGCATAATTGACTCTAATTTTCAAACAGTTTAAGATACAGTCATCAAATTCGTAACATCCTTGACAAAGGAAAATACCCTATACGTACTTATAAGCACAGTTGGCTGTAATATACGAACCGTTTAAGATAGTCATCAAATTCGTAACACAGACATAAACTCCGACAAAATTAAAACGATCGCAGAGTAATTTATGTCCAATGCGAATTTATAAGCATATTTTCCTGTAGTTTCAGAACCGTTTAATATATGGTCACGAAATTCGTATCATAGACTTCGCCCCCGACAAGAAAAATTATCGCAGGGTCATTTATGCCATATGCGAATTAGTAAGAATAGTTGGCTGTAATTTCCACACCTTTTAATATAAAGTCATCAATCAAATTTATAGCATAGACACCACCCCCGACTAGGAAAAAAATCGCAGTTTCATTTATGCCCTATAAATACTTATAATCATTGTTGGCTGTAATTTCCGAAACAATTAATATACAGTCACCAAATTCGTAACATAGATATCACCGACAAAGAAATTGATCACATGGTCATTAATGCCATATGCAAATTTGTAAGCGTCGAGCAACATACATCACATTAGACTACAATAAAATACTATGACTGAGTCGAGAAGAAGGGAGAGCGACAAGGTCGACACTGCTACATGGTGATGCAGCCAGATATAAAAAATAAAATGTAAAGGAAACAGGCTGTAAGCACTTGCCAAACAGCACATATTGCCCAAGCGTCGAGACTCACAACAGCAGAAAGTATGACTTACAAGCAATCATGACCTTGACCTTTGGCCATCATCTTGAACAAAATATACCACCTGAAACATTAAAAAAATTGTAATTTTTTTAGAAAAATTTTAACTTGCAGAAAAAATCACGGTACCTCGGCTTTGTCTGCGACGAAGCTGAAGACATGTGCATGCCCGTCTTCAGCTGCCAAGGTAATAAGTTAATAATTACAACGATTTCACTCTTCTGTAATTGTGAGGCATCGTGGGAAAAAGGGCCTTAACTTATTTGGGATTAAGGTCATTCATCCCATCGTATCTCACAATTTGAATTTGTAGTCGAATTAATGTGTCATTGATAAACATTAAAAACAGCTTTTCACCGCAGATACACGCTACCACCTTCTCCTCGCTGAAATAATGTTTTTATTGTCAAACCTAATTTTGTATGCGTTTTTAGCGCTTCTAGATAAAAAAATATAACTGCCGTTTTTTAGTGGGTTTAACAGATACAGAGAAGTCCTCGAACAAACATTTCCCACTAAATTTTGTAAGTAATTTCAATTTGCAGTAGGTATTTTAAAGCAAAAAAAATCATGACATCACATCGGATGTCTAAAGAATTGTAAAGATGATGGGTGATGCACATTTTATGAATTTGGTGACTATTTTAAACGGTTCAGAAATTATGGGAAACAATGCTTATAAGTATGCATGACCCTGTGATCATTTTACTTCTCGTGGATGATGTCTATGTTATCAATTTTATGATTTTATCTTAAACAGTTCGGAAATTACAGGCAATTATGCTTAAACTCGCATAGAGCATAAATATATCTGCGATGGTTTTTCTTGTCGGGGGTGATGTCTATGTTACGAATTTGGTGACTGTATCTTAGACAGTTCTGAAATTACAGCCAACTATGCTTATAAGTATAAGAAAACAGAGGTGGAATGATAAAGCTTGAGAAAACCAATGTGAAATCACAGTATGAGAAAACTAAAGAGGAACGCAATAGCCAATCAAAGACGAGATACTTTTGAGAGCCTCGCATAGCTAATCAGAGACGAGACCCTTTAGAGAGACTCGCGTAGCCATCGTTGGTCGGGAATGCAAGAGTATGAAGTAGGGACATCTGGTAGGAATGCGAGAGCATAAAATATGGACCATGATCGATGTCGTTGGTCAGTCAGGAATGTAAGAGCATGAAGTAGGGACGAGGAAGGATGGACTCTGAGAAAACAGGATTGTTAGAGCATGAAGTAGGGACATCTGGTAGGAATGTGAGAGCATGAAGTAGGGACCACGATTGACGTCGTTGGCCTGATACACAAGAGCGTGAAGTTGGGTCAACTGGCAGGAATTAATGTAAGAGCATGAAGAAGGGACATGTGGTAGGAATGCAAGAGCGCGAAGTAACAATATCTGGTAGGAATACAAGATTATGAGCCATTAGGGTGTCAGGTGAAGGAGACCAGAAGGAATATGAGAAAATCAATGTGGAATTACAGAGCATGATGAGAGAAGTTGCATGATGGAGCAATGAACACGAAAATTCTTCAGGGAATATGGATGGTGCTGGCTTGTAATTATAGGGTATGCTTGTAACTGATCGCCCATTCCAGATGAAATTGCACAATTTTCAGCCGGATTCATCCGGATTGAGCATAAGCCAGTCGGATTGTGCAAGACATATTTTTGAGGGAAATTTAGAGGGAAATTTTGGCGATTTTGATCGTATTTGAGGGAAAAAGAGAAATTCCTAGAGAAATAGAGGGAAATTACGTCATGCATCATCGCCGCTACTCGTCCTGACGTCCTGAAGCCCCAGCCCCTGACGCAGAACCGGCCACTTATAACTACTCTCGAGATTTGGCATAAAACCTCGACTGTTCGTGTGACGATTTCCATAAATGAAGGACAAAAAAGTTTATGTATTTTCACATTCGATAATTGTTAAAGATACAATATATAAAGTTGAATGTAAATCTGTTTCAGAGCAAAAATATTGTACAGATGCCAATCGTATATTAAGAGTAACATATACATTAATGTGGCCTTCCACAGTACATCTTCTTCGCCAAATTTGAAAGAAATCGGTTGATATTTTCCCGAGATACGACATATAAATTATATTATTTCATGTGGGGTTATCTTACAAAATTGCTGAGAAATGAGGCTTTGCATAGACACTTTTGATGGATATAACTGTTACTGTCAGGATACAAAGTTAAGCTAAATTGGTTTTTAATTTAGGAGATTTAAAATTCATAGCTACAATTTTCATATGGCCGCTATTTTGAAAATATTAGTCAGACCCTCTTAAAGTTTTTCTGTTTACATGGCCTACCATGGTGCTACTTATTTGCCCAATTTTGTAGAAATCGGTTGTTTTCGGATATATTTCGTAATTTTTATTTGTGATGATGATATTTTACAAAACGGCGGACCATTAAGATTTTTTTGGACACATTTAATGGTATATATATATATATATATGTATATATATATATTTATTTATATTTATATTTATAGCTAGCATACAAAGTTTCCTTGTTTATTAATTGAATAATTAAGGCGATATAACAAACATAATTAAAATAGCTATATGGTCGTAATTTTGAAAATAAGTGTCTGACATACGTAAAACATATCATTTAACATCACATACCGCAGTACTTCCTGTTTGCCATTTATGTAAGAATCGGTGAATTGTTTCCCGAGTTGTGAAATAATAATTTTAATAATTCGTGTGGCACTATCTTACAAAATGGAGGGAAAAGAGGCTCTGCGTAGACAAATTTGATGTTTGTTATATATATACCCAGCTTACAAAGATAAGTTGGATTTGATTTCATGGTTTCTAAGATATAGCGTTCTATGCTAAAATAGCTAGATGGGCGTCATTTTGAAAATAAGTATATGATATACTTGAAACATATTTGTACATATAAAATGCCGTAGTATTACTTGGTTGCCAAATTTGGTAGCAATATGCCTATTGTTTCCCTATATATTACACAAAAACTTTATTAATTCATTAAGTGCTATCTTAAAAAATTGTGGACAATGTTTTTCTTGGCTTATATGATTCTTATAATAGATACTATCAGCGTACAAAATTTGGTTGAAATTGTTTTAATATAAATAAATAAAATATATTTTTTGACTATTATTCCAAATGAGAGGGCTTTCAACAGTGCTCACTTCACCATGAATAACCTACACAGTATTTCGTCGGTTCGCTGTTGTAATAGGTGAGGATGGGTATACCCACGCTCTTGAATTAGCGGGCTAACAACCATTCTCCAAGACACCTGATGACATGGAGAAAGTATTAAGGAACAGCCAATGAAATGTTCAGATCTTCATTTGCACGTGTACATATTTCGCATCTATCTTGTAGCAAGCAAATAATTTGCTACCTAATTTCCCCGAGTGTCGAAGGAGTTAAAAGGTTGATTTGAAAATTTTCATTTAACAACAAAGCAGCTGTTGATCACTTCTCAGTGACTAGTGTTTCGCTGACTGGCATCACTTATCTGAGTTTAGAGTGTATGTTATTTGTTTTGTGAAGATTGTTCGAATCAGAGCAATAAAATAACATTGATAAAATCTCTCAGATGTTGTCTTAAAAAAATGAGTAAAACAAAATAAGACAGCGTTTAAAAATTCACGCAAGTCAATGGTAAGTGCATTCTAAATCTGAATTATACAGTAAATACCGAATCGGTGGAAATTCAACCAATTCGTTAAAACTGAGCGTGCGAAGACACAGTAAACCTACGTTTCCACTACACCGACCCTCTTTGAGAGGTTAACTGATTTATAGTGTATTCGACTGTTCCAAGCTGCTGAGTGTTATTGCAGTTCACTGAGTCGTCAGTCAGGGGATGAAAAATAACTGAATTCACACGGATTCTAATTTAACGTAAACAGGTCATTAATTCAGAAGTACTGTGTATTTTATGCATATTCTTGATAGTTGCTAAACAGTTTGCGTTTCAGGAAAATATGTTACACACACCCTATTATAAAAATTATTTTATAATATGTTCTGCTAATATCACAATTAAAATTGAATTATTTAATTTATGTATTATTTTCTAAATGGCTTTGAACCTTATGAATTTTAGGGTGCTGAAATTATTTAAAACAAATATTGCGTTTCAATGACCGTCGTGTTTAATCTGGCCTTCGCATGGAATAAACTCGCGAAATTTCCGGGGATCTACTCACGAAACCCTGTCATCTTTTGCCCTTTCTGTGCGTAACGGTTCCACATAAAAACCTAAATTTTAACTAACTTTTTTTTTAATCGGCTACTTCTCATGGAATGGCAGGTGAGCTCAGATGTGTTTTCTTTGCGGGAGCTGGAGAACTGGA
>NQII01004508.1:46082-95529 GCA_002778355.1 Clitarchus hookeri
GGCCCGCGCGAGCAGCTAATTAACGTCTGGGCTGCTGGCAGCCGCAGCTCGCGCCTACCTACCCCCCTCTCCTTTCGAAACACCGGGGGCTATTTTTCCTTACCACCCTACCCAAGGGAGCACTTGCAGTCTCCAAGGCCGAGGCCGTGGGTTCGTCACTGCTTCACGGGAACGCGAGACCGTTGCGCTGCCTACGAGTTCGGCAGAACGCAACTCTCCGTCGGCAGCTAAGTATAAGCCGTTCACGGTTACTTGACACTTTTGTGAAGCCTTGCTGAATTTGTATTTCCACGATATTCCGCCGCCTCATGCAAACAAATCTTACCCCAGTATAGAAAATTACACCAAAGGTACAGTGCGCCACATTGGTGCGCAACCACCGTAATAATATTTTTCATAAGAACTATTTCTTACTAGGCATTACCAACACGCCTATTTTCTCACTGTTTTAGTTGATATTAATTATAAATGAAATATTGTAATTTGCACATAAAATATAAGTAACAGTTTAATTTAACCAAAAAATAGGGTACTTTTATGTTATAACAAGTATAAAACTCTGGTAATGCATGGTATATTTAGGAAACAACCAAACACTTTATTCACGGGGTGATTTTTCAAAGTCTTGATTCAAAAAGTGCGAAGAAACCGTGAACAGACTATATTTATAGGTTAGCAATGCTTAAGGGGCAACTTCCTCCGCCATACTGAATTCTTGTTATTTTTTTTAGCTAGTTAATATTTTTTTTAAAGAAAATTCCGAAACCTGTTCTTCGCGAAAATATTTATGCGCAGGCCATGCTTCAACATTGGACGTGCACACTTGCGAATTTCGTTCGGCTCTTGGCCGCGTATCTGTGTGAGGAGAAATGTTATACTCGACTGGGCCAGTCATATTTAAGTTACCCCGACACTCAACGTCCGTGAATGGCTGGAAGAGAGGTAAGACGCGTGAAAGTTGACATCCTCCAGCCACAAAATTGATCCTGAACTGAAGTGTTTGCAGTAGCCTACAACTAGTCCTGGGATCTTTCCGCGAAAAACAGGTGGCCCTATACATGTACTGCTGTGTAAGGTCAACAGCAAGTTGGGTATAGGGGTACTTTCAGAATTTTCCTTTTAAAATAATAATCAAGTTAGAAAAACCAAAAGTCAAATATGTCGGAGGAAGGTCTTCCTTGAGATAAAACTAGTGGCTTCCGATGGAGACTTCACCTAACCGTACAACGTGCAGATCTAGTCAAAATGTAGTAAACATACTGCCAACGTTGTCAGAAAAGAAATGTAGCTTTTATCGCATGTACTTTTTCAATACTGTTTTCATGTTTATATAAAGTAATTGTGTAAGCCAACTTTTTGATGAATCTGGTTTTACGACCGAATATTAAACGTTTCTTTAAATTTCCGCTCTGGCACGTAAAACAAAATCTATTCTTTACGTAGGTCCTAAAGCAACACATATCGGAAGATTTTACAAAATTATATGTATTTGTTAAAAATTGCAAATATCCCTTCTGTTTACATAAAAAAACGGCGAAAATCCGCCACACATACAGCACTAGTGCTACCTGGTGGCGATAAATGTTATTGCCAAACTGTTATTGAGCATCTCAACCTGAGTAGCATAACACTAACTCACGGCTAACTAAACGCTTTCGAGATTAATTTTTGTAAATATCCATTCCCGTAACCGAATTTAAACATCTACTTATGTATTTTCAGTAATTTTGATCAGCGAATCAAGCAAAATATACCTAGTATATTATACTAAAAGAGTATTGCATAGATACTCTGTTAGTATAAATATATCAACTATAAAGTTGATATATTTTTGTCTCTTCACACCTTCGAGTAACCGTTACATACTTATATAAATTTTACGGTGTCGCATTTTAGACCAATAAACACTTAATAAGGTCCATGAATTTTAAAGTGTGTGTAAATTGGAGAAAAATGCAAAAAAACGAATGGAGATGAAACTTAGCAAAGTTAAGGTTTATTCAGTTCAAGCTGGGAACAAAACGAAGTTTCTTATGGGAGAGTTTAGCATAGGTAAAATTTCCGCTACAAGGTACGTTGCTGTTTCAGATATGTCACTTTTAAGCAGGTAGTGCATGTAGAAGTTCAATATTTTGTGTAAAAGTTCGTTCTGTGCTCCAACTGCGATATGTACTTACACGTGACCAATTATTAAGTATTGACTTTATTTTGTAACTATTATTCACGTCCTCTAATTATATTTACAAAGGTAAACATTAAAAAATATGATTGTGTTTGGCATTGAGCTTTTGTAAACATGCTTATTTTAGCTATAAAGTTACGAATTTAAGAACGAAATGAAAATAACCATAATTAAAATTAATTTCGCGATTCAATTATAACAATTGAATAAAGTAATTGTGAAATACAATATTTTGGAAAATCCAGTTTTACTACAAAATATTAAACAGCATGTGGATATATTTCCTTATATTTCCTCTGTTATTGCGAGGAAAAAAGTTTATTCTCTAATTAAGTTATAACACAGTGAAATTAGGAAGATTTTACACTACTATATTTATTTTACAAAAAAATTTCAATTATCCCATTTTATTACATAACAAACGGAATAATTCGGCACACGTGTAACCAGTGCTATCTGGCGGCAAAAATGTCTAGTTGTCAAACTGTTAGTATTGAGCTTCGNTAATTCGGCACACGTGTAACCAGTGCTATCTGGCGGCAAAAATGTCTAGTTGTCAAACTGTTAGTATTGAGCTTCGTAACCTAAGAAGAATAAACTTTAGGTAAACATTAGCAAACCTTTCATTAGAGTTTATTGGAATTTGCCGTAATATTACGACGTCCCGCATTCTTTAAACACACTGGTGACGCAATATTCCGTCACTTCTAACTTGTCCTTAATGCCTGCGAATACGTGCCGCGCTTCGTGTATTAATCAGTAAAGACCCTGCCATTTCACTGTATACGATGGCACCACGCTAGACTTCGCAGTTCTATACATACTGGAGCAGAAGAAACTTGTTCATTGGCTGCCGCCACAGACGGAGCTCACTTGCCTGTTTGATCCATCCACACGGGACGAAGGTACCAGAGTGCCAAGTGTTTACCATTGGTTCTGAATCTTGCAGGGCGTGTCGGATGAATGGGGGTCCAATGACACACGTGAAACTATAAGATATACATGTATGCACTCTACCTTGGTACTTACTAATAATGCGAAATAATAGGGTCTCTATTATTCTGTTGGGATATCTTCCTGTCAGAGCTGCTTTTCAGCTAGAGAGAAGCATTTCTCTGTGTCCTGTATTTAGAGCGTAAAAAACATACTCAGAGGCACATTAAGACAGAAAATACAAAACAAATCCATATGGGGCTATTCACATTTTAAGTAATTGGTACAAAATACGTTGTATCACAAACAGCATTATAAGGACGACGATACTGAGTTCGTACACTGTTCAAAATATGCGTTACAGTTTACAAAATTATTTTTACAAAAAAAAATTTGATTTAAAGTAGCAAACTCAATTTACTCGAGCTTGAACGTTGATTGGCTATATGCAAACAAATGTTTCCCTGAGCACAGTCACAGAATAATGACTAATGGTGTGGAGCAGTTTGATGGAGTTTAGGAATTTGGTGTAATACAATCAAGTGTTAATTTGTTTCGAACAACTTCCTGGTTCACTGCGATGGTAGTAGCATTATGCGGCAATCTCGTTTACTCTTTTGCAGGTTCACATCAACCCTTATCTTAAAATTTTTGTTCACGATGCCATAGGCGTGCGCATCGTACATGCGTAGTTTCAAGTAGAATTACTAAAAACCAAAATAAAAGCAATTTACTGTTTTATGTAAAACATTCCAGCACTGTTTTAATTACTCTAAGTGCTGCACAGTTTGCTTTGTATCACCTACAGTTAAAAATACACACGTAAATTTGGTTTTGCCTTACCACTGGTGTGTGTTTCACAACAGTTGATGCGATAACCTGCTAATCCATATATATATGAGTGAAGGGGATAAAAATAAATGTGCTTAAATAATGTATTTGCTTATCTATCAATAAAATGAGGATTTGGGGGTGAGGAGGAAAATATGACTTAAAAGCATGCTTGTTACCCCATCTCATTCTTTAATTTTTGTGCTTGTAGGCTAATTTGAGGGCGTTTTCCTTATTAAACAAAACGTAAAATTAACCTAAAATTATACTGCACGTACATATTCAGCCCGCGTTTCGAACACAGAACCTCTCTTACGATCGAGAGGAAAACAACGAAATGCTGTTGTGTGTAGTGATTCCTTTCCTTTTTAACCAATATATTTTGTTTCTTAAAAAAAAGCGTATTATTCTAGTAGTATTATATTAAAACCGCCTTAAACACCACACAAAAACAATGCCGATGCCTATTTTAGAAAATGGAGGGCTGATATTTTGGAGTCACACGAGCGACAACGCAAAAACAACCGAGTGAGTGATTGAGTGTCTAGTACTCAAGCTGCGGTTGAGCATCCAACATTATGCACATGCGTGAATCTGTGTGCGTATACTGTATATAATACAATTTTTTATGTATTTGTGCGGGCGTGTGTTCGTAATGTATGCGCTGTGCATACTTTTTAGAGCACACTAATACACTATTCAAAACTATGCTAACGTCATGCGGTTAAAAAATAAATAAAATATACTTCGTCCCAACACTGGATTTGATAACGTGATTGTATTGCCAAAGTTGTAATGAGTAAACAGGATGGAGGTTGATATTTTTCTATATACGATGCCAACGATGGGACTATGAATTTTTATGTGGCAAGAAGACAAAGAAAGTTAAAAAACGAATCGTGGTCTAGAATGAAATCCCAAAAGTTTTATGTAGCAGCAAGATGAAGAAAGTTAGATAAAGAAACGTGGTTGGACGATGCGCTGAATGTAAGTATTCAGTGGTGGCAGTTTTCTTCCTATAAACAAGGAAAACACGTAATAAATGTGTTGCCTTGTCTCCACAATTGATTCAGCCACCACCACGTGTGTCGCATTTAAAATCGCACATATTACATATTTTTCATTGCAAAAACCTGAATCAGTGGCACAAGTCAAAGAAATACTGGTTTCTGTAAAACCTGCCAACGACCAAGTGAATATGGAAAACAATGCATAGAAATTCAGTGACATTCATTACCGAATAAATAAAATTCCCTTCCCCCTCCTAATTTAAACATAAGTAAACATCCTCTAACTTCAAGTGGAGCAATCTTCACTATCTTTACTGATGAGTGACAAATTTCCGCTTAAAAAAATCGTTTGTATGAACTAAAGTTCTGTAACAATAAAGAGATATATGGATAATCATCTAACCTAGGGAAAGTATATAAGATATTACAGGTTAAATTATTTTATACGTGTCACGACCGGCTTTCACGATATCGCTTTCAAGTAAAAAAAACACGCTGTGCATCTTCCCGAGCCACATTTATAGGTACAAAGGATTTTTCGTAAAATTTTTATACCTTTCAGAATTGTGGGTAAATTAATATTTATAGACTTAACAAGAACGCAAAAACATAAATGCGTATTAATTATTAATTTACTTCTACTTGCTCTCTTGCAGTATGGTTCTTACCTTCAAAGTACACAAAGTGTTTTGTATTGTATTGTGAAAGGTACGTGAGAGACGCCTGAAATCATTTAACACGTAAAACATATTCCTTTCGCTCGATCAGTCCCGCATTAGGCATTGCACTTAAACTTAGATAGTAATCCCTACAGAATCGACTGTTCTATCATGTTGTTGATCGTTTCTGTAACATAAATAAACGTGATACCTACAGTGGAGCACTCTGTTCCTGCTACATGACATATATATCCTTCTGCAGAACATCTTCAGCAGATTCTACTACCTAACAATTATTATTACTGCTACCCTGAAAGCAGATTACAGAACTGTTATCTCGTAATTTATATACTAATTTTTTTTTCGGGGATTGTTTTAGGTTTTTTTTTCTGGAATGTGTGGTGGTTCGGCTCGTAAAGTCATTTCCGGAGCATCGCTTAAGTGATTTCAGCAACTCACCTGCAGAAATTAAGTAATTTATCCACTTTAAATGAAATACTGCATGTGCAAAGCTCAACGTGCCAACGTAATTAAACAAGGAGAAATATGGAATTAAAAATTTAATGTGGACTTATGGGTAAATGTTTGCCTATTTTGCATCGGCGACGATCCCTGAAGTAAAATTGTTAATTGAGGTATAATGAGCATGATTGTGGCGGCGTTCAACAACTCAGGTATTTGTCGGCGATGTGGACGAAGCGAGTTGAATGTGGAGAGTAGGGACGGAATACAGTTGTAAAGGAAAACCTAAGAAAAACCCTATAGAAAACACATTTGATCGGTCAACGACAACGTCCACATTTGCTAGAATCCGGGTTTTGACCCCACCGGGAACCAATCGTGGTTTGTCGTCACAGGGGGCAATTTGTCTTACCATTACCATTTCCGCAGTCTTTGACGTGTGAGTAATAACAGAATAAGTTTTTTTCCTTCATTCGTAAGAAATAACTAGTACATATAAAAAATCTTCTTTCCCCACTCCCGCAACGATTCATAAACTTAACTTAATATTATGGATGAATCACAAGTGTTCAGTATAAACTGTTAAATTATATGAATCATAGAAAAAATATATTCAAGGGTAACCCAGGATATTTGAACGACCTACAGCTTACTTACCGACGCAATGATGAATCACATTGAGGGCAAACTCGATCCACTGCCGGATGAGGTACTTTTGCTATCACCATCATCGGAGACTCTCCCGTAGGCTTTTGCAGTAAATTATAAAAAAAAAATCGTTTTTGAATTGAGGTATATCTGTGTAACCACAGCCTTGTGTATTGCCAAAATAACACATTTAGGAAATTTTGCTTACAGCGGTACTGCTTTGGTGATAGAGGATGCTTGCGTCATAACCAAGATTCCCTAAACAGCTGATAGTATCGTATCAATTACAACATTTGGAAATTTTACAATGAGTGCAAGCTTTTTCTGGCCCAAACTAAAATAGGCAGTGGCAATTGCATAATATTTTGTTGACTAATCATGTTTTTCAACGCAACAGAAATAATTTTGTCTGTCTAACAAAACATAGGTTTCAGCTAACTCGAACAACCCTTTCCCTCACTGCAAACTTCTCCAGGGTTACCGAACGTTTATCAGTTGTAAATGGCCTGTAGAGGATTGCGTTTGTTTTACTATTGTTTTTTTCTAATGTTCGTTACTCTTGGTAATATAGAAGAAGTGCACTGAGAAAGGACGCGTTAATTATGTTCACTATAAAATACTCAGTAAAAGATATTTGATTTTGTAGGCACTTAAAAATAAGTACACACAATTTTAGCCAAATAATACATTTCCCAACAATTTCTTGTAACGCGTCATGGAAACATTTTTGTCTAGCAGTTTTCAAGGTTTTGTTTCTTTAAGTGCAGACACAGTTTTGCCTTGCACATTTGATAGTACTTCACAAAGCAATGGTACTGGCCCATGCGGCATGAATCTGAGTGTGCACTGTTACAAATATAGTTACGACGGTCCACATACACTAAATGAAAACATTTAAATGTGTCTTTTTTTCGTGTCTTTCGAGGTTTTCTGCTTGTAAAGTACTTGAAGAGCACAGACATTCCCAATTATTTATCACAGACACCCATGTTCTATATACAGCACTTTTTCTTGTACCTATATCCACTTTGCATTACCATTTGTTCTGAAGTCCGGTTGCTTTGATGCGCAGATCAAAAGGTTTTCGTTTGATTCCCGACTGGAGGATTTTCCAGCCGTAGAAAACTTTCCAATGGAGTTCTCACGATGAAGTGTAGTGATGTATTCCACCCTTATTATGCTGAAGGGATCTCAATCGCAGTGATATCCTATCTAGCTGAACTTACGCAACGTTGCCTGTAGCCACGCTGCCGAGTAAGAATTGATAAGATATCATCTCTCTCAATTTTTATCTGTTTTTGTTATCGATGTTAAGGAATTATATTAAGGAACGAATTAAGAGCCAGTACTATAACTACATCTAAGTGTATATATATATATATATATATATATATATGCATTCAGATGGAGTTGAAATGAACATTTATGAGAAAAGGGAAGAGGTAGAAAAATTAATGCTCGCTAAGTGGTACGGCAGAAAACATGTTCCTGTCATAAAATCCTTCCATAAAAATTTAATGTAATTAATACTTTTACTTGTGTGTGTAAGTATGAATAATTCGTGTCAGTAGGTATTCAGAGCACTTTTACAAATGTATAAAATATTGAAAATAAACAAGAAATGTACAATGATACCTTAAACTTAACTAAAATATTTAAAAATGTGTACACGTTTACATAGGTCAATAAACCTTTACAAAAGTTGCAATACGAAAGAGAGAGAAAGAAAAAACGCCATTTAAAGGACACGTAAACTTTTTTTGTTAGATAAAAACGCTTGCTTTCAAGTCATTTTCATGACAAAAATTATCATAGGCTTGGAATTCAAAAAATGGTTCTTGGTACCAAGCCATTAAAGTGTTACTGTTAATTCTGCATTACTTTCGAATTAAAAATCCCTCACCGCATCTATCTGATCTTGAAGCACATTGCCGTTGTATGGGGGTCTATCCGTATTGTGATACTGGAAAATATCTCAGTAGGCTATTTTGAGACAAAAGAGTTTCCACCACGTCGTTAATAATTTTTTCAACTTCTCAATGAAAAATATTTTTAAAACCCCAATTATACGGAAAGCATAATGCCTGAAACACAATTTCCATATACAAAATTACCTTGAACAGCTAGGTGTTAATGAATGGCTGTGTCCTACACCTTTGTCTTCACTATAAATCAATAGTAGGACTGCTCAATGGCATCTACACAAGGCCAAACTATTAACAATGTACAGAGCTCAGCAAACATTTTTATACATGAAAAACTACAATATTTCTGGTTGAATGTCATTAAGCTATACTAGTAATTGCTCACTTAGTAATACATAAAGCTGCATTTATGTATTTTTTGAGTGGCTTGATTTCAAAAGCATTCAGCATTCAATTGACATTCTTCCAGCAATATTGTAGTTTTTCATGTATACATTTTTTTTTTGCATAAATCGGTACATTGTTAACAGTTTGACCTTGTCTAAACGTAACATTAAAATGTCATTGAGCAGTTATACTATTTCTATGTCATTTTCCTCCTTTCTCAAACTAATTTCAAACTGTTATTTAATTTCACAACGAAAGAGGACGTGATATGATACAATTATAGAAAATAAATTTAGACCCTAATACTCTTAAGAAGCTAACTATGAATTAAGTACAGAAGAAGGCGCAGTTACACAGTAGATAAGCACTGAAAGACGAAATGGCATGGTGGTGCTTTTGGTGTGGGCGTACTCGTTCTCTAATTGGCTGTGCGAAGCTCTGAGAACGGGCCTCAAAATGAAGTGAAGAGATTTTGCGGCTCTTAACAGCGAGGTCTTGAGAGCCGATGAGGGTGATTGAAGTGAGTATGGAGCAGCGCCGGAATGAAAATGCGGGGTAAACGGGAGATCCCCGAGAAAACCCGCCGACCAGTGGCATCTTCCGGCACAATTCCCACAAGCGAAAATCCGGGAGTGACCCGGCCGGTTCGCCGTGGTGGGAGGCGAGCAGTCTGCTCAGCCACCACGGCCCCAAATGGGGCTCGAGTCTGACTGGCTACTGCATGCTGCGAAAGGTTCCCTATTAGCTGGTCTGCCGGTTGGCGAGTAAGTTACCGGGTGCTGTTCGACGAATGGCATTCGAAACATTTTGCTGGCCAGTGACGCCATTTCGCTGGCGTGTACAGCTGTTTCGCCTCTGTATTCGGAAGTATAGTCTATTCGCTGTTTCTTAACAATGTTTGAATCAAACCTTTGAAAAATCACCTTATAGATGACGCGTTTGGTTGTTTTCTAAATATTCCTTGTATCACAAAAGTTTTAAACTTGTGTTTAAATGAAAGTGCCGTGTTATTTAGTAAATTGAATATTTATTGATATTTTATTTATTAATTATAATATGCATTTTGTATTTTAATATAAATAGAAACAGTGAGAAGATAGGTGTGTTGGCAATGCCTAGTAACAAATACTTATCATGCAGAATACTTTCAAACAGAGTGCGCACGAATGCGGTGCGTTGTCCCTTTGGTGTAATTTTCTATACTTAGTTAATCTTTGTTTGCATTAGGCGGAGGAATATCCTGGAAGTAGAACTTCATCAGGGCTTGAGAAATGGTGTTAAGTTACCACGAATGAACTGTACTGTGCGTACCTGCGCCAGTAAATCGCTCCGCGGAGACAAGCGACGCGATGGATGAACAGCCTCCACGGCCGCGGGCGCGCGCGTGGTAGGAACCCACGTCCGACGCGCACAAAAGCGCCCCAGATCCACTCCCGCACAACGCTCTCGTGACGTCACTATTCCCCCGCAGACGCGCCGTGCCTAATTTCATTAGCCCGAGATTCAGACAACCGATCCAACAATTACACATAAATTTCACACTCTGTCGCTCCTCCGCGTCCACCATTCCACCTCGGGGGTTATTATGCGCCTGCTTTNTTCCTTTTTTATTTTTTTCTTTGCCCTGTCTTCCACCTCACCAGTGCCCGATCCCGAATCAAAAGAGTGTAAAGCCACAACCCACCCCGTTCAAAGAATACGTGTAATTTACTCCCGAGACGTGGAAGGGTTTTTTTAAAGGACGTAGTGTCGTGTACCACCTGCATCAGCTTCTATAGTCCTGTTATTTTTATTATTACTATTCCGAGAGTTTTATTTCCTGTTGTAGGACGCGCGCCTTCCCCCTCCCCCCATCGCCGCACCTTCCCTGTGATTAGGCCACCCATTTTTCAAGCGTGTCCCTGCAGCCCTCACGCACCGGGCCCGTAAACAGTGGAAGGCACCCGGCAGGGGGGCTGTGCCCTTCCCCCCTTAGCGGCAGGGGGCCCCCCTGAGAGCTGGCAATCCACGACAGATTGTAATTAATGGCCGAGTTGCATGCTCGATTCCGTATACGCCGGACGCAACGGGGCTGCCAGGAAAAATAATATTTTTATTCTTTTTTTTCTTCCTTCCTTGCAGCACCAGATATGTAATTTTTTTTTCTTTCTCCCCCGTTCGGTCTTGCACGATTTGTAGTGGCTGCAGCATTCCGTGTAATACGCCGCGAAAGTGGTACCAGGAACGATGTCGTAAAAAAATAAGTATGTTATTTTTTTTAATGGTCGACATTTCTAATGCATTTGAGTGTTGCTTCTGATGTCAAGCACCGTCGCTTACAACCAGATGGCATTTTATTAGAATAAGCTCAACTTTGGTATCCATGCTTCATAATTCTCANAAGCACCGTCGCTTACAACCAGATGGCATTTTATTAGAATAAGCTCAACTTTGGTATCCATGCTTCATAATTCTCTTAAAATAAGTATTTTTTTCTTTTTTAGCCAGGGATTACCTTATATCAAACACTATCTAAAACTACAGAATTTAAGTTAATATTAGTTACAGTAAAAGTAACTATTTTATTTTGACTAATAGAAAAGTGTTATTCCTGAAAATAATTCAATACAATATTATATTATGTTTATATTGTTTAACCCATTATTTTNTAATAGAAAAGTGTTATTCCTGAAAATAATTCAATACAATATTATATTATGTTTATATTGTTTAACCCATTATTTTAAATAAACATATCATTTTCAACTTTAACCGCATTTTCCTCCTACTCATAAAAAAAATTTAATAATTACGAGGGAAGTAAAAGTACTTCTTAAAAAGATTTAGATAATGTATCTTGGCACATGTAGTTGGCGACATACGTCTTTAGTAACAAAACAGACTTTCGGCAATCGCAGTTCTGCATTTAAAATGTTAGCCTGAAGCTCCAGTTACAGAGGACTGTAAAGTATACATATTATAGGTTATCGAATTGGACAAATTTTCTTATCTTTACTTAAGGCCAGTCAGGTAATATGGGAGTCGGATCCCCGGCAAAGCATATATATTTATAACTGTATCAGGTTGGTTTGGCTTGAAGTAATTTTCAAAATAGTTCNTCGGATCCCCGGCAAAGCATATATATTTATAACTGTATCAGGTTGGTTTGGCTTGAAGTAATTTTCAAAATAGTTCAGAAATGTTTAAAGTCTAAAAGTGAAATTTGGCACTTAATCCTTTCAGAGTCACTTTTATTTACGATTTCGTGTGCTGAAAATAAAAAGTATTGATGCGTTCTGTACTTAGGCCGAAACTCACTGTTTTGTTATCACGCCCAATGAGATGTCGGCTTTGTGTTCGGCTACAGTTATATGAACCATTCAGTACGTTGCACAGTAACATGGTTTACTATACAATAACCTGTTGGAGACTAAGTATCGTAATGTACAGCACCGGTGAAAAGTAGCATCTTGTGCTTTATGCACACAAACAATTGTGTGTACTGCATCTGAGTGAGTTAAAGTTTTTCCGTGATTGTCGAAGTNAAAGAAAAAAGAAAAGTCCTATTAAATTCCTTAAATCATGTACTTTTTCCAAGCTCAGTGATACAGCTATGGATAGCATCAGTTCAGTTATAGACTATCTTGTGTTAAGTTGTAAGAACTTTTTGTAATGCATCACATTGTGTACAGTCAACAATATATTAGTTCTTTTTAACTTATTAAACTACTATTTTGCTGGTTCAAAAGAACATGCATTGATGTAGTTTACGTAACAGCATAAAAATAATAGCTCTGATCAATCTCTCGCAAACAAAATGAGCCATCTGTTTCAAGAGAAGGAAATCTATTCTGTAGCAAAGATTGAAATGTTATTCAGAATTATTGCTTAGTTCTCAAATCGAACTTAGTCTATGTAAGGAATGATTTATCTTTGTCACTATTCTCTTAAAATTTCACTTGTACAGTTCAGGATCATACCGGTTCCGTGAACTAGCAGCAACTGACCAATAGCCCTGATCAATACATTTTTATGTTCCCTAATTTGGAAGATAATATGAAACGTATACTGACATACTGAGACCATTTACGGACTAACTGAGATTAAATAGCTTCAACTCACTAGAAGACCAGTTCTGAATCTTTAAGTAAGTGACGAAGGTTTCACCACAACAAAAAAATTCCGTGGAATTACAAAAAATTCGTGTTAAAAATTATTTATATATATCGCCGTAAAATTACGGACTCGTGGGTTTTTGAATAAAGGGCTTTACGCAAATTGCACTGACTTTTCTGTGAATTGACAAAACCGCTCCGTACTTTTTTTCCGTACTTCCGCTTTATAAAATGAGATGACAAAAAACTTCAATTTTCGTCATGCGGGCGTTTCACTGTGTATCAAAAATACGTTTTAAATATTAAAATATTTTATTCTGGGGTTAGTATTGAAATCTAATCAAAAATTCATTAGATTGCTTGACTTTTTCTACTTACCTACAACTTTCTTGGTCTAAAAATAGGACAAACATAACTTTTCTCCAATTCCTTGCAATGTTGTATTGTTTTTAGTGTTGCTAACTNAAATAGGACAAACATAACTTTTCTCCAATTCCTTGCAATGTTGTATTGTTTTTAGTGTTGCTAACTGGTATAGGTACCTTGTGCTACTTGTTTCATATTTTAAGGAAAATAATTTAGTGACATTGGATATCGTAACTACCGCAGGAACGATATTTTTCTGGTTGCAGTGGCAAAGTTAGCTTCGCGTAGACTCGGCATTGTTCGTTCCCGAAACCCGAAGCCATAGTAAATACGCAGACGTTCCGTATTTTGTATTTACGGAGTTCAGCTCCGTTTTTCATCATTATGGATTGCGTTTCTGTATATTAACTGTATATTTCCGTAAAAATTACCGTAAATACACAGACAATTTTAAGATTTATAATTATTTATGTTTTCTTAAGGAGTCTGTGTCATAAAACTATGTGTCTGTCTAAGGTAGCACAAGATCACAAGGAGGGAGATGCATAGGCTAATAAAAAAAACGATCGATGAATCAAAAATTGTGCCATAATTATAATTAAAAGCAATCGGAATACGAGACGCAAAATAACATGTTTATTCTTTTCGTGAAATATTAAGAAGATTATTGAAACGAGTGTAATTATAGGCACGAAGTATCTGTTAATTGTTTTCATGTTCGAGTCAATGATTACAAAAATATCACAAGCACTTAACACATTTGGTCTTTTACAAACGATTTAAATAAGTTTCCTTAAACGCTACCTGACGTCAAAATTAGAGTACAGTATCTAAGAGCGAAGTAAAAAAGGTAAACCTTGTCAGAAAAATTAGTCCTTTACTATTAGAATAATGAATCCGCTTTGTTTACTAGCACAGTTAACATTTAAGTACACATATGCAGTTACTTAAATCGTTACAGAAAATACACTTTTTTATAATTTCGTATGAGAAGATCACAAAACTACTTAAATCTAGGAAGGTATATACTTATTTCTTATCACTGCGATTGGTTAGAGCACTCATAGAGGTGGGGCCATTAGAGTCCAACCACACTCCACAGAGAACGTCGTTACAAGACACGTCCAGGCAAGAAAATGAGATATGTGTAAGTGCAGTATGTCAAGCACTGATGCGAAGTGCTGGATGGTAAGTAGCAAGTGATANAAAAAAAAAAATTAAATTTCACCTACGACATGTGTCGAGACATGCGTATATACCATGCAAACACAAGTAGAATTTCTGGTGCTTGTACATAATTTTTTCATTTAAGCTTTAGTAGCACATGGTTTCTTTCGCTCTTCATTCTCTCGTAGAAGTCATGCGATAACTTGTCGGATGCCTACTGAGTTTTCACTATTGTAGTTGTGCCATATTTTATGACACGTCAACAAAAACTCCCGAGACGTATAATACATTCAATACAGCAACAGAATCATAGATGCCGCAAATGCAAAATAATTATAAGACAGCACACATGCACAGACTGAAAAAATTGATTAATATCTATAAATAGTTGATTAATATCCATAAATAAATAGATATTTAAAGAAACTGGGGTAAAGAACCTCAGGATAATTTGGCTGCAGATGAAAAACATCTTAAGCAGTTATCATTTTTAGTGTGAATTCAATTTCTTCTTTCCTTTAAGTAAGGCAGGGCCGCTCGCTCTCATAATTTAAATCACTACTTTTTTTTCCTAATTTTGCAAGATCAATTTTCAATCTGAAATGTCACTACTTAGATGTTATATTTCTGACTTGTAATCGCATACATAATAGCGTGTCCCACAAGAGGAACAAATTAACATAAAGGGAGTTAGAACGTTAACCAAAAGCACCAGTAATTATAATTTGGTTAATAAAACACTGTATTTAAAAGTAGTGTACTTACCGATAGCAAAACTACTAATAACATTTTTAATCCAGGGCAGGATGTTGGAAAGAAATTAAAAAACGAAATTCCAACAAATTCTACAAAAAAAAAACTATACGAGCATAAAATATCTTAAACTTCTCTCCCACTGTGCCAGTTCTGTTCACGGGCAGTACTTTTGATTTTTTTCATTACGACCAAACTAGAAAGAAAAAAGAAAAGTCCTATTAAATTCCTTAAATCATGTACTTTTTCCAAGCTCAGTGATACAGCTATGGATATCATCAGTTCAGTTATAGACTATCTTGTGTTAAGTTGTAAGAACTTTTTGTAATGCATCACATTGTGTACAGTCAACAATATATTAGTTCTTTTTAACTTATTAAACTACTATTTTGCTGGTTCAAAAGAACATTCATTGATGTAGTTTACGTAACAGCATAAAAATAATAGCTCTGATCAATCTCTCGCAAACAAAATGAGCCATCTGTTTCAAGAGAAGGAAATCTATTCTGTAGCAAAGATTGAAATGTTATTCAGAATTATTGCTTAGTTCTCAAGTCGAACTTAGTCTATGTAAGGAATGATTTATCTTTGTCACTATTCTCTTAAAATTTCACTTGTACAGTTCAGGAGCATACCGGTTCCGTGAACTAGCAGCAACTGACCAATAGCCCTGATCAATACATTTTTATGTTCCCTAATTTGGAAGATAATATGAAACGCACACTGACATACTGAGACCATTTACGGACTAACTGAGATTAAATAGCTTCAACTTACTAGAAGACCAGTTCTGAATCTTTAAGTAAGTGACGAAGGTTTCACCACAACAAAAAAATTCCGTGGAATTACAAAAAAAACGTGTTAAAAACTATTTATATATCGCCGTAAAATTACGGACTCGTGGGTTTTTGAATAATGGACTTTGTGCAAATTGCACTGACTTTTCTGTGAATTGACAAAACATCTCCGTACTTTTTTCTGTACTTCCGGTTTAGAAAATGAGATGACAAAAAACTTCAATTTTCGTGATGCGGGCGTTTCACTGTGTATAAAAAAAATACCTTTTAAATATTAAAATATTTTATTCTGGGGTCAGTTTTGAACTCTTATCAAAAATTCATTAGATTGCTTGACTTTTTCTACTTACCTACAACTTCCTTGGTCTAAAAATAGGACAAACATAACTTTTCTCCAATTCCTTGCAATGTTGTATTGTTTTTAGTGTTGCTAACTGGTATAGGTGCTACTTGTTTCATATTTGAAGGAAAATAATTAAGTGACGGGGATATCGTAACTACCGCAGGAACGATATTTTTCTGGTTGCAGTGGCAAAGGCAGCTCCGCGTAGACTCGGCATTGTTCTTTCCCGAAACCCGAAGCCATAGGAAATACGCAGACGTTCCGTATTTTGTATTTACGGAGTTCAGCTCCGTTTCTCATCATTATGGATTGCGTTTCCGTATATTAACCATATATTTCCGTAAACATTACCGTAAATACACAAACAATTTTAAGTGTTATAATTATTTATGTTTTCTTAAGGAGTCTGTGTCATAAAACTATGTGTCTGTCTAAGGTAGCACAAGATCACAAGGAGGGAGACGCATAGGCTAATAAAAAAACGATCGATGAAGCAAAAATTATGCCGTAATTATAATTAAAAGCAATCGGAATACGTGCCACAAAATAACATGTTTATTCTTTTCGTGAAATATTAAGAACATTATTGAAACGAATGTAATTAAAGGCACAAAGTATCTGTTAATTGTGTTCATGTTCAAGTCAATGATTACAAAAATACCACAAACACTTAACGCATTTGGCCTTTTACAAAAGATTTAAATAAGTTTCCTTAAACTCTACCTGACGTCAAAATTAGAGCACAGCATCTAAGAGCGAGGTAAAAAAGGTAAACCTTGTCAGAACAATTAGTCCTTTACTATTATAATAATGAATCCGCTTTGTTTACTAGCACAGTTAACATTGAAGTACACCTATGAAGTAACTTAAATCGTTACAGAAAATACCCTTTTTTTATAATTTCGTATGAGAAGATCACAAAACTACTTAAATCTAGGAAGGTATATACTTATTTCTTATCACTGCGATTGGTTAGAGCACTCATAGAGGTGGGGCCATTAGAGTCCAAACACACTCCACAGAGAACGTCGTTACAAGACACTTCCAGACAAGAAAATGAGATATGTGTAAGTGCAGTATGTCAAGCACTGATGCGAAGTGCTGGATGGTAAGTAGCAAGTGATACCAACTGTTCGCTTCGAATATGTGACATCGTTCACCCGTGCGTTTCTGCCAGACACAACTACTAACACCGGTCGCGACGTCAGATGTTATATTACTAAAGAGTTCCCCCTTGTACCTCGCACGCTACTTGAAAGAGTATGTCTCACAGCGCATTGTAACTAGCAATTTATTGGCTCGACGAACCACTAACAGCTACGTGCAGTCATCGCTTTGCATGGCATCCCTTGAAACATATCTACGCCACGGCTAGTTAGTTAGCCATTAGGCAACATGCAAACCTGCGGCTGTTATTAAGCAAAACATTTACTAACACGTATGCAATATAAGGTTGCGGTCAAGCAGGACACACATCCACTTCACTTAATTCATGTTCAACTATATACATGGTTACGTTAGCTCCAAACTTGTTCCGATCCCAATCACTTCTAATTCAAAATAAACAGTTTGCACAATTACATTAGATTGGTTTACTCTCTGTACTTCGCTCCGATTGACTACTATGAAGAAAATAAACAGTGTTTTTAATATGGCTGAAATTGACGGGATTTATCTGCATTCGTTGAAATAAATTCAGAGCCAGGTAAAATAGTGTGCTATTACAGTCAAATTAAGGTTATTTGTATTAAACATTTAAAAATTATCAACATTTTTAAGTGTTGGAAGGTAACTTATTATACATAAATACGGTAGATTGTTTTTTAGGTTAGGAGTTACTTTATTTTGCTTTCAGTTACAGAGGTGTAGCCATTATAACATGTTCATTTTGGTGAGTTTAAATTATGACTCCCGAAATATATTCACATTAACAAGTTCAGCCACTAGTGTAATGTCGCCTTTAGTCCTAGAAAAAAAAAAGATAAGGCAAAACAAGGCTTAAAGAACACACTAAAGCTAAGTTTGCAAATACCATACAAAATAAAATATTCGCGGTTGAGAAGAGCGAAACATTGGTGGTTTTTTAAGCTCCTTGGACCCAGATGATAATATACCTTAACCTCTGCGAGGTTCATTACGATGGGACTAAGCTTGAATGACCTTGCTCGAAATACAAATGCGTACTCTCAAGAGCATCGAAATAAAAATTACAAGATGTCGTACTCAGTGTATGAATAACACACTAGATAAAAACTACCAATTAAAACAGGGGCGTACATACGGAATAGGGAGAGGGAGGGGTTTGTGGTTACCGCGCTGAGGCCCAGAAAATAAAAAAAATTAAGCCTGACATTTATAGTCCAAAACTGAATTTACACAATGGGTCCTAACTTAATCTAGAATAGTGGCAAAATGTCAATCTCCCCGTGTCATCAGGATCGGTGAGCCGATGTGGGCAGGAGCTCATCGAAACACAACACTAAATGACATCCCAAACAAAATGCATGATAAAATAAAAAGGGAATATTGGGCAACATAGAAGTAGGAAGGCGAGAGAATATAAGTTACACATCTCAAGAAAACACGCGTGAGCACCAATGCCACATTAGTGGCTCAGGTTTTACGGTGTATAAATCTTAGAGCGATATTCACGAAGTAGATCACAATAAACCAGGTCGAAAAAACGTTTATAACAATCTTTGTCCGTTTCCTTCTGTCTCTGTAGCTGCACAATTGACCACCTTAATAATGCCCTCAAAATCATTACGAACATAGCTTTAAAACCTTATATATTTTTGTACGCTTGACAATCATTTCGGCTGTACACGGCTGTATACTCAACAAAAATGATCACACTGACGATTAAAATGTCTACCAATGTGCTGACTTTAAATTGTGGAAACATTCTTTTCTGCTTAGACGACTAATACCGCCAATGACTTATCGATAATGTTGCGAGTCTTATGCATGTGATTAATTTGTTACATTTGGAGAGAGGATACGCGTAAAACGTAAACTCACTTTCAAAATGCAATAATTTGCTAACAAGTTTTTTTCAGTAGTGATCGACATTTTATCCACATATTAAGGTAAATGACTGCAGAAGATTTATATATGTCATTAGAAACACGTTTAGTGGTTAACAAGTAATTCTAATGCATAAAAGCTTGGAATATAAGTCTGTATATNATATGTCATTAGAAACACGTTTAGTGGTTAACAAGTAATTCTAATGCATAAAAGCTTGGAATATAAGTCTGTATATACACACTTATTGAAAAATAGTTACAGAACTGTTTTAAAATCATTGTTTCATCTGCCAGACCATATAGACTCATGGCCTTATTGTGAAAAATATGAGAGTTCTAAAATATTGTAGACGAGTTTTGGCTACAGAATACAGAACGATCATCTTTGGATCCAGATTGTTGATAATGGCAATGTCGTTATAAGAGTCCTCTACACGAGGTTTTCGAGCTCAGGAAGAACCCTAACCAGAATCAAGTTGAGCTGACACCCAATGAAACCATTTGTGGTAACGAGGCTATATATTGAGAAATGGTTTAAAGCCACTGTGCAATCTGAAGACTTGTGCATAAATATGTTTAGATGGTTGGAGACATTTTGGTTATACTGAAATTTATATCAAACGTGTACCCAATATTAACGATTGTAAATTTTCTAGCAGAAATGTTTAATTTGAATGTTTCCTTACTTCCAAACAATGCCATGTATCTGTGCTGAATTCCCTTGTTTTCTGATCTTTTTTTACTTACATTATTTTGCAGGTTATTGAAATTGTTTTATAGTTTGGTTAACACTTTCCCAAAGTTTTGATTACTGTTAACTGGACACCAGTGAAATCTTGTGTACTATTTTTACATGCGCAGGGTGTAAGTAACTTCCCACGCATGCAATTCTCCTGAGACGAACGAACCTCAGAAGCCTCTTCGGCAGCAAACAACGACAGTCGTTCTTTANCCCACGCATGCAATTCTCCTGAGACGAACGAACCTCAGAAGCCTCTTCGGCAGCAAACAACGACAGTCGTTCTTTATGTCTGCCAGCACTGCGGGTGATCTACATCCCAGCAGAATAATCGTGGAAGTGCTTATTTCTATGCGGAGTGCAGATGTTTTGGATAACGGAGAAAGTTTATACGTCCATGAGAGTCGGGCTGCTNAGTGCTTATTTCTATGCGGAGTGCAGATGTTTTGGATAACGGAGAAAGTTTATACGTCCATGAGAGTCGGGCTGCTTCAGCATTGGCCTCCCCAACGTGAGATTCGTTTCCGAAGAACAGAGCAGGGCGAGCGACTCCCGAGTTATCAGGGACTCCTTGGAGTCGTCTCGCAGACATTTATCTTGTCGCTTCCATCTTCTGCACTCTCCCCCTCCCCCTTTTGTGCGCGCTCAGGTGCTGCCATCTAGATAACATCTTGAGGATTGTTGCTGTCGAGATTTATCGTCGCCCCTCCCCCTCAGGGTCCCCAGCCCAGCCTCCAGTATTGTATCTGTTCCCGACTCGCTGTCGCAGGGACCCCGCACCGGCGAGGTAATCCTTTTCCTTTCGTCCTCTTCAAGAAGTCGTTCCTTACGACGGGAGAGGAGCGGTGGATGTCGCCGGCGACAGCGTTGCCTCCAGATCAGGTTAAGTTATGTAAATGTTCTCGCGCCGTCTCGCTCTACGAGGTTCCGAAAATACCGCGGCAAGCTAGTTCACCGAACATTTCATGAACTGCTGCAATGTGCTAGCCGCTCAACAAGACTCCCGGTGCAGCCGGCATTCTCATTCAGACAAAATTGTTTTGCACAACGAAATTATTGCCTAATTTTGTTCACCCCTAGTCGTCACACTGCAATTTTTCCCCTTTGTTTTGCCTTTGACTTAGGTGTATTATATTTCCCCTTCTCACATAAACGTAATAGAAACATAGCTATAACTTACTTGACAATGCAACCAAATNACATAGCTATAACTTACTTGACAATGCAACCAAATTTATTTAAGTTTTAACCAATGTCATGTCCAAATGAGTGATGCATAAGATAGTTTTGTGAACTTAACTAGATCTGCCTCTTCGCCAAAAGATCGCGGTGCCTAAGTAGTAGTTGTAACAGATAATTTTGGCAGATTGTGTATGCAATTGTTCTGGTATTCTATTATCAAGAATGAGTAGATGTTAACTGTAAGCTTATTTTATATAGCTAGGTCTTGCAAGCAGCATGATCTATGTTTTGAATGCAATACTGAAGGCGCAATAAATGCCTGAGATTACATTTTTATTCATCATGTGCAAACACAGTGTAGGCTAAGATGCAAATACATGACAACAGACTCATAATCGAAGCATTTACAACGCATTGGTTTCGTGCATAGGTACCGTCGACTTAAAACAATCATTAAAATATGCGAAAATTATAGTATTTTAAAATATAGGAACTTATTTAAGATTCCATTTGTAGTTTGACAGTGACTGCTATGTAAAAAATTCCTCAGCATTTGAGAATATAACAAATATTCTAGTAATGAAATTTCCAGTTAGCAATACTCAATACGAGCAGAAAAATTCCACTTATTCTTTGGAACGTAACCCAATTTTATTTTGTATTGCACGCGGGCAACTGATGGAGTGAGTTTCACAATCCATTTCCTCACAGACCCATCGCTCTGGATTATCAGCAAAACTGGCGCATCATTCGTCATGGTACTCTTAGATTTCAGCTTTCGAGCGAAATGTCACTATTAACCTGCTCGTGACGTCTAGTATCTACAAAATGTGTAACGGCGAGAACGATAGAGAAAACATGTAATACTTCATGGAAGATTTCGGTCTCAACCACTTCACGAAACGAATCACCTCACCATATCCCCCCAAACCCCTTACCAACTCCGGCTCTGCTGTCGAAACGTATTGCTCTTCCCTAGATCTCGTCTGGAGCAGCTCACCCATGCTTCGTGGTATATCGCGTGCAAAGAACGAACGTAGCGTTTTCTCACAGCGGCTTTATTCGAAGAGCCGCCTAGTGAAACAGCGGGTGTGACTTCTGTCACGGGGTCTTATAGAAGAGACCCTGTTTCCGTCAGTCCTAGAGCGGAGGAGGAACAAGAGGTTTTACGGCGCAGGACTATGTGGTGAAGGCAGCTGGGGGGGAAGGATGTGGAATTTGGAGGACACATTTTTCAGTGTCCGCGCCTCCTTCAGAACCACCGGCATTTCCTCCTCCTCCTCCCCCCCCCCCTAAACACTGANGACCTTCTTTTTTTTTCCCCCACTGACAAAATTAATGAGAGGCTGTCATTCCGCAGGAAAATAAAACAATCCCGCGAGGATCACGCGGGGTGACTTAACACCAGCAGCGTTGACGGCACGCGATAACTGAAGCGTTTCTCTTCTTTGGTTAATCTGTCCGGTGAGAGGTGTCAACTTGGACATTCTCCATTTTTCTCAGGTCAGGGATTTTTCCTTCATTTCTTTGTAACATATATTCTCGATAACCTCTTTTCATTTCAAACCTACATTTACCAGTTTTACTTTCTACTTCCCATGCCATGATTCTCCGCAGCAGATGTACTCGATTAACACAAAGCAAAAGTAAATCTCACAATTTAAAAATAAAAGACAGTAAGAACGAACCAGATTCCTGGTATGAGTTTTCAAATAGATAGAACGAGAAGAACCCTACGTTCAACTTAGTGTTCCGCTCGCACTCACTCTTGCAGGTTACATGCATTGACTGCACGCAGCAATAAAAAACTCACGTTTAGCAAAACCAGTTTTATCACCTCACTTGATATATGTCTCACGTGCTGCTAAATGAGAATTAATGCCGACGTGAGTACATGTCAGGTCACCTCGATGAGGTTTAACTATTTGAAAAAAATATTCCATGGTCTTCTACAATTTTCGAATAGTTATGATTTGAAAAAAACTTTACATACAGGCGCACACGCACTATTTTTTGCACACGGAATGCTGTCATTTCTATATACCTCTTCTCATTCATTGGACATATCTTGAACTGTTTAAGAATTCCGGAAGAATGCCTCGTACATACATTAATTATAACCCGCAGCCAATCTCATTGATTGACGGGCAAGTCGTGGGTATTATAGGCTTTTCACTGTAAAATGATCACTTTTGAGGTCGTAGTTATTTTTTCTGTCAGCCATTTTTTATCCTTTAACCAACTTTTTAAATAAATATGGCCAGGTATGTAACAAACACAGTGAATTTAACGTCTAATGCTGAAATAAAATATATTTGTTAACTATTATTCCAAATGAGAGGGCTTTAAAAAGTGCTTACTTTACCGCGAATAGCCTATAAACTAATCTCTGTTTTGATAATTACAACTACATTCTTTAAGCTGAGAAATAAAAAAATTTCAATGACTAACAACCTAAAACATTTATGGAAGATAAGTAGGTAGTGACTATCGAGAGCAACCAGTGGCTTAATGCACGTTGCTACGCTTAAAAGAGCAGTGATAACTGCCGAGGAAACTTTTATAATTGGGAAACGACAAAAAAAGGGGGGGGGGGTCCAGAGAATGCTTCACGTTTTGGTGGAGCGAGTTCAATTTTTCGACGTCAAAAACGTTTGCAAAATTATACTTGGTCATTTGCAACCTCTCAACGCCATTCGATCGCGCCAAATTAATGCCAACTCAAAGAAAATTGTATATTTCTACGTTGTGTTTATTGTCATTTAATCATAATGTAATCTACGTGGTTATAAAATGTCAATTTTAACTACCACAATTCAACACTCTGGTTAGCAGTGGGGTCGTACTATATTCACTTTTCAATATCGTTCTGTAAGAAAACTGAATACTTCTGATATTTTAAAGTAATTTACATAGATATAATTATTTTAAATTATGATAATACGCACCATTATTAAAATAACTCGGAATGGTTAGTAAATAAGCTTCGAAAAAATAAGAATATTTCCTTTATTGAAACAGCGTAACAACTACGCAGAAGTCATCATACACACCGTATTGTAACACATAAATTTCTGTATATCGCCATTATTAAAAAAATGTATTGATCACGATGTTTTGAGATATCGAACAATTGTAGCAACAGCAACTATCCGGTGCTTAGCGGGATTGCTCGGCNTATTGATCACGATGTTTTGAGATATCGAACAATTGTAGCAACAGCAACTATCCGGTGCTTAGCGGGATTGCTCGGCGTAGTCGGCGAACAGAAAGACACACAAAGGGGAGAAGAGAGAGAGAGAGAGAGAGAGAGAGAGAGAGAGTTAGAGAACGGAGTGCGCGAATGCGTTCCCATGCAAACCAGGGAGAATAATATATTGCGGCGAGTGACAAAGACATACGAGGCAATAAATTAATCACCTCGAGACTGAGGGAGGCTAGGTGACTACAGCGACCGGGCACATATCACGAGCATCGAGCAAGGGGAGCATCTGGCATGGGGGCTGCGGTGTGGTGGAAGGGTGGGAATCGAAACGACAAAAATGCTGGAGCAAGGGAGAATAAAAAAAAAAAGTAGCAGATAATGAAAAGAACAAGAATATAAAAGAGATGGATGCGGCAGACAAACTGTGAGGACCTTTCGAGTCCGCTGAGAAGCTGGAATTCCTCTGGGCTTCGAGATAAACACCAGTCAGAAACCAGAGAATTTCTTCTGGTGCGGGGGAGATCGGGGATGAAAACAAAAGTCGAACGCCAACAGGAATAAGGAGAGAAAAAAAATATATGGGGGGAGAGTTGGGGGCTTGAGATGGTGAGGGGGGTGGGCCTTAACGACCGGAGAAAACAATGTCACTGTTAGAAGAGATTTTGGTTCCTCCGTAGGTAGNTAAAAAAAAAAGTAGCAGATAATGAAAAGAACAAGAATATAAAAGAGATGGATGCGGCAGACAAACTGTGAGGACCTTTCGAGTCCGCTGAGAAGCTGGAATTCCTCTGGGCTTCGAGATAAACACCAGTCAGAAACCAGAGAATTTCTTCTGGTGCGGGGGAGATCGGGGATGAAAACAAAAGTCGAACGCCAACAGGAATAAGGAGAGAAAAAAAATATATGGGGGGAGAGTTGGGGGCTTGAGATGGTGAGGGGGGTGGGCCTTAACGACCGGAGAAAACAATGTCACTGTTAGAAGAGATTTTGGTTCCTCCGTAGGTAGATAGTGGTGGAGGGCCGGATGCAAACAAAGTGGACACGGAGGAATTAATGTTCGGTCGGGGACGAGATGGAGGGAGAGATAAACAAACGACGCGGTTTATTTATGTGGAAACGAGGTGCCGGGGATCGGGTTACCGTTATTATGTCATACCGGTGATCCTCGACTTCGCGAGCACTTTCGCGCCGCCGGGATGGCGAAGCCGGTCGCTACAACCCGCGGCACACCAACGCCCTAGTGCGGGCTCCATTTCGCGATCATAAACACACAGTGCACGGGCACACGGGGAACTCTTGGATGTCTGGCTGGCGGGTCCTGTCGGGTTGATATTTTCCCAGGGCGGCGTTCTGAAATGATAATCTACGAGTAAACTTCACTCTTTGGATATCCCAAATCACTCTACTACTTTGCTCTCCCTTGGCGGTGTTCCAGAACTAAAGTGAAATAACTCTGAGCATATTGTCAGAGCAAAAGTTTTACATACACTATTTAGGCGAGCAACGAAGGGTGAATTGGAAAATGACGAAAGATTTAGTTCGATTAAGGGAACTGAAAGAAATGTGCATATTCTGGTTACAGACATAGAAGTAAATCATACATGAAGGGTGATAAAGTTCGTATTTTAATTTAAAAGTAAAAATGTTTATACTCCTACATTTTTGATACAATTTTTATAATTAGGTTATGCTATATATAACTCATTCAGTATATCATTTTTTTTTTTTTACAAAAATCGTGCCTGACAACACTGCTGGTTCGCGGGTTTTCTCGGGGATATCCCTTTCCCCCCGCCCCTGCATTCCAGCGCTGCTCAGTACTCACCTCACTTCACCCTCATCGGTTTTCAAGACCTCGATGTTATGAGACGTCCAAATATCTCCACTCTACTTTTTTGATAAAGTAAAGAAGTTCTATAAAGTGCTACATACACTAGTGGAAATGCATTTGAGAACACCCCGTAGGCAAACACGTATCTGCCCAAAAGTTGGTATACAAGAAGAAGGAGATGGTTTGTGGAACTGATCAAAACAAGTCCGTGGGACATCCAGAACATTATTTGCATAACATACAACAGGCACCTTAATAAGGAGTTTATCCAACCCGAACGGTCACACATTAAGAAATTCTGGCATGTAACCTGTCCTACAAATGCTGCATGTCTCTGGGGTACGGTATCCCACGTTCGCTGTACTTCTTGACGTAGCCGGGGCTGGGCTGGATGTCAAGCGTCGTCCTATCATGTCCCACACAAGCTCGATGGCTCGATGATCGCGCTTTATCGCGCTGGAAGATTGGTTCCTGCAGTACATTATGTCGAGATATGGTCGGAGGACAGTATTGACAATTTCACGGATGTATGATGCACTCGTCATTCTTTCTTGAATGAATACCTGAGGCTATCGGGATGTGTAGCTTATGGCCCCCTATACAATAATCCCAGGTGTAGTCTGGTGTGGCGAGTGTGAATACACGAAGGATTGTTCCGTTCGCCTGCACGTCTACGAACGCGAGCACGGCCATCACTTTGTCCAAGACAGGAAAGACTCTCATCACTGAACACCGCTGCTCTGCATTCGCCTCTCCAACACTCTCTCTCCCAACACCACCGGAGACGTTCACGACGATGAGCAGGTTTCACTGTTAAACGTGCCAGAGATACAAGAGAACGTAAACCTACCGCCAACAATCGATTGTTTATTGTTCGTGCAGACACATGTGGAGTCTCAGTGGATCTGATTGCACTTGCAGTTGCTTTTCTGTCAGTTGAGGAGGCCCAAACGATCCTTCCATCCATGCGCTCATCAATGCAGCGATGTGGCAGTCGGTTTAAATAAGATACAAATCAAGACTTTCAATAATGTTCAGTTAACATCGAACCATATAGATTACAGGTCCACGTTCGTTGTCAGTTTAGATCCATTCTGTGCCAGGTAACAAGTGCTTTTTCATACATAACTGCTACAAGATAAATACATGTGTCTGCGGAAAACTGATGTCAGACCGGAATTCAATGTCTAGTGAACCTCTTTTCTGCGTCCAGCATTGCCATTTCTGTGCAGGATTGGTCCTTATAAACAAACTACCTATTGTGAACTACTCAATTTTATACATGTGGTGTGGTGTAGAATGACTCTTCTCTGAAACCTAACTGTAAGTCTGATATGAAATTATGTTCAACATCATGTAGTGATGAGATTGTAGGCACGCATTTTCAAAAAAATTTACTCTGGTAGTTAGTAAGCTAACAGAGCGTCTGTTACATTGAAGTTACATACAGGTTCCTGCCTAGTTCAGGTATTGTGATCTTGGTTAATTTCCACGAATATCTGTAACTAATAAAATTAATTTTTGGGCTTCTTATGTGTGTCTGTATCACTTGCTTCAATATGTACTCAATATGCTATTATTTACTTTAGTTCTTGAAATGTTTCATGTCAAATTTAGTTTGTGATCATTGTTTTTTAAAGAGCCAGTCTTTCACGTACTAATTAGGCGATAATTGTTTTTCTAGGATATTCGTAACTGCATTACACTCTGAAATTGAAATAAAGTCAATTCACAGTGTTTTCACACTTTTTAAAAATACCTATGAAAAATTACTCCATGTTTTATGTGTTTGGTTGTTTCCTAAATATCTCACGTATCAAAAACATTTGTTNATACCTATGAAAAATTACTCCATGTTTTATGTGTTTGGTTGTTTCCTAAATATCTCACGTATCAAAAACATTTGTTAGTAGAGTTTACATAAAGATACCTTATTTTTGGTTAAATTTAACTTTTACTTATGCTCTATCTATAAAGTAAAATANAGTAGAGTTTACATAAAGATACCTTATTTTTGGTTAAATTTAACTTTTACTTATGCTCTATCTATAAAGTAAAATACTTCCTCTAAAATTAATATTAATAAAAGTAGGGAAAATAGGTGTGTTGGTAATGCCTAGTAATAAATAGGTCTTATGAAGAACTTTATTGCACTGAATGCGCACGAATGCGGTGCGTTGCCCCTTTGGTGGAATTTTCTAGACTTAGTTAAGCTTTGTTAGAATGTGGCGGAGGAATATCCTGGAAGAGTAACTTTAGGAGGGCTATACAAAAGTTTGAAGTAGCCGTTAATTGACTATATTAAAAATATATTCACGTCAGTAAAACCAGTGAAAAGAGTGCCAGTGTATATCAGCGGCCGCTCACTGATTATTTCGGTGACTGACTCACACCGATTTGAAGCGCGGGATGGCTCATTGCTAAGAGCGCTGCATTAAAATATAGAAGTATGGTGGCCGAGAGGCTCCTGTATTTGCATCACGTAGTCTCTAGGACAGGACNAGCGCTGCATTAAAATATAGAAGTATGGTGGCCGAGAGGCTCCTGTATTTGCATCACGTAGTCTCTAGGACAGGACAACTATATCTAGAAGATGTGATGGGGTATGAGCTCAGTGCATACCCAACATCACTTTTTGAGGACAATTACATTCTGAGAAAGGCCGGTAAACCACAATTAGCCCATGCCATTGTGAGTATTACAACAATCAAGCATTATTTGAAACAATGTCAGATGCTTTTCTGTGTACAGAAATATATGTTATTGACGGAGGCTACTTGATACGCAAGCTGAAGTGGAAAAAGGGAGATTCGTAATGTAAAACAGCCAAGGCATATGCAGACTTTGCAATTAAACACTATGGGTTGGCAACTGTTGTGTTCTATGGGTATGATGCAGGTCCTTCAATAAAGAGTGAGCGAGTGAAAATATTTGAGTGGTTCTTAACCGCGAAGTCTTGGGAGCCAATGAGGGTGATTGAGGTGAGAATGGAGCAGTGCTGGANATATTTGAGTGGTTCTTAACCGCGAAGTCTTGGGAGCCAATGAGGGTGATTGAGGTGAGAATGGAGCAGTGCTGGAATGAAAGGGTGGGGGAAATTGGAGATCCCGGAGAAAACCCGCTGACCAGCAGCATCGTCCAGTACGATTTTCACATGCTAAAATCTGGGAGTGACCCGGCCGGGGTTTGAGCTGGGTTCTCCTTGGTGGGAGGCAAGCAGGCAGGCTAACCACTGAGCCACCACGGCCCCTCCTTCAATAAAGGATTATGCACATAAGAGAAGGCAATAAAACATCCGTTATCCAATAGTTCGCATCCCCAGTTATATTGAATTCGAATGGAATCAGGAAGAATTACTTTCAATGGGATGTATAAACAACAACTAATAAAAATAATTAGCGAAGAAATGCTGATGAGAGGCTGAATTGTTTTTCAAGCGGAAGGTGACACTGATGTTGACATTATAAAGTCCGCAGTTAACAGTGCACAGGAACATTCCACCACTCCCATTGGGGAGGATACTGACCTGTTAGTTTGTCTCCTACATTACGCTGAATTTAATGGCTAAACACTGTATTTCAAATATGATAATCAGTCAAGAGGCATTCCAAAAGTGTATTACATCAAAAACTTGACGTCTATTCTCGACAGTGAGTTATGTGTACAGTTGTCATTTCTTCACGCATTCACAGGATATGATTACAGTTCGCATATGTATGGTGTTGGTAAAAAAAGCCTGTATTCCAAAAACTTTTAAATTGTGATCGTGTTCTTCGTTCCCTTGCAACTGGATTCACTTTACCAGGCAAAAATTCTGCTGATATAGTAAGTCTTGGCAGTCAAGTGATTGCTGTTATTTTTTGTGGCAACAATAAAAGTTCATAGGGAGCTTTACATTATCAGACACTTACGAAGACTGTCGTCAGAGCCATCTCATTTGTTCATCCAGAACGTCTTTCTCCAACTGAGTCTTCCACCAAATTCCATTGTCTAAGAGTATACTATCAAACCATGATATGAATGAGTATAGCTAGTGAAATTACTCCTGTGAACTGAAGTTGGAAACTCGATGTTGATAAACTTGTACCAGTAATGTGTTATATGAATGCTGCACGNTTACTCCTGTGAACTGAAGTTGGAAACTCGATGTTGATAAACTTGTACCAGTAATGTGTTATATGAATGCTGCACGAGACACGCTACTGAAAATTATACACTGCAATTGTAAAACTGGTTGAAGCAGTAACCATTGCAATTGCAGAACATACTGCAGTTCTGTATGTGGATCATGTAAAGTTGAATATTGTGACAGCCAGGTGTCTTATGAACTAGAGGACAGTGATGAAGACTTCTTGAAAGGGACAGGTGTTTTTCGGGAAAATATATATGGCCATGCTAGACTTCAATATCCTACATTCATAAGCACAACTTCATTTGGTTATTGGCTGCATGTCTACATGAGAAGATATGCTTTTATGTGACTATGCCAATTGTAATAAAGTACTCAGATACTGATCGTCCATCAATCGCAGACAGACACTTGAGGCACATGACACTTTCATCCAACCATGAAAGTGCATATGAACTAAAGTGTTTTCGAGTACAACTTATCTTGAAATATTTTCGCGAAAAACACCTGTCCCTACTACAAGACAATGTAGGAGTGACTTTTTCTACCCCTCATATTGCTCCACTTTTTCTTGACCTAATAGAAACAAACAACCTAATATTTGTGTTCTTTGACGTAATAACTGGTATTGTACCTACATTGTTCATTGTTGGCCGCCATTTTTTATCCCATGGACTAAATTTATTGGTAGAAATTAATTCCTCGACCACAAAAACAGTAAATTTGATAAAAAAAAAAATAATTTTCCTAAGCTTAAAAATTACAGTTACAGCAGTTCTGTTTATTTTCAAGGTTAGTGGCTGCTATCTTGAATATANTTACTCCTGTGAACTGAAGTTGGAAACTCGATGTTGATAAACTTGTACCAGTAATGTGTTATATGAATGCTGCACCAGACACGCTACTGAAAATTATACACTGCAATTGTAAAACTGGTTGAAGCAGTAACCATTGCAATTGCAGAACATACTGCAGTTCTGTATGTGGATCATGTAAAGTTGAATATTGTGACAGCCAGGTGTCTGATGAACTAGAGGACAGTGATGAAGACTTCTTGACAGGGACAGGTGTTTTTCGGGAAAATATATATGGCCATGCTAGACTTCAATATCCTACATTCACAAGGACAACTTCATTTGGTTATTGGCTGCTTTTATGTGACTATGCCAATTGTAATAAAGTACTCAGATACTGATCGTCCATCAATCGCAGACAGACACTTGAGGCACATGACACTTTCATCCAACCATGAAAGTGCATATGAACTAAAGTGTTTTCGAGTACAACTTATCTTGAAATATTTTCGCGAAAAACACCTGTCCCTACTACAAGACAATGTAGGAGTGACTTTTTCTACCCCTCATATTGCTCCACTTTTTCTTGACCTAATAGAAACAAACAATCTAATATTTGTGTTCTTTGACGTAATAACTGGTATTGTACCTACATTGTTCATTGTTGGCCGCCATTTTTTATCCCATGGACTAAATTTATTGGTAGAAATTAATTCCTCGACCACAAAAACAGTAAATTTGATTTAAAAAAATTATTTTCCTAAGCTTAAAAATTACAGTTACAGCAGTTCTGTTTATTTTCAAGGTTAGTGGCTGCTATCTTGAATATANATTTTCCTAAGCTTAAAAATTACAGTTACAGCAGTTCTGTTTATTTTCAAGGTTAGTGGCTGCTATCTTGAATATAACCCACTTCCGGTTGTCAGATTGTGATAGGCTTTCTTTCTATCTATCAGTACACCTAGTAATGTCAAAAACAGTTCGCGTTCTTTCTGTTGGAATTTGTCCTAGTTTTGGGGCAATTTTTCTTTTCTTTTAGTAAATTAATCCGTCTATGAGAAGTGCCGGAGCGATAAGGACTACACCGTTACACCCATCAAGTGCGCCATCGTCGTGATGTGCAGTGTTCTCGTTGTGCTGCGAGTACCTATACAACTTTAAATGGCGACCACATAATTTTATTGGTGGAAAGTCTGGGTCAAGTTTCAACGCAGCGGCTTTAGATATTTTTTATATGTGACGTGCATAATTTCATATGCAGTACTTAGAGAAATCCGTTTATAGCAATGTTAGAGTGTTCCGAAATGGCATTCCTATTGTGCGTGACGTCTTGGAAGCACTCAACATAGTGTTTGTGTTCTTTTCGTAGACCAGTACATTGGTCACATGTTTAATAGTTTCTTGGGAAAACGAGTATTTTACACCCTGCAATGCAATTCAAGCGCCAGGTAGGCAGGCCCCTTAAGATGACTGTAACTGGAGCTTGAAATGCGTTGCAATGTGTTTACAATAACACATTTCTTTATTTTTCTTTATTTCTTACTACTCTACGAGCGTCGTATGTACTGGTCTATGAATATAAAATACACTTCCGACGGAGTACGAAGACTTTTCAATCCACCACACACATTGCAAACACTATATTTCCGAGCTCTCCAACTTAATTATAAACTGGCTTTTCGCAATGCCTCATTGCAAAATGTGCTGACACGAAACGCTTAGAACTAGTATAGGGATATGTACTGAGCTTTGCTACAGACTTTGCAGTAATACAATTATAGGGTCGCCACTTTGAGTCCCAGGGCTCTGGCGTTTTAACGGAAACATTACACATTCTTTCAGAACTTTGCGTGTAGATGTGCCGGGGCGACAGGTACGCTGGTCGATATCGCCCTTATCGCTTGCTTGCTTCTGTCTCCATATACACAGAAGTTTTAACATTATTTGAACTCGCCAAACTGCCGGTTCCTAGCCACGTTGTAACCTCGTGTCCACTCTAAAAATCAGTTCAGGAAATCAGTCCAGTTTGCCAGTCTGTGAGGGGGGGGGGTGATGGTGGCCGNGGGGGTGATGGTGGCCGGGAAGGGAGGGTCTCCGACTGCGAGATGTCACCGGTAGCTGCAGGTGGCAGACGCCCATCATCCCGGTGACGTTTAATCCTTCAGGCCCGACGACAGGACTCTTCACCGGCGAGGTCGACTCCCGCAAGATTAATAGCTTCCTGTTGTCCTGACCCGTCCACGCCCTTCCTCCCCCTCCTACACACCCCCTTCGTGCGTCCGCGCACCCGTCCAGCGCGCCCACTCGTCCTGGAAGCAGGGCAGCCTGCTTTCGAACGAATATCGGAACAAGGTGGAAAAAAAAAGTTGTGTAAACATAACCTTCCCCCGCCTTCTGAACCAGCCTTTCCACTGCCTTCTGTTCGGTAAACACGACGTCATAACTGACGTCAAAATGGTGGTGGTTGTCAAACGGCCGTATGTGGAAAACTCTTGATTCATGTCTGCCAGGCATGTCCTGGGCGATCCGTCTTGAGGCGATCCTTCTCTTCCGTTATCGAAGAGGCCGACCCATCAACCGGCGCTCGAAGAAGGAATGGGCGAACGGAGGAAACTGCTGCATGCGTATCGTCTCATGAGTAACCCACGGGCACGTGACGTCAGACTTTATTTAGGAACGAAATATTGCGTATAAAAAGAATACTTTGGTCTGCAAACCAAATGTAAAATGCATTTATTACACATGTGGGAATTGTGCCGGACGATGCCGCTGATCGGCGGGTTTTCTCGGGGATCTCTCGTTTCCTCCGCCCTTGCATAGTGCTGCTCCATGCTCACCTCGCTTCACCTCCTCCGGCTCTCAAGACAACGATGATATGTGCCGCTCGAACATGTCCGCTCCTTTATTACAGCACAGTAGTTTGTATTCTAATCAATTTATTATCTGAAGGAAAAAAGTTTTGTAATTTTTCGGCACTAACAAAAATTTTGCTACATGAAAAATACTTTCAGTTCACCACCACTGAATGTATAGTAATCACATATTTACAGCGCAGGGCGGAATTCAACCGACAAACTTAGTGAGGTGATTCCATATGGAAAACCAAGTGAGAGATATACAGCACTCTTTCTACATAAACTGAAGAAGAAGAGTGTTATAAGCCTTTCGAATTTTTAAGTTGTATTTTTGAGAAATATTGGAAACTAGGTGAAAAAAAAACTATAATTCTCCGAACATCGTTTTACGTTATCGGGATCTTCAATCTAAGGGCTAACTCACATTAATACCTCCCACCATAATGAAAATAACAGGGGGGGGGGCAACGGCTTATTTTATACAACGTTTTTACCGGCAGGAATTATATAGGTTTGAGGGCGGTCTATTGAGCAGTATGACCTAATGAACAAAAGCGGTCTTCTTGTTGCAACTGCCCAGGATCCACCGTTTTAATGAGAAACACACGCGAAACTTTCTGCAGCAGCGATACAGTGCCTAGCACGTAGGCAATATAACCTACACGCGTCGATGGCAAAATGCTGTGCCCACTGCAAAGACTATGGTGGAGGATAATTTTAACACTTGCTGCAAACTACATGCACCATAATTTAATAAGCTTACATTACTAAAGCTGCCTGCTTGTTTCTGGCGACAGTCAATATGTGATTCCTGAAGGTTTTATTGGTATTGGTAGATATAGTGACGTCACCTTATTCGCACAAACACGCACCAGTGGAAAGGCCTGCAAAAGAGTTCGCCGTTTACATCGCACGCAAGGATAATTAGTCATGCTTTTCAACGGGCAATGAAATCTTGTGGTTTGAGCTTTCACACTTGACAGCCTATTCAAACGCTATGCATGTCTAATCATGCTTTGACCTATTGGCATGGCTTACAACAATTATTACTCGTCTATTTATTTTCTGGTTACATGAACATTCGTTATAAGATTAAGCAATCATTTTCTATCCTCCCGGTTCAGCAGCGAACATGTTGAAATTAGCTTTCCTCACGCTTCAGCATTCTACTTGAACGGACGCCATATTGACATAGATGTTCGAGCCTTATCATTCCGGCTGGACGGCGGCCACTTTGAATTTCGATGGTATCATTGTTCTACCATTATATCCGGATGATGACCACCTTGAACATATATGAAGTTGATAACAAGTCTGATCTTGAGTTCACCTCTTAGGATTTTAAAATCTACGGGGGAAAAAAAAAAAAGCATTTAAGTGGTTTTTTTCATTTTAATAAACCGCGACAATTAATTGGCATATTCTATTCTCCCACATTTAAAACTCAAGAATGAGTTAAAATTATATTGATGAATTAGACTATTACTAAAATAAAACCGACACGTTACAAAAAATAATGATGCACATAAAAATATTGAAAAAAAAAAAACCATTCTCTGTCATTTAGCTGATAACACCAGGGAGAGTCAAAATTTATAAACGATAGGCTACACAATAAAAATAATTTTGAAAGTATTTTCTAAAATATGTATTTAGTAAAAGCGTATGTAAACGTATTCCTTGCCACTGGTTCTTCTGGTCTATCGCCGGTGATAGCAGAAAGAATAAATCTTATTAGCTTTAGAGCACGCAACGATTACAGCCTGATGTACATCCAACAAATAGCTGGAACTTATTGCTCATCTACCACTACCACCAAAGAGTACCGAACATTTTTACTGTATAAAGTGGCATTTGATTTGTGGACCACAACTAATGTAAGCATGCTAACTAGAATAAAAGTTTATTATTTCACTTTGATTTTAAATTAATCGAAAAAAAAAATTACACGAAGCGTTTGTAGCTCCTACTTGTTATTACGCATGTCTAATGAATTAACTTAATACTTTAAAATATTAAAATAATATATTTAAAATACATAGTACGTAGTGTTTATAACAATGAACGAACTGAAACCAACACTCTTCGGCTACGTATAAATAAATACTTTTNAGTTAAAATTATATTGATGAATTAGACTATTACTAAAATAAAACCGACACGTTACAAAAAATAATGATGCACATATAAATAATGAAAAAAAAAACTATTCTCTGTCATTTAGCTGATAACACCAGGGAGAGTCAAAATTTATAAACGATAGGCTACACAATAAAAATAATTTTGAAAGTATTTTCTAAAATATGTATTTAGTAAAAGCGTATGTAAACGTATTCCTTGCCACTGGTTCTTCTGGTCTATCACCCCTGATGTACATCCAACAAATAGCTGGAACTTATTGCTCATCTACCACTACCACCAAAGAGTACCGAACATTTTTACTGTATAAAGTGGCATTTGATTTGTGGACCACAACTAATGTAAGCATGCTAACTAGAATAAAAGTTTATTATTTCACTTTGATTTTAAATTAATCGAAAAAAAATATTACACGAAGCGTTTGTAGCTCCTACTTGTTATTACGCATGTCTAATGAATTAACTTAATACNTATTACACGAAGCGTTTGTAGCTCCTACTTGTTATTACGCATGTCTAATGAATTAACTTAATACTTTAAAATATTAAAATAATATATTTAAACTACATAGTACGTAGTGTTTATAACAATGAACGAACTGAAACCAACACTCTTCGGCTACGTATAAATAAATACTATTNTACATAGTACGTAGTGTTTATAACAATGAACGAACTGAAACCAACACTCTTCGGCTACGTATAAATAAATACTATTATTGTTATAGTTATTGAATAAATAGTATAAACTTACTGGTACTTTACATCGCATGCATCTAGCTGCAACTAAATTGTTAAAATGTTCTTAAACCAGGTTCTTTGTAAATAAATGACCATTTTCGCACCTCTGACGACACCTGACGTTTGGGAGCTACTTAACATATCTGTATCATTGAAAATAATCTCAGTCTAAAGCGACACATTTCTGCAACAACCATCTCAAGGCTCTCAATTCATTCCCAGAAGAAACGAGGTTCCAGTGAGGCAAGAAAGTCCCGTAAGGCACTTTCTGCACTATACCTGTTTTTGGACACACCCTTCAGAAAGTTATTACCTGAGGCAGTCTGATGGTGCTAAGTCCGGGGAATATTGAAGGTGCGGGATTACCCCTTATCACAGGTCGCTCTGCACCTATTTTGCAGTTTTTGCCAAGTGGAGTTTGGTGTTGTCTATCGAGAGGAGATGACTCATCCTATTGACCAGCTATGGCTGTGTTTTAACATCTGCCAGTGCATTTCCTCAATTTATGCACTTTACGAGACAACGGTGATTGTCTCTACAAAAAAAAAAAAAAGAACTTGCAATGAACAAATCCCAGTTCACTACGTCGACAGAAAAACCTTCCATAACGTCGACCTTAGTTTTGGTAAGAGTTTGTGAGTTTTACCAGCGTCCAACCATTACCCCCCTCCCTTGTGGTTATCGTACAGAATCCACCTCTCATCGCGTCACGATACAATTAATTACAGTCTCTCTGGTGATAAACCAACAGTTTCGTGGCGGTTCCTTTGATGAGGGAGTGCCCATTCTCTGATTTGCTGCACGAGGCCTTGGGAATGGGCCTTGTGTCTGCTTGGTTACTGCNTTGCTGCACGAGGCCTTGGGAATGGGCCTTGTGTCTGCTTGGTTACTGCGTGCTGCGAAAGTTTCCCTATTGCTTGGGCTGTCGATTCGCAAGTGGGCTAGCAGGCACTGATTGGCGAACGGTGTTCCGGCATTTTTCTGGACAGTGACACCATTTATCTCGCGCGTGCAGCTGGATTTTGCAATATAAGCGATGGTTTCAAGTCAGTAGTCTAGTCACGGTTTCCGAACACTTTTTGAGTGAATGTATGTAATGTTTCGTTGTTTCCTAAATATGTCGTGTTTCACAAGAGTTTTATACTTGTGATCATAAAAGTTCCTTGTTTGTGGTTAAACTGAACTTGTACTTCTATTTTANATGCTGCGAAAGCTTGGGCTGTCGATTCGCAAGTGGGCTAGCAGGCACTGATTGGCGAACGGTGTTCCGACATTTTTCTGGACAGTGACACCATTTATCTCGCGCGTGCAGCTGGATTTTGCAATATAAGCGATGGTTTCAAGTCAGTAGTCTAGTCACGGTTTCCGAACACTTTTTGAGTGAATGTATGACATGTTTCGTTGTTTCCTAAATATGTCATGTTTCACAAGAGTTTTATACTTGTGATCATAAAAGTTCCTTGTTTGTGGTTAAACTGAACTTGCACTTCTATTTTATCCATAAATTTTAATATTCACTTTGAATTAATATGAGTTAAAAAAAAATATGGAGAAAATAGGCGTTTTGGTGACGCCTAGTAAGAAATAGTTGTTTATTCCACTGAGTGCGCAAGTATTCTGCTCGCAGTCTCATTGGTGCAATTTTCCAGACTTAGTTGAGGTTTGTTTCTACACGGTGGAGGAATATTCAAGAAGTAGAATCTTAACAGGGTTTCAGAAAAGTATGAAGTAACAGCGAATTGACTATCTCGTACTATGTAGCGATACTGACGTAGTTCTTCTGTAGATAAGTGAAGAAGTGAAGGACCACACCACACCACTGGTCAGATAACCGACACGAAAGTTTTCAAAGCAGCCGCACACCGTGCGTTCTAAAGTTGAGTCTACGCACCAAGCGCTCACAGCGGAACGTTACATCTCTGCCACCTTATGTTCTAATTTGAACTCATGCAACAAAATTACCAACATTGATGCTGTTCCAGAATGTCACGCAGAGCACTGTAACACGTATTTAATTCGCAGCTGCAATACAAATGGACTGAAGGCTTCCTGTTATTGCATCCTTTAAGGGTATTACCCGCGGTTGCATCGGTCCTGTACAATAGGTGCGGGGAGTGTTGGATGTTGACAGTACGCGTTTAAGGTTACAAAATTCGAACCACCTGGTAACTCACGAGCTTCATTTTCAAAGAGCACCACATTAACTAATTAAGGAAAACTGCATAGCTTTAAATTAAAAGTAGGAGACGTTATTATTTTGTAAGTTATTTGAATCTTCCCCACAACTCATCACAGATTCCTTCCTACACCCGACACAAAATAAATTCGCAAATACCACGACATGCTGGCATGGAAATAAAGATTCTGTTTGGAAGAGGTTATCAGAAGAGCTAAAATACAAATCAAAAAACTCATAAACAAATTATACGTTCAGTTTGCTAGAAAATCATCATGTGTGGTACTGTTGTTGTTCTTGCTGATATCGCTCTTAATAACCCGTAATAAACACTCATAGTCCCTCAGAACCCTTAAATCCATTTTTCATAGCTGCTGCTTTTTAAAGTGTTTTAATTAAGGGTTTAAAATGTAGCCGAGATTTAACTGTCCAGTCATCTTAATATGTTTGATATCGTACATGTGCATTTAGCCTTGTTGTGTAAGTTTTCTCTGTACAAGCATTCTAATTTCTTTAATTTCGTAGTGGAATAGATGCAATTAATTTTAAGAATATGAGTTAGCGTACTTAACTCACATTCGGGAGGTGAGTTGTTAGATACCCACCAGCTGCAATGAGGATAGTTTTTCCCGAGATATTTTCCATTCTTATTTAAGGCAGATACTAATGCAAAACATTTTGACCATGATTATTTTCCTTCGTGTTTAACTAAATTCGTTCTTATATTCCAAATTTTTTAACCAAAATAAATTTTTGCAAGACTGTTACGGCAGTTCAACACTAGTATTCTCTTCAGCATTAAGAACTGATATAATAGTAGCAGCATTTACTGTGTACGTGGTTCATTAAGCATTTTTGAAATCGACTTTTGGAAAAAATATCCGTGCTCATAACTGATAAATTTTTATGGGCACACTTGCAGACTACTTCCAGGCAAGTTAGTTACCTGTCGTAAAATTGTTAGTAAAAAAATTAAATTTAAATTGTGTACATTTATTTTATTTTAGATAATATACGTTTGTTTTATGCTCATAAGAACTATGACAGGCATATTAATAAGATATTTATGTGCTTTGTATTTTAAAATTTTCGCTTGACAGGCGCATGAATATAGTGACCAGGTCAATTTCTGTGTTAACGTTACATATGGCTGATGGGTACACAATCGACAAAAAGTATTGCCTATGCAGGTTTTTGAAAGTGCTTAATAAAACTGTGAACAGTTAATTACCAAGGACTTGATAAGGAAGCGCTGAAAAGGCACATATTCAAGAACTGCACTTGCAAGTTCATCGGAAAAAACAATTACCTGTAAGTGAAACACATAAAGTAGAATGCTATACTTACACGAACACAGTAGCTGCAGTTTCATATAGTATGGACTGCACAATTACCCGATGTAATCATCATCAGTGTTCAGTCATACTTGCATAAATTAATTCCGTAGTTCGGCCATATTTCGAGGATGTCCTTTTCGATTCTAATTTCTTGTTACCTCAACCAAACGACACATTTCCGAGTAGTGAAAACACCCCACAACAAAACAATAAACACGAACGCCTAGCATCCCCGTCTAGCATATTTCCGATACAGGCCGAAACGAGATTCATCTGGCCAGACGACACGTTTATAGTCATGAACAATGATGTTTTGGAGTCTGTTTATGATACCGTATTTTTGCACACTGAAACCAGACAGCTTAGTGAGAAAAGGACTCCTGCGTATCACTTTGCCCCATGTGTTCATGGCATGCAGTTAACTGCATAGTGTCCTCTCAGAAGTTGGTTGTACGGAACCAGCGCTGATTTCTAGCAGCAATTTCTGCCCAGAAAAGAAGAGATCTTTATTCACAAGCCGTAAAATACCATGGTGGGCTCTGTCCGCCAATGTCGTCTTTCGGCCACAATTAGTAGACTGAGAATTTTGCCAATGTCAGTAGACCCGTACACTTTGTTAAACGTACAAGTTTAGCTATTTCGTTCACTCTGTAGTCTTCGGCACGCTTTAAATTCAATCACTCCTTTTTATCAATCTTTAACATCTGCTTTGCATGATATTCCGCACATTGGGCGAGACGCTCACTCATATATGCGGGAGGTTGATGTTACTATTTTCTTAAACTGCTAGGAGATTTTTTTTTCAGGGAACTTATTTACCCGGAATGGGAATGGTAACTTGAAACCACGTGAGGAAATCAACTCCTGGGTGTATCGTATTGTGATTGAACCCACGACTTTCTGAATGGAAATCAGGTATTCTACATCATAAAAAAAACGTGATTGGTAGTCTCTGGTGGTTCACATACTGTTTGGTGTTTAATGTGCCGTATGGCACCACTTTCTTTGCTCTTCACTTCCATGAAACAATTGCAATAAATTCGTGTATATTTCTGACAGCAACAAACTTAATCTCAGCAATCGTCCACGGTGCGGCAAGCTGAAAGACCTTTGCATTCCCCGTCAGTTGGTAACCCTACCGTGCAGGATCAAGACTGAGAGCGAGATAATGTAATAGTAAGCGAAACATGTGCAACCTTTCGCGCGGATGGATATAAATTCGGATACAGTATCTTTTACGTCATGCACGTATATCAAGTGAGATAACATCAGCTCTTTATACTAACGTTATGTACGGACATTTGATGCCCTAAACCTAGCTTACCATGTCGTTTCATGAATACTAACACGCATATGCACATGTTTCCTTGCCACTTTGTCGTCTTATAAATACAATTATCAAGCTAACTAAATGCCAGAAAAAATTCCTTCTAATTGAAAAAATTACGCATTGAAACAGTGGACTAGCCAGCGAAAAAATATAAATAAGCCGTCGCCTCTTACAAAGCTGAAAATAGAGACGTTTACGGAAGGTGGTTTTACTTCGACGGTTTTATGTAGATGAATTCTTCTGACGTCAGCCAGCCAGTACCTTGCACATGAAACTAAGTCCGATTTCTTTTTAAGCCTGTAACAGCCAGTAATATTGAACTAGCACTTTGCTAGCTTACCCGTAAATAAGAGTTTTTATAAGTTTCAGTTAATGAAATTAATGTATGTGACTAAAAAAGCTTCGTAACAGCCTCGTAATTGGAGCACTCAAAATTTCTATACGTGTTGCTAAATATCGACTTTACCTCTTATGCAGAAATTCTTCATTTTTCTCTCATAATTTCAGTTTCGGAGTAATTATTGAGAATTTCAGACTATAGAAAATTTACATTTTACGAGTTGTTTAGTATTTTTGTACTTAATTTTAGTACGTGTTATTTTTTAACTGTAAATAGGCAGGAACGTATTGATGTATATAAGCGTTTATGTTATGCTATTTGTGACAACATTTTACTTTGATAATTCGGATGTCTCTACTGCAAAGTAAGGCAAATAGCTAAACGCCTATTTTTTTTAAATGTTTCTTCACAAAAACTTGAATCAACAGGAAGAGAAAGAATCCGACATAGTGAGTGTCGTCGAGCTTTAACGAACTACTATACTGCTAACGGATTACTGGAAAATTATGTTGTTAGAAATTTATAGCCGTTTTTGTATGTACTATTTGCCATTTCAAGGGAACTTTTTTTGGTAGTTCCACACTTGATAGACTTTCACACAGAAAGTGTAAAACACAATAACAAAATTTTTCCATATATAGTGAATTAGGCTACATATAGTGAAATGGACTAAAATATAATCCCGAAAATGTTTTTCTAGAAGAAACTGTAGTAGGCGAGTAGGTGCTGTGCATGTTGAGGTTTATGGGTACGTTTTATTGGCGTAAACTAAATGTTTGTTTAAACAGTGTTATGCAAATTGGTGGTATTATTAAAATTAGATTCAGAAACACAACCTCGTGTTCAATAAATAATAATACTTTGCTCTGCAAACCAAATGAAGTACGTATTTAATGAAATTTCTTTATTACACACGTGGGAATCCTGCCGGACGATGTCACTGGTCGGCGGGTTTTCTCGGGGATCTGTCATTTCTCCCTCCTTTGCATTCCGGCATTGCGCCATTCTCACTTCGCTTCCCCCGATGTTAAGAGCATCTAAAATATCTCAACTCCTTTATTACAACACAATATTTTGCATTCTAATACATAAATTATCTAGTGAAAGAAAAGTTTTGTTTTTGATCGGCACTACTCACTAAAATTTTGTTACATGAAAAATAATTTCAGTTCATTATTGAATGTGTAATAATTACTTTATATATATATATATAGAGAGAGAGAGAGAGAGAGAGACAGACAGACAAAGAGAGAGAGAGAGAGTATTTCTTTATAAAAGTTTTTGTTATCGACTCGGTAGGCACAAGCTGTAGAAATTCCAGGAAGTAAAATTGTTGGCGAAGTACGTTATAATTTTGTTCCCAAATCTTCTCTTGAACGAGGTAAATTGTACTGTGAAAAATTGTTACCCTCTCTTGGTTTTGCATCACTTATGACTTAGTGCTACAAGAGACGTGGCCGGAATTGCCAGACAAACGCTCGATCATATTTGGCAGGCGCGGTGGACCCGGCTCAGGTGACTCTCCATCCCTCGACCACGGTGGTAAATACGCCCCCGGGCCGGCCCTATTGCACCCGCTCTTCATTTGAATACAAAGTTTCAGTACGAGAGGCGAGTAGCCGCGCGCGAGGGACAAAGGACCTTCCCCTCGCGAGGAAGGCAGGCCACTGGCGAAGCGGTGGCAGGATCACGAGGGCGGGAGGCATTGTATGCAGATCCGGAGCTCGCTAAATATCCACCTCGGCGACACTGCCTACTTGCTCGACTTCGCCTGTCCCCCTCGACCCCTCCACCATCCAACCGCGACCACAATCTGCATACCGTGTAGCGCCCCGCTTGCTGTTCGCTGCTAACCCCCCTTCCCCACCACATGACCCATCTATCCCTTGCCCCTCTTACCACTTCCCATTCCCTGCTTCCCATGATCGCTTTGATTTGTTTGTTATAATTGGTCGGCGGGACCGCTGATAAATCCAGCCGGCCACTCTCATATTTTACATCGTCGGGGCATTGGTCCGTATTGGGAGCCCCCGAAGGGAACGCTTCGCTTTGATTTCAATTTCAAATCAAATTAATTTTTTCGGAAGCATCTTGTTGTGAAAAGGTGGGAGAAAGGGGCAGGGTTGGGAAGAGAACTCGTAGCTGTAGCCATTGTCGGCGGGATCGAAGCATCTCTAACCCCCTCCCTTTCTAGATTATCCACCTTCTCTGGTGCCTCAGAGAAATACATCAATCGATGTTCACTGATGAAGTCACCTAACGCGGATTTTATTTGCTGCTGCACTGTTTCCACCAGAAATTGCTTCCTTACTTGAAAATTGAATTTAAAAAAACATGGGTGCGTGTACTTATGTACGCGGGTTAGAAGTTATACTTCTTTGGCGTGATTAAAATAAAATTTTATTACGTATGCAAATATTTTATTTAACTAGCAAAACGATAAAATCGCCAAAGAAAGACATTAAATAAGTAAATAAAGGTTTGATTAAAGGACATAATAAAATAATTACATAAATTAACCCTTTCAAAACTTTATTATACAGTTTTTGTTACTAAAACATTTTTCACTGCAAAATGTAAGTAAAATTAATTATATATATAATTAATTATATATATATATTCACAATGAATTACGAATATGAATTTTTTTTTTCAATTTGCTTATTACACGAACTGATTTTCTATCGGTTTTAAATATAACCACGTGCTATGTTGTGTACCTTGCGTTTACATATAGCTAGCCGATACGCTCATGTGCGTTGGGTCATACCCCTACCACATTCACTGTCGAATTTCGTTACACTGTGCGCGCGTAACTAAACGCGCATGCGCGTTGAGTCATACCCCTACCACGTTCACTCTCGAATTTCGTTACACTGTGCGCGCGCAACTTCCGTTGCAACTAAACTTTTACCCTCAACGCGCCAAAATAAGTATAACTTCAAAAATTATAAGGTTCATGGCCAGTGTTTGGATCATGACAGCGTTGAATTCCATCAGTAGCTAATTTCTTAAAATAGTTATAAAGTTTGCATTTTCAGTTAGTGAACATGGTGTTACATATGAGATTGTTTACTTTTAACGTACGTTTGTTTCTTCAAAAATTTTCGAATTAATGCCTAGAGACGATCAAGTAAACAGTTGAGGGAGTAACTAATTCCTAATAAATATTTAAATTGGTCACTGCCCTAGGTGGGACTAAGCTGTTTATTAGTTGATAGAAAACCCGGCACACGTTTAGAAGAGACGTGTCAGTATGTTGTAGGTATTTTTTTATGCCAGTCTCGCAAGGTGACTGCAAATTATTGACTATTATTTAACCACTGCAATGCATCTGAACATATCAATATCCAATACAGTTTCAAAAACACGTCTCATTTTCTCCGTGCATACATTAAAAAGGTGATATTTTCGCTATATGTAACTGAGCCACCTCAGATGGGTGTGTGCTCCCATAGTTGCACACATCGTTCAGTAATGACCATCAGAATGAAATTATACAATAATAACAGCTGGCGTATTTATAGATGTACTCCAGCTGCGCGGAACTATTTTCCAATCAAAGTTTCTCTGCGTGATTCGAGGAGAATATAAATAGCTGATCTAAGGTTATCTGAAATCAGCATTTTGAAAAAATTCGCCGCTTGTAATTGCACGTGTTTTTAACGGACACGCTGGCATTCTTAAGGTGAATTTTCCACCTATGTGAGAAAAATAGTTCCATCTATTCATCTCCTATAAATAGTTCAATGTTGAAATATGGAGCATTAAACTTAGACTGACATGCCAAAAGTCATGTAATAGCAGTATGTAAAGATACTAGTCAGTGGCAACTACACCATACCGCTACATCTTGGAAGTACTCACTCAGTTGTGCTCTGACATCGCGTGAGTGAGTATAGCGCTGGTCATAACATTGCATTGCAGTCCTTCGTGGATTTCATCACTTCAGTGTGTTTTTTTTTGCTTCTAAATTGGCATTTCGGCAAGATATTTACGTTCCCATCCATTTAGTGGACCAAAAACAGTTTTAATTTAGCGTATGACAGAAGAATAAAATATGAGGAGAAAGGCAGGTCTCAAGCAGGGCTTTCGAAAGCGCTCAGCTAACCGCGAGTGGCCTGTAATAAAATTTAACTTCCAGGCAATGAGGTTTATGAGTAGCATACCGGTTGTCACAAATTAATGTTTACACTTTTTGAATGTGAATAACAGGGAAACTACTAAAGACAGTTTGACAGGACTCTGTGTATTTGACGCTATAAGGACAATGTTTAATGTGTGCGAAAACGTGTGCCATTCTGCTATTGTCGATTCCGTTTGAAGCCACGATCAATAGCACTACAATTACAGAGAAAAAGGCAGAGATCACAAGGCTTTCTATCGAGCAATGTAAATGAAATTTAAAGTGTTATTGGAAATGAGAGAAAACGATTGAGCTGCACAGACTATGGAGGGCAGAATTAAGTACAGCGCCACCGTCACGTGTAACAATGACACGATTACGCGACAACCTTGAGAGGGACAGAATTGTGTGTGATGTTAAGAAAGGACGGTGCATCATGAAGAGAACTACAATAGATGGCGCAGGAAGTGTGGGCCTGTATTGCACACGTTCCAATGTTCCCCCGGGAAGTTAAAGTCCGTATGGAAAGATGCGCGTGAGTGAGGTGTAAGTAAATCAAGTGCCCATCGCATTTTAAAACAAGTAAAATGGAGGCCTGCATTTCCACGTTATTTCACGCTATGGATGAAGACGGTCCAGATAGGCATGTTAAATTTTGTGAGTCGATTGTAAACATGTGAAACGACAAGAACATGTTATTGACGTGATTGTTTGGTCCGATGAGGCAACCTTTAAATTGAATGGAACTATTAACGACCACAACTGTGTGTACTGGCCCTATTAAAATCCCAAAATTTTGGTAGAGCAGTTAATTAATCTTCCAAGTTTAGCAGTGTGATGCGGAAGTATGTCAGCCAGAGGACATGTGGTGCCATTCTTCTATGACTGAATGGTGATAGGTGAAAGTTAACATAACATGTTGCAGGATAACATTGTGCCAGCGGTACACCAACTCTTCCCAGATGACGAGCGCTTTTTCCAGCAGGGCGTGCACCATGCAGGATGAAACCTTTGCTGGGATGTGGACAGGCCGACGAGGAAGTGTTGAGTTTTCACACAGATCTCCAGATTTAACGCCCTTATATTCTAATCTGTGGGTAACTCTGAAGAACACTGTGTCCGCCACGAAGCCATGGATGCTGGATGCCATGAGAGCCTGTAAATCCACTCCCCTGGAAGTCGTAGCTAATCTTTATCGTTCTGTCTACAGCTTTGCAGACGACGTGTTGTTGCTCATGGCAGACATTTTGAACTATATTTAACTTTTGCACAAACCCAACATTATCCGTTTTGCACAAAATACAAGCAGTCCCATCATATCATTTTTAACAGTGTCTGTGTTATTCACATTCAAAGGGTGTAACAATAATTTGGGATACGCAGTATTTTATAGTGCGAGTTCTGAACAAAATTCACATAAAATGACTACACCAATATTAGCGTGCAATGGGGATACTGAAGCAAAACCATTCTCAACTTTGGTAGGTCGGGATCTAACAAACTACCCTTTTTATTGCGAACTGTCAAGCAGAGTTGGCTCTCGAGATTTGTTAAACCTATGTTGTGTACTGCGACTACTAGATCGCTTTTGTTTCGAGTTGAAATAATGAGTGGGCTTATTGTCACACAAGATCGTGTTTCTTTATCTCACCCTTCTTTAATATTTCGATGTAAGGGTTGCCACATCGTTTGGAAACACCTACACTCTAAATCTGCTAGTTTTCCTTCACTTATTGATTCATTGTCATTTTCCACTGATTCATCAGTTATTTTTTTCACTGTTTCTCAGTGATTTATTTTTTGACTGATCGATCAGTTAAACAACATATAAAAATTGCCGTCAAACAACGTTTAAAAAAATGGCCGCTAAACAATGTGTATCAAATGAAATAACAACGAATAAACTAATAAAACGAATACAAAATACTTTATAAAATTTGTTTTGTGTTTCAAAACACCGTTTTACGAGGTTACATGAACACTCAGTCTTTCATTACGTTTTTACGTCTTTCATTTCGTTTTCATGTAATCATCACAGCTCTCTCTTTGAAGGTTTAAACTGTATATAATGTGGTGAATAGAGTGCACTCATATGTACTAATCGTTTTAACAATCCTAACGGTACCAATTAAACCAAAAACGAAAAGTAAGGGCATACAATTTAAATCTGCTTGCTTTTTTTATCAAGATTAGAAGAGTTGTGTTTTCCTCGTTTATTTAACTCGACTTTGGTAGCGGAGATGGTAAAGTAACAGTCTTACAAAGAAAAGAGAAGGGTGTAAGAGTTCCATCCCAACCACCGCAGAAATTTTTTTTACTTTTTCAAATTACGGTAAATTTCGTAATATAAATAGTAAACTTTAGTAAATAAGTTCATTTCTCGTAATAAATTGGTTAAATTCAATTTTTAAAAATATTTAATTCGCCGCTGCAGTTGGCAGTCACTTATTCAATCAGTGAAATGGTTTCACGTCACTAATTCAATCAATAATTTTTTTTAACTGAAACAATCAGTGGTTTTCCACTGATTCGAATTTACGAATGTACACATCAGAAATAGCGTCAAGAGTTACGCTACATGCTATGTGGGGACGGAGACGTGGCACGTCGCATTTACCTATGTGGTGGCTCAAGTGGGCTCCATTGACCTTGGCAGCGGAGCCATGTACTGTTTCCAAGAAGCACTGTTACATTCCCTCCTTTGCCCTCTGCAAGAGACTGCTGTTGGCATGCGTGGCAATGTGACGCCATGACGAGACCACCTTCGATGTTGTAGAAGTGAGGGATATGTTCTCCGACATTCTAGATATTTTTTTTGTGGGGCGTTGGATAATATAAAATATGCTTTGCCGTGGTTCGGCAGATACGTCAGAGACAGAGAGACGGAGGAAATACTTGTAAAAGGATCTTTACGGAAATTTGTTCCGATTGTTGGGCC
>NQII01004508.1:95567-129122 GCA_002778355.1 Clitarchus hookeri
TCCTGCAATTGTTTTTGAAATTGTATTTCTCTGTTATTCTTTTTTCCTATGTCAAGATTTTTTATGATTCTTTTAGTCGTTTTCTCTCAAACTGATGTATGTAAAAGTATTTTCCTATTTTTTTTATTATAGACGTTTTTGGTTCATTTTATAAAATAAATTTTGCCCAGAAACATGTAACAGAAAATTAAAATGGTTATTAAACTTTTCAAAAACTCAAGATTGTCGACGTTTTGCCTCGTGACGGCTGTGTTTTGATGATACTCTATGGTTTTGTTATGGGTATTAAAACCAATACCATTAATTGACGGGAGAGACAAGTTTACGTCCCATGTGTCGGGAAGCTTCCGTCACAACAGTAACATACAAGAAGGGAGCTGACGAGAAGGCAAGACTACGAGGCGTGGTGGTGGTTGGGGCCGCAAAGCTTCCCTTGCCCCCTTCCGTCGTTTAAAGACCGCTGTCAGAGTAACGGGTCACCCTCGCTACTAGTCATCCCAAAAGAAACAGCTCTCTGGAAATCAGTCACGAGTTAGTGTCGGTTGCGTGCGTATCAGGACGGTATATTATGGCGCAGTCTAGGAAGAAAGGGAACACCATACACAGCGAAGCGAGGGAGGTGATAAGACATGTGATAAATAAATGTGACGAAGAAGCTACTGATGGTCAAATAAAGCATTTATTATCTCAATCCAATCTGCGTGCATCAGAATACACTAGAATTTCTATAAGAATTGTTTCCAGAATTCGCAAAGAAGGTGCCGATTCTTGTAACAGTTCGCTGTCTACACCAGGCAAACACCGCAAGCGTCCACATGAAAGAAATGTGCGCTGTGACTCATTAGATAGGAGAGTAATCAGAGACGTCATTCCTGGTTTTTACTTAGTACAGAAACAATTACCAACATGTCCTAAGCTTCTCCTTGCTTTGAGAGAAACGACTGATTTTTCATGGAGTGTTCACATGCTCAGGCGGATACTGAAAGAAATGGGGTTTAAATGGAAACGGTGTAACAGTTCTCGGAAACTATTAGTGGAAAGACCGCACATTGTCCATTGGCGTTGTAAATTCTTAAAATCAATTCTCCACTACAGAATTGAGGGGCACCCCATAATTTATATTGATGAAACCTGGGTTGATAGCAACATCACATTTAACTAATGTTGGCAAAGTGATACTGAACGTGGTGTGTTAACCAACAGCAGTTCTTCGAACCGTTTAATTGTTGTTCATGCAGGTGCTAAAACTGGATTCATTGAAAATGCACTGCTAATTTTTCCAGCAGGCAGAGCTACGGGGGACTACCATGGGCAGATGAATTCTGCGCATTTCGAAAAGTGGATGCATAATCATTTACTGCCAAACCTACCGGAAAAGTGTGTTGTTATTATGGACAATGCGCCTTACTACTAAGTGCAAGAAAATAAACCCCCATCGAAGTATGCAGCGAAAAAGGAAATGGAGTCATGGTTGACCAATAACAACATTCCCTTTACTCATGAAATGCGATAAACAGAGCTTTTCGACTTAATTGCCCAGAACAGGAAGCCTGAAAAAGTATTTCGCGTTGACCAACTTTTAAAACTGCACGAACACGATGTTTTTAGACTTCCTCCTTATATGTGCGAACTTAATCCCATTGAACTAGTGTGGTCTAAAACAAAGAAACTAGTGCGGGAAAAGAACATTACTGCTAGCTTGTCGTTAGCAAAGCTAATGGAAATCACGACGGAAACAATATCTTCCGTCGCTCAAGAAGACTGGCAAGGATACTGTTCGCATGTCCAAAATATAGAAGCAGACTACTGGCAAAAGGACTGTCGTGAGGAAGACGCAATAGAGAGTTTTGTGATAGGCCTAGACCGTGACTCCCGTGGCTCGAGAGATTCATCTGACTACGAATTTTCCTCTTCCGAATCGGAACTGGCGCTGTCACTTCCCGAAAGTGAATAAATTATCACCGAACAACAACATCCACTGTTTGAGGTAAACGGTAAGAGTATATCCTTTCAGGGTATTTTAAAGATATGCATTCCTGATCTTAACTGTTTTCGCCCTAAATTTATGCCATCAAAATTGTTTTCAGGTCACTATGGTTGTTTCGCAGGTATTTAAGTAAAACTATTTAATTTAAAACAGTTAAAAAATGTGGTTTTTGGCCATTCTGAAAGTCTTCAAATTAATGTTGGTAGTGTAAAAGATGTTTGAACAACTCTAACTATTGTGAAATGTGATTAATTTTCGTACGGGAACAGATTACGAATATGTACAATAAATAGCTTGCTTTAAAAATGTGTACTTCAAACACAATGCATAACATTTCGGGCACCAGGCAGACGGGCACCTAAAATGGCGAATTTAAAGGTTACTGTTAAAATAAATAATAGAGGCGTATACCACAACATTAAAGAGTATGTTTGTATGCGTGTCGTATGAAAGGAAAATCTCCCTGTGAACTGATAGTTTTAGTAACGGTAGTACAGGTTAGAGGCGACGGTGGCGACATTCCAGCCCACCGGGCCCTCCCACCCGCTCACCTACCCTGCCCGAATTCCAAAGCCTCGCCTTCTCGTGAGCACTGGACACTNGGACAGTAGAGACCAACGATTTAAGGAGGCTTGGTATGTGCTGTTATGGTATGATTTTATGGTTCATCATCATACCTTAACGGGCTATAGGGGCGTAGCACGTTATTGATACGAGTTATGTAATGAACACTATATAAAAGGGGTTTATTTAACATTAAGGTTTTGCAATATTATTTCAATATAAATATGATTAAATATAAACGGGGGGAGCTATACAAATATACTCAAATATTAAATTATGTTAAATTATAAATATTTAACCAGCCACACTATGAGTAAAGTCTAATTGGAGAGTACCCCCCCCCCCCCNTTGTTCATGATTCTGGGGGATGATTAAGATAGCGGAAGTCGACGCCCGGACGCACCAATCTTCAGTGGTCTTCTCGTTCCAATGGCGTGACGACAAAAGACACCACCCACGGGCTACGCTGCTCTATATCGGCTGCGTTGACCCCGTTTACTGGCCGGTGGAGGAGATTTCCGTGATTTGCGATTTCATAACTTATTTCAGCAATCACGGCCCATGTCCTGGATTAATATGTGAATGTGTGATCAGGCAGGCCCTCTTAGCTAAGGCCTGATCACTACTTGTAACAGTAATGATACTCACTGCTCTCTAAATACGAACCTGCTGAAGTTTTGTAAGTAGAATTTTCTGTTTTTCTATAAAAACGTTCTTAGTCATTGCGATAGAAACAATTACTTCATTTCATTAGCGAGTTTTCATTGCGTCAATATCTGTCGCATTCTATATTAAAAACCAGATTTTTTTTTTTTTCATTTCTCTGCTCTTGGCAGCTGGCCACATAATTATCTAAAAGCCTTCTTCTCTTTGATCTGGTTTTGTTTATTTGCATAATAACTCTTATGACAGGTATAGCTACGTTTTTTTTAAGAGTTCGTGCTGCTCTAGTAGCTTTAAAATGTTCTTTCCTTCACCAATAAAAAAAAATTAGATAAGTAACCAGCTAAGCAAACACTAAATATTTTGTCATGTTGTCGCAACTTTCAGAATTCTGCCTCATTTCCTTCCTCTCAAATCTTACGTACCAACTTCTGTAATATTTTAGACATTCATTATGTTACCAAGGCTGTGTTTCTATTAAATCCCCTCTTACTGTTCGTGAAAGCAGTTCATCTTCCTTACGAACGTGTGGCAGTGGTCCTCATAGTCCTGCCCAAATTAAAATTTTAGTATTTTTTTAATAATTACTTTTTGATCCACACACAAAACGCATGCAACTTCAAGAACATGCGACCTGCATGTAGATGGTGTTCCAAGAACTTACCGCCGAGACTTCCTTCCACTTGATTATTCCATTTCTTGTTTATTTTTGCACGCACTGTGGCTCTTTCAATTTTTCAGAGCTATGCATGTTTGTTCAGTAGGTCAGTGGGACTTTCAGAGCCAGTAACTATAAAACTACAATGCAACATCCCCAAATCACACTCTTTAAAGTGTTTATTACGTTAGAGGTAGAGTGGCTTCCGATAAAGCAGTGCACTCGACTGCACGACGTGCAGAACTCATTAAAATTACGAGAAAGTGCGATTAACATTGCTTATGAAAGAAGACTACCTATATTCTGTATCACTGCAAAATAATTAGGTAGAATTAACTTATTAAAATTTTAAAAACATTAATAATAGTGCTTTTTAATATACATTTAAGGTATTTCCAATTTGGAGACTTCAGAAGCACACTTTACTAGATAACCTTAGTTAAATATGGCAATAATTATAATAACTATGATTGTATGTAAGAATTTATTGGTACTAACTATAAAAATATTTTAAAAAATTGATTATATCTGTGTTTATTTCAGTTATAAAAACTATCAGTTTCATGGCTTAATAATGGTACTAATTTTTCATTAATACAGTTAGAGTAAATTGTTATGATGGCCTTGCTTCATAAAGAGTTTTTTTTTGCAAAATGTAGTTTCTAAAGCATCCAAAATAAAAAAAATGGTTTAATTTTATATAAAAAATTTACTTCTTTTAAGTAATCGTTTTTAACCTTTGAATAGAAAAATTCTGCCATAATATTTTACAATATTACAACTATAAACCGTATTGTTGCAAATGCGACGTGAAACGTACCATTTTCACAGTTAAAGTAGTAGTGTTCGTACAACACATGTATGCGTGTTGTACAGTCGTGTGCAGTACTCCATCAGAATATGCTTTCCTCATAGCTTATGATATGTGTTTAATAATTCAACGACTCTTCGTATACTGTAGTTTATGCCCTGGGTTCTTCGCGTATATCGCACACGTACCACATATGACACACATGACACTTTCCAGTATACTGTTTTTGAAAATCACCGTTATTCGTTAAAACTGGCATCAGTGTTCTGTTCCTTTTCAATTTTCGTCACAGTGTCCTGATATTTCACAAAGAATCGCTATATCAGGTATACTTCTATCAATGTAACTTCTCACTGCTTCTGAATACATGCCTGTAACAGAAAGAAAAACAATAAACGACACAATTCGCTACAGGCGAATTTACAAATGGGCATTTAGCATCACTATAATGAGGAAAAACTACAATAAAATTAGTGGCGCCAACACTATACACTAGTTATATGTCAAAATTAAATACTGTTGTATGCATCCCTGCAACACCAATAGTTAGAAAAAACTCTTACATTTTTATGGTATTTTATTGCCTAGAGAAATATAACTTTTTGATTTTATAAGCTATAATTAATTTGACGTGGTTATGCCAAAATAACCAACCAACTAATTTTACATGTTTTTGTTGTGTTTCATGTAGTTGGTAAAGAAATATGGCTTTACTTTATACTTATGAGAACCGCGCCGCTTTTAAGTTTTCAAGTTAAATTTTAACTTTTTGTACAGATTAAGTCCACTTTCCAATGTTTACTGCTAAAACTATTTTTCAAAGAAGATTCAGAAGGCTGGGTCTAGCTATAAATATAGTCAGAGCCATTTAAATAAAAGTTAATACAACAAAAATTAATCTATATTTATTACTAGAATAATCAGAATGTAGAGAACTCTTTAACATTATTTATCTCAGATTGGGTTGCATGTGGATTGGTTCTTTTCTCCATAACTACATCCAGTTAAAAATAAAACTATTTGTAATAATACGTATTGTTATCTTCAGTCTTAAACTACGAAACAACTACACAGTATGCATGGCAAACAGAATACATTGCACAGAACTATCTGGCATTGCCTGCTAGAGAAACACGCTTTAAATTGTAAGTTTCCCCGAAACCATTTTTTTACATTTCATTGCTTGCAGCTGATTCATATAGAGTACCAGAACTTTGTAAATAAAACGCGTTTCAAGGTGCTGTGTAAAAACGAAATAACTGTGATTTTACAATTAGACGCGCATGTCTGCAAGCATGCACTCGGCAACATAGTTCATTAAAATCACCGTAACTTGTGCAATATAGCTCAGATTAAGTGGTTTTCATCTCAAATTAAAGCTCTTTGCATGCTCTTGAAAAAAAAAAAAATTCTTAACTTTGCCGGCTTCTCTGTAAAATCCCATAATTTCCTCAATTGTTTTATGGAAATTAAACTTGATATTTTAGTGGTATCAAAATAAATCATTTTGTTATGTGATTTTATTATAGCAAAACTGGTTTTATAAGCTTAAAAATAAAAACAAATCTTTGAACTCGGTCCACTAGTATCGACGAAAGTAGGCCTACACTTGAAACCTATGACTGCAATGAGTTAAAGGATTGGGTTGGAAAGGGCTTAGTAACGTCCCCCAGTGTTATGCCTGAAGGCCTATAAGAGGAAGGTTTACAAACTTACTTGTGACTTTAATTAAATTAACACCCATGCCTTACTTGGGATTCGAACCCAGGCCCTCCCGCACCCCAGACCGGCGGCGCACCAACCCAATGCACCACGGGAGGCGGGCTGCACTGAGTTAAAGATGGCGTCGTATTTCAAGATGGTGGGTACTGATGTCACGTATCCCCTCTGAAATTACTGTATAGTGAGCGTGTAGAGCAAGTGTCCCAAACGTGGTATTTGAAAATAGCGTTTCGCAATGAATTCATTAATCCACTTCACTGCTGCTGAGGTTTCCTCATGCAACTACTCCATGAGGTTTTTGAGACTCCTTCGGTCTGCAGTTCAACTTAAATGAAGTTGCACTCTTGGTGCCATTGATTAAACACTCGCTACGGTGGCTCCTTATACTAAAAGAGTTGAAAACAATATAGCATGTAAAAAAAAAGTGAGGTGGAAATAAAGTCGAAGTTGCGGAAAAACCCTTTCAATTCTTTCAGACCCACCTCAATTTACGGTTCCAGGTGTTGCGAACAAACAATTCTATGAGGCGTGCTGTACTTAAGTCGACACAAAACTTGTTTCGTTGTCACAACCAGTGATCTGTAGGCTACATGATTGGCTCAGCAATATGAACCAATTATGACCTAGACCAGTAAGACGGTTTGTCAATAATTTACCCACAGGTTATATCATTGGTCATTGAGTTTCACAGTGTTCAGCAGCGACAAAAAATTACCTACACGTACGTCATGTACACAAGTGAGTACACTGGGTCCGAATGAGTTAACGGGATAAAAGTGATCTGCATATTGTTATTGCAGTAATAATTATTACTATATTTCGTTAGAAGGATGAGTCTTGCACACGTGGTTAGCTATTTCCCTACAGGTCGGTACCTCAAATTGTCGAGAGCCCAGGAGTTCCCGTTGTCTTTACGCTCGTTGTATGCAACCCCACGACGTAACCCGGACTCTCTCAAACTTCAGCTCTCTTCGAGGTGAGCAAGAGTCGTGACCGAGGGGCAGAAGGAAAACCAGCATTACACAGTGGGATGCTGCGTGGTCCATAAGGATGAGGGGGGACGATAGGCACGCGCAGGGATTCACTTCACACGCTCCCAAGTCTCCCGCCTTCTTACCGACGCATCCCCGCGGAGGGGGGACGTTCGATGGATAGTGATGTCCCCGAGCCGGAACGTGTGGCCGCCGCCCAAGGACCCAGGTGTAGCGGCGGTCGGCGCCGACGCTGTTATCTCTGCTTTATTGTGCCCATTACGCCCGCGGGCCGCGTGGACGACAAATCTCGCACCTCGGCCGTCGCCGGCCGCTTTGGGAGGGTTGGGAGAGGAGGACCACAACCTTATCTCCGGACACCTCAACAACTTGGCCTAGAATAATTTCCATCGTGCTCGCCGGACGCCGAGGCTGCGTGGATGCGTCGAATACTTCTGCTATCCAGCTCCAGGGATGGCCTAAAGCTGGGGTTACAATTGGAATATTACTAATTAGTAATTACGCAGTAAGTGCAGTTCTCGCACACGGAATTGCACACGTCGTCTGTATTTACCGTTGTAGATTCACGTTGTTCTTCGTAATTAGAAGGCCCGCCTACCTGCANGAATTGCACACGTCGTCTGTATTTACCGTTGTAGATTCACGTTGTTCTTCGTAATTAGAAGGCCCGCCTACCTGCACTTCAACTGTGTTACAGAGTATTTTAAATACACGATATTTCACGAAAAATCTTTAATCGTATGTCTAATGTGCTAATCTAAGAAAAGAACACACACTTCAGACGAGGTCTGTTGAATACTTTCAAGACATCACTTACATTAGAAACACCATTTTAGGGCACTCCAACACAGCTATAAACGGCTTCTATAAAGCTCAGTGTCTCAAAATATACGCTTTAGACACGTAAAAAAGTACTCAAGGACCCTGCATTGACCCTTGTTACAGACTTTCCACCAATCAAATGATAGGTTCCACGCAGAAATTCCTACAGGTAAACTCAGTACGGCAAGAACACTGCACGCCAATTCAGAACCTTGTGCATGGTGGCGAATGCGCATTTGATGCGCGTGGCAGAGTCGCCCTTATCGCTCTCACGCTTCTCGCCCTCAAATGCCTAAAATAGCTTCAGGTAGGCGGGCCCCTTAATGAAAACTTGCAACAAGCCTGTCCCGTGTACTTTTGGTTGATAAGTATTCCTAACATAACCTCGTTTAACACAACCATATGTGGGCACATCATTCTTCAAAGCAGGTATTTTCTGGCAGGGAAGTTTATTTTATATGAACTTGATTCACAATAATGTAATCATAAATATACCTGTGTATATATATATATATATATATATCTTTTTAATGTTTTTGATACTAACGTTACTGTAAAGAAGAGTTTTCAGTTTTGTTTGGTCAGCACCACGCAACTGTAACATAATTAATCAAATATGATGCTTTCTTTGACGTTTACGTAATATCAAACCACGCACACTACCTAATAATTTCTGTCGAGAACGAACACGTTAAACAACACACTCACAATTATTCTGTCCACGTGACAACCCTAAAGTAAACGCTCTAGTTTTCAATTGTGAGCCCAGCTTTAGTTCAGGGCACACTAGTAAATTTATCTGCTTAATTCCGTTCTCAATTAAGCACTGAAGCTAGAAATTAACACGTTGTGGTACCGCTTTACAAGTTTAGTTACAGAATGAAGTAATGTGAAATGTAGTGTGCATACCGCAATTTAATTTTCGAAAGTTGGCAACTAGTAGAAGATATTGTGGCTGGTTTAGTTCTCGGTTAACAAACTTTTTATGCAATCAGTCTTTCAGAAAACCTACCCATAACAGCAGGTTTTTTTACATAAATACTGTCTGACATAACAGAAACAATGTTAGCAACAAATAAGTATAACTGGTTTTAGCGGGTTCGTGGTTAACGCAGCAATTTCGAAAACAACCCTCGAAAAAATTCTCTGCGCAAGGCGTATAGTGTAACGTGCATACTGACTGGTATGCTCCCAGGAGAGTTGGCAGCGATGGAGGGCACTAAGTTCGATGGCTTACGCCCTATGTTAAAAGAGTGATATAAAAGTTTGTGGACACTGAATTAATTTAATTTAATTTTGGTTTTATGTAATATCTGTTTGTTTTATGTTCATGAGGATAAAAACTGACATACTTATTACAATTTTGTTTTTCTAACAATGTAACAGTTTCACTTGTTCGATGCTTGAATATAGTGATCGGGTTCATGTTAACATTAATTTTAAATAAGGCGAAAAAAATATAAAATGAGTAAAAATGTAGATCTTAGCAATCACATTAACAGTATGTATTTGTTCATATACGTACTTACGTACAAAAAAAATATGGNAACAGTATGTATTTGTTCATATACGTACTTACGTACAAAAAAAATATGTTTCCTCAATATGGTAAGTGAAATAACTGGGGAAACAAGTCCGTTTCTCAGAAAACTGGACAAAGCCTACATTGTAGGTTAATATTCGCTAATGTAATTACTTGCATATCTATTCCGTAGAAGTTATCACTCATAGCTAATATGGTCTTACTGGTTTGCCTTAAAACGGATCACGCAACTGAAATAATTTTTTAAATTTTAATTGGCAGGTTACGCTTAAAACTCGTCTATATAGAATAAAGAAAACAGGCTATAACGCATAGAACGAATTTTTCTCAGCCTGCTCTCATTTGCCTTGTAGCATTACGTTCGTATAAACTATAAACTGTGAAAAGCGTGTTCGAGAGCACATACACTCAACATTTGTCACGTTGCTATCGGAAAAGGCGACGACAAGACTGTCAGAAATGTTTTGCACTTGAAGCGTCAAATTCAGGAGAAACTCGACCCCACTTCTTATGCGGACAGTTGAAAGCTAGAATTACCGCCAGCTATCCTTAGTCACGCCCACTATCCTGCTGCAGGCACGTCTTGCGTTGCGGCGCAGGGTGGTCAGGAAGAGACATGGCCGCTGTTACGGCCTGTCGTGGTGAAGCGACACCTCGGGTACTCCCCGCACAATGCGCCGTGGTGCGTTTTGACTGATACTGGAGTGAGGGAGGGGGGGGACCACCGTGCACGCGAGCAGGCAGACAACGTACCACGCCTCGGTTGCAAATTTGCCACTCGCGCTTACGCTCAGTCCATACACAGGCACGCCGGACGAGACGCCATTATGACAGGATGAACTGCTTATAAACCATCCCCCCTGACATTTCCCGTTGAGCGGACGGAAGTACAAATGTATCCTCACACATGTCTTCGTCACAAGTTTAAGCTCAGGTAGCTATCATATAAATAAACATTGCAAAATCTTTCCAAAATCGAACCAGCGCAAGTTAGAACTACATATCTGTGTAGGGTGTTAATTTTTTTATACATATTTGAGTTAAGTAAACTTAAGTAAAACTTCTCAGATTCAGACTCGTATTTTAAAAATTAATTCTTTTTTTTTCAGTTGCAGAATATTGGAGAAATCTTCTCAGTAATGTTATTGCCCAATGGTATGAAGATTTAAATTATTGCCAAACAAAAGGCCGCGGGTACCAAACCCTTCTCGGTTAAGCTTGCTGTGACGTATGTTAATGATGTTTTTCGCAGACTGATTGTATGTTAATTTCACTACACACTTGCAGTGATGGGATTTTTTTAATACGTATATTTATTTACGGTGGTGACATATGCTGGCAGATTCCGATGATAATTAGTTACACTGCGTGCGTGTAATCTGGTGTAAATGTATATTTATTGTTGTGCGCGTTTCNCAGATTCCGATGATAATTAGTTACACTGCGTGCGTGTAATCTGGTGTAAATGTATATTTATTGTTGTGCGCGTTTCTTATCCAGACAGTATTCATGTTTAATTTGTATATGTTTAATATATATATACAGTTTTCAATAGTTGGCAGCACTGTGCATAACTTAATGTTAAGAGGGATTTTTGAAAATACTCCAGATTTAAGTCCTATCTCTCTAAGTTTAATTCAAATTAGACTTTGTTGTGAAAAAATTTAATAGTTTCTAATTTTCTCGGCAACATATTGGATCCGGACGATTTTTGTTGGTCAGCCAGAGCTGCTAATCCAGCTACTTTAAAAAATACAAAATTATGATTTTTAAGGGGATCCGAGATTTAACATCGTAGTAAAATTGTTCTTTAAGGTCGAAGGAATGCACACAGCGCAATAGAAGAGGGCCTGGAGATATATTTAATGTGAAAACTGACATTCAAACAACGTATTTACTTGATTCTTCAAGACTAATTCCAACATAACGACACAACCTATGTTTATGTACGTATTTAGAAATAAAATCTATGTATGTAATATAAATTAACTTTGTTTACTGTTTTAAAAACTTGAAAATGCAAGTATATAGCGTCATATCGGTACATACGCTTATTTTTAAGGTAAATACGAATGTTGCGTTACAAAAGCTGATTACACATAATTATACAAATAAAAGTTATGGATTTCAATTAAATTAAATGTATTGTTTTTAAAACTTGGAAACTCTTGTATATCGTATGATATACGTAACTCAAATAATATTTCAAGCATAGTATGCTCATGTAAGGCACATCAACTTGGCATAGTTGGTCGTCTTTCAGCAACCATTGGAGTTAGATAAATGTTTAACGTATACCATATCAATCAATACGAAGCCCAACCAATGTTATATGATACATTATGCATTTAGCCCTTTTATAAGCCTAGTTAACCGTAATTTAAGCACTTGTTGAGATGGAACTATCAAATTGACCCAATAGTCAACACTCACGACCTAAAACAGACTACTATGTTTCACTATACCTTAAGCCTTTTATAATCATAATTGGCAGCCATTTTTGAGGCATTTATGTAAGGGGCAGATGTTTTCAGGACTGATTCGTATATGTAAAAAAAACTGCGTTATACACCGTATTGAAATTTATAGTCTTTACCATGCATTTATATTGTGTTCATATATTACTACATTTAACTTTAAAATGTAATCCTTGTCCCAAATATAACCAAATACATTACAACATATACTGTATAAAATATTTTAAAAATTAATTTCCTTAATTGTTTTTAAAAAATGTCAAATATTTATTTATTGATTTAAATTCGATGCTTAGCATTCAAGTAGTAATTTTACACAGTAAAGATGTAGTTATTAGTTTCATTGCATTGATAAACACACATTGAAAAATCATACACCATATTCAGGTTTTTATTTGAAACAATTGTAATAACGCCACTTATAAAAAACACGAAAACTTTATTAAAACTTATCATAAGAAAAAGCCTTGTACATCCACGGATCTTCTCGTTTACGTTTTGCCATTATTTTTAATAAACGATTTTTCAGTCCAGGATCAAACCTTCTTCACGCTATAGTACGAAGCGCTGCAATCAATCATTACTTCCGGCCCCGCGTATGTGAAAGTCGTAAACATAGTGCATATATGTACATAAATGGTTTATGAATTAATACTCTGTACCGAGGCGAGTAAAAAAGGGGGTAAATATGCTTGTCACATAACCTCGGCATACGCTAAATACAGTAATACTAATCTAAATATGGTTAATTTAAATAGTCATATAGCACTCACAGATTATTCAAGCAGCAGCAGAACACTTCAGTTCTTCCCAGCATAGGTGAAACAACTGGCTGAGGGTAAGGAGGTCACTGCTCGAGCGTTATTTTTACTCCCAGCACGATCAAAACACATTCCTTTGTCAGTAGCACCAAGCAATAGCCACAGAGTAGATAAGTATACAGAAATGAAATGTGGTGGTTCCTCTGGTGCGAGTAAACTGGTCCATGTGCCATATTGGCTACCACGTGCTGCGAATGATTCCCTACTTGCTGTGCGGCCACTTGGTAAGTAAGTTCCCAGGCGTTGATTGGCGAACGGCGTTCCGGCGTGTTACTGGTCAGTGACCCCATTTTCTGACGTGTACAGCTGGAATTCATTGTATACGCAACCATACTTTTAGGTTTATAAAAGCATGTTGTACCACCACGTATCATACAGAACTTCTTTCTCCCATCAAGAGGACGTCGTGAAAATGACGACATGCTGTTCTAGAGGTCACAAAATGTTATCGGCTATCGTAAGATATGGAGAGCTTAAATCACTTACATCACTCGACAAAGATGTCGAGCTTGCATACCTGCCTAAATAATTCCTTCTCGCATATGCAAGACATGAATTACAATCCGTCTACAAACACCTAACTGCATATCTGCAACAAGCCTAAGAGATTCTTGGCTGTCTCCCATGCCTAGAGTGTTTTCAAGGCAGTGCTGCAGTGACAAACCCATTACATTCCAGGAGCTGGTGTAAGACACATCGGTAGAGAGCAGCAGCAGCATAAAGAAAAACAAAGCACCTCCAATGCCGAAAGATGAACGACTGTAAGGAAGATGAGTGGTCGAATGGTCAGCTTAGCATGGTAGAAAGCTATCGACCTGATAAAACAACATTTTACAGTCCAGCAACCATGCTGTTGTTTGTAGCACATAGCCAGCAGCCATCTACTGAGGCAACCCGAGACAAGCAACGCAAACTGCCATGTAGTGTGAATAGTATACAAGCGAGCACAATATAAAGATGATTGTCACTTCGTCGACGAGTGTGGTGGAAAGGAGGTCGTTAAGACTACATTCATCTACCGCGATCGCGTACGCTGTTACAGTATGAAGATGGAATCGATAGTTTAAAACTTATAATCTGTAATCCTGACTGCATCGTTAACAGCAATAAACATTGGAGATTCGCTACATACATCACGGAAACAATGTCACTACTGCGGAAATACTTTTAGTAAAAGCTGTAATGCACAGCGACATGAAAGTAGCCATTGCATGTTCAGAATTGCATACAAGACTTACCACTGCGATAACTTTGATGCGGTGTTTGCCCGCAGTAACAACTTGTATAGGCATAGCAAGAAGTGCAAAGCCAATGTTTTTTGTTCATCGGGAGGCGAGTGCAAGTATTGCGGCAAGACTTTTCTGGCAGCTCTAGTGTCAGACGACATGAAGATAGTGACTGTCGATTCACCAAGACTTATCACTGAGATAACTTCGAAAAGGTCGTTATCTGCAGGGATAGCTTGAAGAGACATAGCAAGAAGAGTAAAGACAATGTTTGTTGTTCGTTAGGAAATGAGCGCAAATATTGTGGCAAGACATTTACTAATAGCCGTAATGTCAGACGACATGAAGATAATAACTGTCCATTCACCATCGCTTACGAGACTTACCCATGTGACAACTGTGGTGTGGTATATGCAAATAAGTGTAGCTTGAATGCTCATAGCAGGAATTGTATTACAAAAATAGACATCATAATACTTTTGGTGGAATGAAGAATAATTTGAGTGTGCAACTATTAGTAGTAGCGGTATGTTCAGTCTGACACAAGGGGCTGAGGGCTGGTGCTGTGGTGCCGTCCGCCATATTAGATGATGTCATACCATCCTCCATCCTGGAATTGCCCATTTTCCTCTTGGAATCGACCATTTTTCCTATTAAATTGGGCTTTTTCACTGAAATTTCTCTTTTTTCCTTCAAAGTTTCTCCGTTTTTTAATTCAAAAATTTGTGAAAAAATGTTATTGCTCTTTTAATGTCGCTGGCTGATTCCTCGTTTTAGCTGATTTTCCACACAAGGGTTAAAATTTCAGCAACAATGAGGTATCTGAGGAGCAAATAAAATAAAATAAATTTAAAATTATTTTTAAATTTAAATATATTTTTATTCTTCAATTTTTTAAAGGCCTAAGTATTGAGTGTTATATATCACCGGACTCTTCTTTCCAAGGCACATACGATTGTGATATCATATCGATTACGTAACCTAATGACAGGACAACCATATTTGATTTAAGAGGTATTCCCCTACCCGCTGCCCAGCACCTTTTCCCACACCACTCTTGTGGGTAAGGCAGCTGGCTGACCTTGTCAAATCAATCGTAAAACAATCAGACATCTAGGAATCGATGCATTTATAAATAATTAGAATTATTTTATTTAAAATTATTTTATTTATCATTTGCAAACTGCCCAAATCTGAAAAAAACAGTCAAATATATAGAAAAATTTTAATGCAAAATTGGTTTATAAAAGTTAAATTATAAAAACTTTATGCTTTACCATAACACTTGGTGACATTAAAAAAAATCCTCGTATAGGGATTTGAACCCACAGCTTCTCGAACTGGAGTCGGGTGCTCTAAACATTGAGCTATTTAAGAAACGATAAAAACTGTTTCTCAAATCTTCTAAATTAGGCAACCAATTAAGAGGAAGCGATTCAGACGTACAATTACATTAGTGTATTAAACGTTTTACTGTATATTTTTTCAATCAATAGACATAAGGCTCATGGCCAGATTTGTTGGATAGCTTATTCAGTTTGAATTCACCGTATTTACCAATTTGAAAACTTTATCAAAGCAAATGTTGTATTAAAAACATTTCGTTATTTTCAGCCGGGGTTTGAATCGTATGTGCCTATACTCACATTGATTGTTTTTATATGTTCTTTTTAAATTATTATTTAGCAGACCACACTTTTTCTTAAGTCAGGTGTAAGCAATCGAATTTACATGCATTTAGCTACAAGCTATAAAACTGAACATGACGGGATATTGTTCTTTTTAAGGGTGACTTCTGCTTTTGCCACCAGGCAACTATAATTTAAAAACCGTTCAATATGTTTGAGCGGCGGGCATTTGCTAGCGAATAGCATGGCAGGTTTTTTGTTTGTTTAGCTTCTGAAGACGGAAAAAGAATTCAGTTGACTGGCATATTACGAATTAATTAAGGAATGTCCGCTGTCTAGTTAACTGCTTTTCGAGGCCAAATACCTTAAAAGATTAGCCGAGATAACGAGGTGTGCAGAAGCTGAGAGAATTTCTCTTAGCCGTTGTCTCAGTCATTTTTAATCTAATTTTAAGAAAAGGTGGTCTTTAGCAAACAATAAAGAGGAGAGGTTCCTGAAAAATGANAATCTAATTTTAAGAAAAGGTGGTCTTTAGCAAACAATAAAGAGGAGAGGTTCCTGAAAAAGAATGGTGATTGGTTGTCAAATATTATAAAGGTACCTATAAGTTCTTTAACTTCCCCACGCCGCCCTCAAAATTTTTTAAATTATTCCAGTGAAAGGAGTAAACGTAGGAAAAGAAAAACTGTGACAACTATCAACCCCTGAAGAGGTGAAATTTGCTGCATCTATGTGTCGCAGAGCTGCTGGAAACCTTGATACAGCCAACCTGATCAAACAAAGCACACAAACTCCAACAAAAGCAGCAAAATTTAAAAATACTCTTTTAATATCTGAAAAGAGCAAAGTAAAAAAACATACCCCTGAGGTCTCGGAAACATTTGTTGAAGTTAAGCTGCAAGGCTTATTGGATCACACCACTTCGTGGTTATGCAAATATTTAGAAGAGATATTAAAAGTTATAGATGTTGAAGAAAGGCACACCCTAGAATTAATATCTAAATGAGGTTGCAATGGTTCTCAGCAATCACAATTTAAACAAAAATTTCAAAACATAAGTGATAGTGATGCCAATATTTTTCAGAGCTCCTTCGTACCTCTAAAACTAATTGCTTATGTAAGTAAAAAAAAAGAAAACCATATGGCAAAACCCAACCCCCTACTCCACAAGATTCTGCAGACCAATCCGCATCCGCTTCGTGAATGAATTAACCGATATTACAAACGAAGAAATTCAGTACATTGAGAGTCAAATAAACATGTTGAATAAATCAGAAGTGCCAACTGATGGAGGAGTACTAAAGATAAAACACACTTTGTTACTGACAGTGGTTGACGGAAAAGTCTGCAACGCTGCAACAGGGACAACATCAACAATGAGGTGTTACACTTGTGGACTTCCATCAAAAGACTTTAGAAATTAGATAAGAGTTTCCCAGAAAACCCTGAAACTTTGCAGTTTGGTCTGTCAACTTTGCATGCACGCATACGATTCTTTGAGTCAGTACTTCACTTGTCATACAGAATACCAACTGAGAAATGGCAGGCGAGAAGTGAAGAAGAAAAACAAATTGTAATTGAGACTAAGAAGACCATACAAAGAAAGTTCAAAGACGAACTGGGATTTCTTGTTGATGTTCCTAAGCAAGGATTTGGAACAATAATGGGAACACAGCTAGACGGTTTTTTTTTCAGATCCAGAAACTTCCTCTCGAATCACAGGAGTAAATCAAGAACTGATTAAAAGGTTGAGTGTAGTATTTGGAAGCCATTACAAGTGGGCATCACATAGATGAAAACAATGTCTTAACATTTGCTGATGAAACAGCCAGACTGTATGTGAACCTTTACAATTGGCACCCCATGACCCCAACAATGCACAAAGTTTTGATTCATGGGGCAACTGTAATTAAGCATGCGATTGTACCCATTGGCCAGCTATTAGAAGAATCTGCCGATGCCAGAAACAAACATTTTAGGGTGTACCGTACAAAGTACTCCAGAAAGTTCAATAGAGAAGTTTGCAACAGCGATGTCCTGAGCAGGTTTCTTTTAAGCAGCGACCCTTTTATGAGCTGCTCTAGACAAACGCCAAGGAAAAAGAGCAAGCCACACAGTAGCGCGACACTACAACTTCTTCTTCCAGAGTCGTCTGATGGTGCTCCTTCTGATAAAAATCAAGAAGAGAGAGATGAAGAAGACGAATTAGGGGAAGAAGACGATGATCACAGTTCTGAAGAATCATATTAAATACTAAATGTAAATAATAAATATATTTTATGCATTGATTTATATGAATAATTTAAATTGTAATGTTTATATAATGAACATAATTTAAATTATTTTGTAAATACGTTCACATAATGGTGTATATATAACATTAATTAAGTACATTTAATAATATATCAACAAATGTGGTTTTAAATTTAAAAAACCTGAAAAATATTTTTGACCAGGATTTTGCCACAAATACTCCACTGTGCGTCTGAATGGTTACACTGTAGTTGCCCTTTTTTGTTTCCTTCTTCAAATCCGTGTTTTTCAAAAATGGAAAGGGCTGGTGTTTCATAATATTTTTTAGGTTTCCAACTTTTGATACAGGCTACATAATATACCGCAGTGGTTTGCATCATATCTTCGCCTTTATTATTACACCATAAAATGATAGGGTCACCGCTAAAAGTTCGTCAAGTCGGGTCGATAAGAGAAAGATTGCGCGCCAGTTCAGTGCCTTATCGTTGCCGCGCTTCTAAGTCATGGGCACACGGAACACCTCCAGCTAGACGGCACCCTTAAGAATAAAATGTTGGCAGTAATCTTGATATTCTTAGAGCCGAGCGCAGTCTTAATTTATTGTCTTCATACGTCTATGTTCTACTAACCTTTCTATTAAATTATTCGCAGTTTTAAACTTTATTTTTCGTGAAGTATGCAAAATCGTTTCATTTAAATAAATCTTTGAAAACGCTTTTTTTTTGTTTTCAAATTAATAGCAGCTAGAACACGGTGAAGAAAAGAGGGCAGAGGGACGAATAACTGTGCCCGATAAAACTCAAGTAAAAAAGAACTGGCGAGCGGAAATTAATAAGACACGGCGCAGGAAAGAATCAGACGCAAGCAGCATAAAAGTAAGAATTATGAAAGCATCATGTTCAAGTTCCTTTCATAATTCTTCATGCACCGTATGAAACAGGACATTGTTTTTAGGCCTATTACACATTTCACAATCGTAATGATTACGTTAAGTCAATAAAATATTTCTAACACCGCTGTAGAAACAGAAAATATGTCTGGATGCTCGAGGCTACACTTGAAAACAACATGGCTGCCACAGAGGGCGCGAAAATGAGTAGCGAGTGAACCTCACTATTACTCTCCCTCTCGCACTCTCTCCTCCGAGTTAGGACAGCAGGAAGAACTTTGTGTGACGTCGAGAGCGGGCGAGAGAGCACTCTCTCGGCGAAGTGATACGTGGCTGGCGTGGATACCCTAACTGCCGCAGAAACGATAACTGTCTGATTACAGTGACGAGGGAAGCTTCGTGTGGACTCGCCATTGTTCGTTGCCGAAAACCGAAACTGCGAAGACTTTTCGTATTTTGTATTTATGGAGCTCGGCTCCATTTTCGTCACTGCGGCTTCGTTCCCGTATATTTAATGTAAATTTCCCTAAAAATTTATGTGAAAGCACGGAAATTTTTTATTGTATAATGCTGATTTTTTTAACTGCGCCGATTAAGTAAAATATTAAAGCAAGAGAAATTTCCAGTGAAATTCCCCGTTCCCTGCTGCCACTCTTTTTACAACTTTGACAGCATAACATGAGAGACGATAGAGATTATGAACTCACTGTCTAAGTGCCGCGATTCACGAAATCATAGCACGTGCATTTATTTGGCGTGTATTTCGACGTGCAAAAAAGCGGTTATGTTTTCGTTTTACAGGCGCAGGTACCGAGAACTGGAGGACAGGGTGTCATTAATTTGCCTACGAGGCAAGTTCGGCCACAGCTAGCCGCCACGATCGCTCATGATGTTTCTCATCGTGAATCCAATCAGAGGGTTTCTCTTCTTGCTTTTATTTTATATTTTTTGTTTCGTTGCCGTAGCGAGGCCCACTTGTAGGCGGCGCAGCAGCTATGGAGAGAGGCAGCGACAGGTATCCCCTGCCCAATTAACTTCTCCCATTCTTTTCTCTTGCCTCCGCCGTATATCGTCACCAACAATTTACTTAATCTTCCTTTTATGCTGCTTGCGTCTGATTCTTTTCTGCGCCGTGTCTTGTTAATTTCAGGTCGCCAGTTCTTTTTTACTTGAATTTTATCGGGCACAGTTATTCGTCCCTCTGCCCTCTTTTTTTCACCGTGTTCTAGCTACCATTAATTTGAAAACAAAAAAAAAAGCTCTTTCAAAGATTTATTTAAATGGAACGATTTGGCATACTTCACGAAAAATAAAGTTTAAAACTGCGAATAATTTAATAGAGTGGTTAGTAAAACATAGACGTATGAACACAATAAATCAAGACTGCGCTAGGCTCTAAGAATATCAAGATTACTGCCAACATTTTATTCACGGTTACTTCTAACTTTTCTGAAGCCCTGCTTAAGTTCTACTTCCAGGCCATTCCTCCACCTCATGCAAACAGAGCTTGACAGAGTCTAGAAAATTACAGCAAAATGACCGCGCGCTTAATCCGTGCACACTCGGTGTGATAATATTTTGCATAAGAAGTATTTTTTACTAGGCATTACCAACACACATATTTTATCCCTGATTTGTTACGTATTAATTATAAGTGAAATATTTTTATTTGTGGATGAAATATAAGTAAAACCTTTATTTAGCCAAAAATTTAGTATTTTTATGTCAACAGAAGTATAGAACGCTTGTAATTCACGAAGTATTTAGAAAACAACCAAGCATGTCATAGATAGGGCGATTTTTCAAAGATTTGATTCAAAAAGTGTGAAGAAACCGTGAATAGACTTTAAGCATTTTCTAAGCATATACACGTATATAGTTCTATAATTCTGGTCGGGGGCACCCCCCGGCTTCCGTCGTCGTGAGCCGCCTTATCTGCCATTTATCTTGCGTGGCTGAAGGTTCTCCCCCGAGCCATTCGCGTCAGTTCGTCTTTGACCAATGTACCAACGTAAACCTACCACACTGCGGAAGACATGAGCATGAAAAATTGCTAGGCTATGTGGTCTAAGGCAACGTAATTTTAGCATTTTATAAATAACTTACTTGCTCTACCTTACATAGTGTTGAAAATGAGAAGAATTTGTGTGGCGTAACAACATTTTATGTCAGGGGGGTTCATCACTGCTGTAGACACTACCGACTTTCGCGTTGGCATACGTAATTGTTCAGGTATGAACATTTGTAAAAGCCTACCGACAGACAACATTTCATTTAAGAAGTCTGCTAGAAATAATCTTATAATTTATATTTCATAATTAAGTGAGAACGTCCTTTGTTTCGAGTATGTTTAGCATTATTTTAAAAGTTCCGTATCGATGACAGTAAATTAATTTCTCCATAAGAAGTATAGCTGTTGTTTTAATAAAAAACTTTCGGACTTGTCTCCCCACTATCGACTGGATCAGTGTTTTAACTGCTAACGACGTCGCACAATGTCTTTAATAAACATTTGTATTGTCATTTTTAAGTGTATAGACATATATACGTATATATCTCGTTGCTGATGTACATACACATGTAAGAATACAGTGCTCCACTCGTCGCTGATATATTTGAGATAAGTGACTAACGTAGGAACTGCACAAATTACTGTACCAGTATGAATCTGTAATGCGAAAGGAACACGATACACTGTGAAAAAATTTATCGTAACCTTCCTAAACTATAACGGAAGTTTTTAACTTATACAGTGTATGGAAATAATACTACATGCCAGGCTGAAAATATGGGAATATTTAGCATTGCTAGTATACAAAGTTGGGGACTTCCCTGCGCACTTGACTGTTTCCTGAGCAACTGTAGGAACGTTACCTATGGGAAAATAATTTACCATTCGCGTTTTGTCACTGTACGTATACAATGATATGGTAAATTTGCAAATAATTTATTAGAGTGTACGTACAGGAGAAAAAGGGGAGGGAGACAGGCTGTTAGCTACTACTGCGTGGGTGTCCTTGTATATGCCATCTTCTAATGTGATCTGTAACGTAATCAAGGAAAAGGTAAATATTATTTTTAGATGTAATTTCCGAAAATTCCAGTAAACGTTCCTGCGTCAATAACCTCTGTTTAACGTAAGGGCCTTTAAACAATTCAGGTGAATGGCCGGTAAGCAGTGAGACTAAAAAAATAATAATAAATATAATCATGACATCTGAGTTGAGACAGACGGCAGCGTGAATATATGCAACCTTACGTGAAGCTTGAGTCCAGTAGTAAAAATTCACTCATCAAAGTCTTTGCCTCGGACTGCATTTAAAATGAATTATAAATACACGTGTCCTTCCGCAAATGTAAATATAAATAGGCTGGCCGAATAAACAAACTGTACTTATGCCAGGTACACCCGAACGCGGTAGAAAATTAGGGCTCTTCGTTTCTTTCTTGATAAATTTTCCATTGCCTATTCGCGGTTTCTTCACACTTTTTGAATCAAACCTTAGAAAAATCACCAATGTGTAACGTGTTTGGTTCTTTCCTAAATATATGTCCAGTACCTAAAGCGTTCTATACTTATGTTAATATTAAATTACCTTATTTTTTGTTAAATTGAATTTTTATTTATATTTGAACTGTAAATTTTATTATTTTGTTAAAGTTTATACGAATAAAAACAGGGATAATGAAGTTGTGTTGGTAATGCCTAGTAACAATCACAGTTATTATGCAAAATACTATTAATCTGAGTGCACACGAATGAGATGCGTTGTCCCTTTGGTGTAATTCCCTAGACTTTGTAAANTGCAAAATACTATTAATCTGAGTGCACACGAATGAGATGCGTTGTCCCTTTGGTGTAATTCCCTAGACTTTGTAAAGCTTATTTTTTGCATGATGTGGAGGAACATCCTGGCAAGTAGAACTTAAGAAGTGCTTCAGAAGAGTTGGAAGTAACAGTCAATGGACCGTAATAACATCCATCGACCAGATTTCCACGTGTCGCGCGCGAGCCGCGCTGCGGGCACACGATCTCCCCGTCACGGTAGAACATCACGTCGAGAGGGTGCTGGCTCGTTCCGCCTCGTTAAGAGCGACGGCTCCGCGGGCCAGAGCGACTCTTCGTTACACCTCGGTGTTCACGCTCCCGTCTCGCGGCCCCCGCCTTGTTTACTCAAGAAGTGCAACGAACAACCCGGCTTCCACGGCTGTGAAGACCTCCCGAGTACACTTTCCGGCCGTCAACATATCAGAGGCACAGCTCTTTTGAAATCAACATTTGAAAAAAAAAAAAAAAAAGTATCCTTGCATCTGTCAGCGTATACCTTAACCCGTTCAGTCACTGTCTCCACGATCGTGGGCATGTTGCATACACAGGGTATTTATGACCAGTGCTTTACACAACGAGGGATCAGTACCCGATAAATGTGTTTAGAACTTTCTAACGGGTAACGTGATTCGTGAAAGTTACCACGCCTCTCGTTCATGAATGGATGATGGTAATATATATATATAATAACGCAGCACGTTATTCACTGGTTATAAAATGTACAGTAGACACAAGTTCAGTCAACACCAGAGCATTACACGATTACAACATTTCCGCCCACAAATTAATGCGTGACCGAACGAGTTAACGTTATGCTGGATTATTAATAGTTACGTTGACAGCCCAATACGTAAAGTACTTATACGTCTTACTTTTTATACAAAAGTGTAACATTGTTAGAGACCCGAAAATTTGGCGGATTCATTTGGCAACAAGCTGGACTCCACAATCCTTTGTGTACTCGAGCTTCAGAAAGTTGTTCATTGGCTGATGCTCCAGTTTAACCCCATACCAGGTAGCACGGGATTTGGTCGTGTCTTTCTTGCTGATTAGTTATTGGCTCAAATGCGTCCAGGGCGTGGCTGACAAACTGCGATCCAATTGAAGAGAAAGTCAAATGTACATGTGTTTGAATTCTATCTTGTCCTCAAATGAATTCACGAAATCTCCGGGTCTCTAGTGATTGTGCATCTCGAGCGTACTAGAATACCCAAGTGACATCAGGTATGTTGCCCGTTAGGAAAGTGATCTAACTATAGATAAGCTGCCACAGGAGAAGCAGCTCGCGGGTAGATGCTCGCGTGAAGGACTGACCTCCGAGTTGACTGTAAGACCGCGAAGTATTTAGACATTAATCAGCCACTTATACCGCGAACTCCAGCCTAAAAAGCCAGCAAAATGGCGTCACTGGTAAGCAAGAATTTGGAACGCCGTTAGCCAATCAGTGCGTGACGGGTAACGTTTTGGCCAGCCGGCAACCCAGCCAATATGGAACCTTTCACATCTTGCAGTAGCCAATCAAACACCAGATCTGTTCCCAGATCCTCGCACCGCCAATCATAAAATGGATATGCCCACATCAATGGAACCGCCACGCCATTTGGTCTCTTTGCACTTATCTAGTCTGGTAAGACTCTACTGTGACTAATACGCCTGCCTCTGAGGAGAACACAAGCAGGAAGCTTTTAAAAATTATATTTAATTTATAAAAATAGCAATTATCGCACTTGTTTACATGACAAACGAATACAATTTTACACACATGCAACATCAGCGCTACCTGGCGGGCGGCAAAACCTTTTGGTTGCCAAACCTTTAGCAATAACCTGAGTGGAATAAACCTTAGTTGTGGTAACTAAGCGTTCAAGCAGTATTGTTATNAAAATAGCAATTACGTTGCTTATATTTTGGTCAAACCGCATTTGTTGTTAAGGTCGGGGAAATCTCATGATGGTAGATCATGTGGGGTAAATAAATATAAGAAGCTATAGGTTACTATATGGCTATATAATAAAATACTTGGAGAGTACATAGAATACTATAAGGTCAGGGGATCGTTTTTAAGTTAACAGCACCTCATACCTCACAGAGAGCCACGTTAATAAATTGTAACTGTCCCACACCTTGAGAAGTATCCGAAGGCTGATGAAGTATGACGAGTTACGCGCCAGCCGTGTCGTCCGAAGAACACTGCACCATCTCGGCCGGCGTCACATGGAGAGAGACTCCTGCTGCTGCTCGGCATTGCCCTCATATCGGCGTGGCATAACGCAACACGGCCTCATTCCCTGGCTGGTAAAAGGGATTCCTGCTTACCGCGGTTTGGGCAATGAGAGTCCCAATTGCGGCAACTGGCTGTCCTGATTATTGATGATTAGTGATGGCGTTTTCAGGCAAGCCGTCGAATTAAGGCATGTCCACGCTATCGTAAAAGTATGGTTTTGGCAGGAGTATTGGCAAGACCTATGAGACAGTGGGCGAAGAGATTTTGGTGGCTCATAACAGTGAGGTCTTGATAGTGGATGAGGGTGAAGCGAGGTGTGTATGAGGCAACGCCGGAATGAAAGGGCATGGGGAAACGGGAGGTGCCCGAGAAAACCCGCCGACCAGCGGCATCGTCCGGTATATGCCAAAATCCGGGAACGACCTGGCCGGAAATCGAACCCGGTTCGCCTAGGTGGGGGGCGAGTAGTCTATCCACAACACCACCGCGGCCCTCCTGTGCGCGACCACAGCTCGCATGTGCACTCTACCCTGAGGAGGCTCCTCGCCAAAGAAGGTCCTCGCGATGCGGAGTATCGTCAGCCAGCCGGCCGAGGTCCAGGGATGCTGCACCGTCACCGTGACTGGACGCCGACAATTTTTTTCCACCCCTCCCACTTCCTCTCCTACCAGTGAGCGAGGGGAGAGTCCTCATGTCTGTGTCGGACCGTCCCGGTAATTAAGTTTCACGCCTCGTTTGGCCACGCCGTGCGATGTGCGAAACGATGCCGAACCCCACGAGATGCCGGCCTGTGATTGGCTCAGTGTACAGGGTGCCTCGGATCTTTGTTCTCAATGAGTGAAAGCGTGGGGAATGCCGTGATCTTAGATATGTTTCATTGCACGTGAGAACGTCAGTCATACATTTTATTTGGACTTATATAAAAAAAGTACTTTTTTCTTCGGAAAAATAAAAGAATATCAATGCCATATTATATATTATTTACCTTGACTTATTTATTAGAATGTATTGTATGTTATGACATGCTGAGGCAATACTTGCTGTGGGAAATGTTTTAATAAAATTAAAGTGTATCTATAAGCTGCTGCCAATTTTTTGAATGTCGGAAATTATAACGATAATGATAACTTTATTTTTACTGTAGACAAATTATATGATATTTTTTCTCCCACTGTAATAAAAACTATTGCTCTAAGTTGTTAGAAACAAGCGCATCGGCATTCACCACACGTATTAAGTAACTTACTTATTTTGTATAAAAANTTGCTCTAAGTTGTTAGAAACAAGCGCATCGGCATTCACCACACGTATTAAGTAACTTACTTATTTTGTATAAAAGATTTCATATAATTAATATTCTTGTATTTTTTTGAAAAAATGCTGTTGTTTACAGATCTGCATAAATTACGAAAAAAGCGTCTAGCTTTTTTAAATGCCACGTACGCTCGTATGTTACTTCGCCTCCTTACTTTCACACCTCTACCCAAGACGAACGAAGGTGCTGGCTATCATTGCGTGTTTTANGTATGTTACTTCGCCTCCTTACTTTCACACCTCTACCCAAGACGAACGAAGGTGCTGGCTATCATTGCGTGTTTTATTGCCTGTCAACTTCTTAGTTGAGTTCCTGTACACTTACATCCGGAAAAGTAATTTTATGTCATTTAATTGTGTTCAGAGTTGTTGTGTACAACGCCTGGAGAACAAGACGGTGCGATCATGAGTGAGTGAGTGAAGACATTTGGGCGGCTGTTAACAGCGAGGTCTTGAGAGACAATGGAGGTGATTGAGGTGAGTATGGAGCAGCGCTGGAATGAAACGGGAGGTCCCCGAGATAACTCGTCGACCAGCGGCATTGTTTGGCACGATTCCCACATGCGAAAATCCGGGAGTGACCTGGCCGGGGACTGAACCCGGTTCGCCTTAGTGGGAGGCAAGCAGGCCAAACGCTCAGCCACCGCGGCCCCCGGTGCGATCATGCGTGTAGGACAAGTTGCTTAGGAAGTAGGTGCGTGACGCTTCGCAGTAATAATTAAATTTTGTGCGCCTACGACCTATGCAACTTGTCCTACATGCAAGATCGAACAGCCTTGTTCTGCAGGTGTTTAAAGCCGCAACTTCGAACACGAGTATGCAATATCAAAATGCGTTTTCTGATGTGCGAGAGTTGTTCGGAAAGAAAGGTCCGATTTCTTATAAAACATAAACCATCGCATTTTTTTTTTTTTCAAAAAAAGGTTTTTTTATTTAATTCCTTACACGTTTCTCTATTTTTCTACATAGCTTCCATATTTGTTTTAACATTTGTCATAACGTTCTACAAGCTTTTGTTTGCCTAAGTCATAGATGTCTGCCGCCTGTGAGGATAACCAGTCTGTAACTGCTTCTTTCACTTCGTCATATGTAGCGAAGCGCTTGCCTACCTAAAGGCTATTTTGCTGTCTGTGCCTACCCGCACTCTCTTTGGCTCGCTTATGTGTTGGCGATGTTTCTGCCGCTCAACCAAACAGGGTACCCATGTCTCGTGATTACAGTCGTCTTCGGACATTTCCTTGTTTTCTTTGTTTATGTTAAATTGGTAGGATGGTGGGTGGATTGCCGTGCCCGGTATTTTTCTTTATTGTGTGCTCTGAGTGTTATGTTTTGTTAAGTTAATTTGTGTTAGTCTGGTGGGCCTTGTATTCGCCAGCCGGTCGCTGTCAACCAAAGGGACGTGCCTTTCCTCCCCTCGTGGGTCTGAGGGCGTGGGTGACAGCCACAACCTGTGCCCCGTGGGGGCGAGTGATAGCTATCAGGGCATTGTAGGTGAGGGGGAGTGACCACTCCTATGCGAGGGAGTGCCCCCCCCCCCATTCCCCGCAATAGGCCAGCGTGTCATGGTTGGTAGGTGGTCTCTCTGGGAGCATTTAGGTCCTTCTCTTCGTATCTTCAAGAAGTGAGAGATGTCTATCTTCCTGTTCCTGGGTTCCCCTGTTCACCTCTCCTACCGGCTGGTGCCTGCTCGGCCTTGGACCTATATTATCATTCTCAGTTGTTATTATCCTTAACCTATCCTTTTTCGGCGAATGTAAGGCTTATTTTTCAACACCCTTCATCTAGTAAGTGATACCAATTGGCAAGCATACTTAAAATAGCGGAACAAGTGAAAATCGCTCGGCGCCATGTCTGGACTGTACGGTGGGTGGTCAATCTGTTCCCATCCAAAAGATATGGTCAGATTTTGGGTGTGAATGGCAGAATTGGGTCTGGTATTGTCATGCAGCAACAAAACTCCAAACGTCAGAATGTTACGTCGCGTATTTCGTATTGCACGTAGAAGTTTAGTCAGGTTCAGTAAGTGGCTGCATTGATTGTTGTCCCTTGCTGCATAAAATCGACTAACAAGACTCCATGTCTATCCCAAAACATGTTTGCCATAACCTTGCGTGTTGAGATTGACAACTTGGCCTTGACTTTGACTGGTGAACAGCCCACTGCGGTAAGGTAACTGACTGCAAATCTGAGACCCGTCATGTGAGAAACCCATGTCTCGTTCCCTGTGACAATCTTCTCTAAAAATTTATCACCTTCCTTATGATATCGGTCCAAAATATCAAGAGCACAAGCCAATTTTAATTTCGTGTTCCTCAGTAAGCAGCCTGGGAACCCAACGTGCGCATAATTTGTGAAATTGCAAATTTTCAGAGACAATTTTGTGCAAAGTTGTTCTACCCACATTCGGAAATTCCAATGCTAAAGTTGAAATTGTGAATCGCCGGTCTTCGCGAATCTTTTCGTCCACGACTTTGGTCAAATCTTCTGTGATCACTGATGGTCGGCCTGATCGCGGTTCATCATTGACATTTTCCCGCCCGTCCTTGAAAGCTCTCACCCACGTACGCACTTTGCTATCACTCATCGCATTGGGACCATACACTTGACTTATCTGTCGACGAACTTCCGCTGCTGAAACGTTCCTTGCTGTCAAAAACCGAATCACTATCGGTATTTCACAGTCGGCGGGCCGATCAATTGTTTTAAATATTTTGAACTGACACTGTAAACAGCACACTGCAACACTACCATTGCAAATGGCGTCGTTTGACGAGCAAGGCATGCCGGGAGTCGGCGCGCATGCGCGTTACAATGTTCGCGTGACATTCGATTAGCTACGGCGATTCGGACTTTACTTTCCGAATAACCCCCGTAAGAGTATAGGGATTTTGTGTAAAAATTGGTCCAAAAACAACTATGTCTGGAGTTCGAGCACTGAGTTTCCGAACATCCTGAGTATATGACAATAATGTTTATGTTTATTTTGAAAAACACTTATTTACATTCATTATGATGTATGATTTAAGTGCACGTACTTATAGTAAATGTCTTCAGATTATCATTTATATTTTACCTAATATAAAGCTGATTTCCACCTTTGATTATCTCTTGTCCATATAGACTTGGCCCTACTTTTAATCTTGAAACCTAACTAGGAATCGACATTAACACACCTTACTTCATCCATGCACAGTAAAAAATTGCTGTACTTTTTACAAAGTATTGTTTGTAAACTAGTTGCCAAAGAATTTATTTTAACTCTACAGATGAACTGTTGTATATTTACAACACATTAATTTAGAAAGCGTAGAAAAATAGTTTATGTAGTTAACTGTTTATAATGAACTTGAGGTCAATAACACTTGCTTGTTAAAATTCAACATTATTTTTACACATTCCACATTAAGGCTTTGTAAAATTTACTCTTAATTTTTTGTTATGTTACAAAAAAATATTTGGCAATTCGTTTCTAAAGAATTACTTGTAAAAATACAACAAAAAAAACCTTGCAGTGTGAGCAACGTGCTACAACAAAAACCTTTTCCTTCCTTAAAACCCCATAGAGTTTAAACGTGAAATCGAGACCAAAAGCTAACAGTCAAGATGTAATTAGTTTATAAATTTCCACATACGCAAACTCGATTAATTATGACACGGATTTCATACCATTCTTTTATTTCTACGTAGCTATCCCAATACTGTGATTGTTACATCAATAGTTCTATTTTCGTGAGTATTTACACTACTTTGTAAATATGGTCACGATGTGTAAGACATCTATCATCTCCAAGGTAGTAAGTGGTAGCAGGTAATACCGCTTTACTTACGTTTTTTCGTCTACTAATGTTAACGGTCTATAAATAGAGAAGCGTCCAAACTGTAACCAAAGTCTGCATTTTAGTGGTTTATTCTGTAATGTCTGCGTGACATCTGTAAGTATGAAATAAATAGTTTCTAGATTCACATTCGCCGTGCATTCAGTGTTACTGATACACTGGCCACAAAAAAAATTAAGAGATTTGAACGCAAGAGTAAGACACTTACTTCACCAAACGCGCACTCTCCTAAACGCCCAAAGTTTAGACGTAAAATAAAACCGTATCAAAACGGTTATCACATAGCGAGTAAACGATAGATTGCGTATTTTACACAAACTGTGGGATATTCACTGTAATTTTTGCCAAAAATATAGTGGTCTACTGTTCGATTCATAGTTGAGTTGATTTGAGAGATTTTGGTGGCTCTTAACAGCGAGGTCTTGAAAGCCGATGAGGGTGAAATTATATAAGAATGGAGTAGCGCCGAAATGCATGGACGGGGGAAACGGGAGATCCCCGAGAAACCCGCTGACCCGTGGCATCATCCGGCACGATTCCCACTTTCGAATCTATTCTTAGTAGTGATCGTCAAATTTTGTTTTTAGTATGCTGCTTATTTATCGTACTGGGAAATTAACTCGAGATGCTAATTACAATTAGTAAAGCAATGTTACAGGCGTTGAAAATTAACCACGATTTCGACGTATTTCCTAGATATAATACTAACTTTTGTGTCAGATAAAACTGAAAATAGGAATGCAGCACAAAAGTTTGCCCCACTTGTTTACAGTAAAAGTACTTCAGAGGACGAACAATAACTAAAAGAAGTTCCATTTCTCTTTGTGATTCCTGCTCCGACAATAGTTAGCAAGGCATCGGTGAGCAGTCAAATGTTATGCTCAACCGGTTGGATAATGTGGGATGACTCATCATGATCCCAGCCATCGAATGTTAAATAANCAGTCAAATGTTATGCTCAACCGGTTGGATAATGTGGGATGACTCATCATGATCCCAGCCATCGAATGTTAAATAAGTTCGCGCTTTATGTTGTTCAATTAATTTCAAATCAAATTCCTATACACTTGAACATCTCCTTACAATCCACTCAGTCTTCGAGATGTGGAAAAGCGATTTCCTTTGCTTGCCAGTCTGTCCACGCAATAAAAAAATAACACCGAACTACTCGACCTAATCTTAATTAAGTTTATTTCGGCACTTTAACATTTGTTAAGTTTAAACCATGACGGATATTTAATTGGTTTAAGAATTTAAAAAAAACTTTGTACATTGGGGGTAGGTATAAAACCTTTTCTGAAATGTGAAACGTGGCTCTACCAGGAACAGCATNCAGTCAAATGTTATGCTCAACCGGTTGGATAATGTGGGATGACTCATCATGATCCCAGCCATCGAATGTTAAATAGGTTCGCGCTTTATGTTGTTCAGTTAATTTCAAATCAAATTCCTATACACTTGAACATCTCCTTACAATCCACTCAGTCTTCGAGATGTGGAAAAGCGATTTCCTTTGCTTGCCAGTCTGTCCACGCAATAAAAATATAACACCGAACTACTCGACCTAATCTTAATTAAGTTTATTTCGGCACTTTAACATTTGTTAAGTTTAAACCATGACGGATATTTAATTGGTTTAAGAATTTAAAAAAACTTTGTACATTGGGGGTAGGTATAAAACCTTTTCTGAAATGTGAAACGTGGCTCTACCAGGAACAGCATNAAAAAAACTTTGTACATTGGGGGTAGGTATAAAACCTTTTCTGAAATGTGAAACGTGGCTCTACCAGGAACAGCATCAACTAGCCATCATTCAGCGCCTATATGCAGTAATCTGCCTTACGCGATGGTACATTAACCGCCTAACTTGAGCATACTGCAAGCACTTGTTTAAAAAAAGCTTCTAGCGGGTGAAATGCAGACGTGGTCATAGAAATGAGCTTTTAGTTTTGGAACAATTGCTATTTCGTGCATCGACTCACGAATATTTTTGTCTGCGAAAGAAGATTGTATCGAGGGGAATAACCGACACCATGCTCCTTTTAGCAAACAACACAGCACAAAAAAAAACTAAGTTTATGACAGGATGAGCATCATTAGTCTGGGTGGAAACATTAAAAGTTCTGTAAGCAATAATATAATTTGTTTCAGAACTTTCTATGATTTTTGCATTCTGATAATCACCCCAATGATGTTGAAAAATTAATACCACTTCTAAAAATGCACTGCCTGACAAAGTTGCTTCTTAATGGATACCAAAGTCCAATCTCATATTAGCAGGAGTAAAGGCTTCATCTGCTTTAAAAATTCTAACTTGTTGGAATTTGTTATGAATGAAAGGGTGGTAACATTTTGTTCTTTATGTTTTCTATGACGATAAATGGTCGTCATAGGAGATGTTTGCGAATAGATTCCAACAAGTTAGAATTTTCGAAGCTGATAAATCTCTACTGTTGTTAATTAATATAAGATTGAATTGTGGTATTAATCAAGCGGCAACTTTGTTAGGAAGTACATTTTTGAACTTTAATTTTTCGATCTCGTTTTATTAATTATCAGAATGTTAAAAAAAACTTGGGAAGTTTTGAACCAAATTAAACATTTATATTTGCTTACAAAACTACCGTTTTAAAACCTTTAAAATTGAATTATTTATTAGTTTTCATTAAAGTAATTTTTCCAATGAATAGTCTTCAATTTTTCAGCACTCTCCCGGTCGGTGGTTGCTTTATTCCCTAGCATTTTCCATACCCGACGTACTCATACGAATTAATTTCCGCTGTCAACATTGGCACAGTCCATAAACTTGGTTACTTTCAAGGTAATTTTCATCTTATAAGAGTGGGGTAAAGAGATTTAGGCGGCTCTTAACCTCGAGGTCTTGAGAGCCGATAAGGATGAAAAGAGATGAAGATGAGTATGGAGCAGCGTCGGAACGCAAAGTCGTGGGAAACGGAGGATCCTCGAGAAAACCCGCCAACCAGCGGCATCGTCCTGCGCGATTCCCACGAGCGGAAATCCAGGGAGTGGCTTCTTCAGGAATCGAACCCAGTTCGTGGTGGGATGCTGCACCTCCTTCACGTTGTAGATGGTCGTGAAAACCGCACGCGCCAAATGCACAACGTGCTCGGCAGGCAAGCTCCCAAATAGCCTTGGCGGGTAGGAGCAGACAAACCACCCTTCCAAAGTAGTGGGGCTTTGTGGCCAGCAATCGGGCTGACCTTCCTTGATACAATGCAGACCGAAAGGACCCTTCCAAGCCCGGCAGCCCCCTCCCCCCACCCCCGCGAGCAGCC
>NQII01004508.1:129133-195045 GCA_002778355.1 Clitarchus hookeri
AGCAGCCATTTGATCGCCCACAGGGGAGATCGCCCACTTAACCGTAGAACAGTTTCTTCTGTATGACGAGTTTTGCGAATGATGTAACTGAGTATGTATGTGCACGCAGCATATATGCACGCGCAGAGAGTGTAATAGGTAAAAGTGTTTTCATCAAATCACACGTAATACTTTTTAGGATTAATGTGTTTGCGACTGAAGTATTCGCTGTATATGACCTTATGATTGGTCTGCAAAAAACTTAGGTATGTCAAAAGTTCAGCCATCCAATCATACATCAATAAAATAGCTAGGACGTTATCGAAGATACGTTGTATCAAAATATATTCGCTGTTTTCCAGAGTATAGGCTATTCACCATAAAGTGAGAACTTTTTAAGACCCTGCTTATATTTTTCCTTCCAGCCAATTTTTATCTTCCCGCCACTTTGTAATACAAACATTGTCATGTACCTAATAAATACCATGCAAACATTTCGCCACTCAAAAGTTAACGCCTGAGTCTGCAATAAAATATATTTATTATAGTCCATCCACGGTTACTTCCAACTTTTCTGAAGCCGTGCTTACGTTCTACTTCCACGATATTCCTCCGCCAAATGCAAATGTACCTTAATAAAGTCTAGAAAATTACACCAGAGATGTGATGCACCCACCGATTTTCTCCCCNCGCCAAATGCAAATGTACCTTAATAAAGTCTAGAAAATTACACCAGAGATGTGATGCACCCACCGATTTTCTCCCTGATTTATTCGTATTATTTATAAATGAAATATTATAATTAAAATAAAAAACATAGGTAAATGTTCAATTCAACCAAACATTAGGTTCATTTATTTTACACAAGTATGTAACGCTTACGATAAAGTTTATATTTAGGAAGCAACCAAACACGTTATTCATGGGGTGTTTATTCAAAGGTTTGATTCATNCGCCAAATGCAAATGTACCTTAATAAAGTCTAGAAAATTACACCAGAGATGTGATGCACCCACCGATTTTCTCCCCGATTTATTCGTATTATTTATAAATGAAATATTATAATTAAAATAAAAAACATAGGTAAATGTTCAATTCAACCAAACATTAGGTTCATTTATTTTACACAAGTATGTAATGCTTACGATAAAGTTTATATTTAGGAAGCAACCAAACACGTTATTCATGGGGTGTTTATTCAAAGGTTTGATTCATNGCTTACGATAAAGTTTATATTTAGGAAGCAACCAAACACGTTATTCATGGGGTGTTTATTCAAAGGTTTGATTCATAAGGTGTGAAGAAACCGCGAATAGACTATATCGGTTAATGCAGCTTGGGAGGGCCTTAAAAAGTGCTCACTTTAACGTGAATACCATATATCTACAAATAACATAATCTGTTACAAAAATATTGCCGGTCTCTCTAGAAATAACTGTGAAGTGTTACAGGAAAACCGCCTGACAGGCGGAAACTAATTAAACAAGTTGGGAGGGGGGCGCGTTTAGGACAAACGCTGTCATTCGTCTATGCTTCCCCTCCCTCCCTGCCACCCACTGGCGCTGTTTTGTATCGGCACGTCGTCTGTCGCGTCCCCTGTCACCTCCCCCCCGCGACTGTTCCTTCTCCCGTCCGCCGCCCAGACAGCCGTCAGTCAACCAGTCACGGCGCCGTGGCAACTCCCCGAGTCTCACGCACACACACAAGCACACACTTCATGTCAAATTGACAACCCGGCGTCACCCGCCCCTGGCAAACCAATTCATTCTTCCCGCCCGCCGGCAACGAAAACAAACACGATATAGTAAGGGAGAGGACCCCCTAGCAAGGGGAGGGCAAAAGGAGGAATGTCAGAAAACATATTGGGAACCATGACATTTGTTCTTCTTGAAATTTTTTTTAAACGTAATTTTTTTGTAAAAAAAAAAAGCACGCTCGAGCTCACCGCCCACTGCCTGCCAAGAAAATTAATCTGGATGTCAGTAAGCGTTAACTTGTGCCCGGTTTGAGAAATTTAAAGGCTGCGTTTTATTTCTTCAGCCTTAAAAAATAAAATTAATATGGCAGCTACAATATAATTTGTGCAAATTCAATCTGCTAATTTTTTATAAACCATAAAATTATTTTGTGGTCGTCAATAAACTGTTAGCGTACAAAATAAAGTAGGCCTACTTAACAAACACACTGAAGTCTGAACACATGTGCAGGCATTCTAGAAGCGATTATAGTAGTAACACAAGTTCTGTTAGTATCTGATTTTCCACTTACCACTATTCAATTGGTAAATACTGCACTGGATAGCATTACGACAGAGTAGATACGTACAAAGAGATGAAATGGCGTGGCGGCACCTTTGATGTGGGCATAACCATTTGTTGATTGACTGTGCGAGGTTCCGGGGACGGGTCTTGTATTAGACTGGCTACTGCGCGCTGCGAAATGTTCCCTGTAGGCTGGGATACCGGCTGGCAAGGAGGTTACCAGGCGCTGATTGGCGAACGGCGTTCCAACCACAGACTAAAGATGAGGTAGACCGATCTCGCTGGCTGCGTACAACCAATCTCCGTGTCCCAACGTCGAACTGCTTTTCTGTCAACACGTCTAGCGGAAACGGGATGGTTTGGATTTTTAGGTTAGAAAACTGATTAGTAAACAAATGTTTTAGATCAATGTCTACTTATTCTAACCAATTTTTAATGCAGATTAATTGATTTCAAACTGGTAAAAGTATTTTATTAATATAAAAGTGCTTGTAATTTAAAAATTCAGATATAAAGAAACACGTTCNTTTCAAACTGGTAAAAGTATTTTATTAATATAAAAGTGCTTGTAATTTAAAAATTCAGATATAAAGAAACACGTTCATCACTGTCGACCATGTGACTTTGACAGTTGTGTATGATTGGGGTAGGTCAATGTTGGGTACATGCGCAGAAGAAGAATAAGCGGTCTACCTCATCTTAAGTCTATGGTTCCAACATGTTACTGACAAGTGACGCCATTTTGCTGGCGAGTGCAGCGGGAGTTCACTCTGTATTCTTAAATGCTCTGTGGCATTACTGCACGACGCGACTTTTATTATTGGCTGGCTATCTGTCAATGGAAAGTCGAGCTGACGCCGCTCCAATCAAAAGTCCTTTTGTGATCAACGCGATCTACAATCCAGCGTGGTCATTTGCGTGATTATACAAAAATTTAATATTTTATTCACGTTAACGACCATTGACGTTATGAAATGCTCTTGTAAAATCATGACAAAAAGTAGAGAAACAATGAAACTATCTGTGTGACTTTTGCCTATGGGGCAGAGATACTTGAAGGTTTGCTTTGCCCAAGTTACACTATATGGCACAGACGTCAAAGTGTTAATTTGAAATCACAATATAGATATGAAAAACTCGCGATTTCGGTGTCCTGTAGACAAGACTTTTCAGACTTGTGTACAGTCATGTAAATATCACCCGCTCATTGGTTATTTGTGGCGATGGGATACGATTATTGGACCTGCCTTTTGTTGCTTATTTATAATTTGCTCACGATTCTCCAGGAAACAACAAAAATAACGCGTGGGCCAATTGCAAGAAGTAACTTTAACGTGCATGTTTTAGAAATCCATATTGTCCCGAAATGAATCCGCGATTTTTTCATGTGTCTAGCAATAACTATTTTGTGACCACGGTAATATAATATTGTGTTCTCAAAAAAAAAATAACAGGGTGAATTTTGTCGAATGTTTTCGAGTTCATTTTTAATTTTTCAGTGTATTTGTCTTTAGTTCCGTAGTCTGTATTATATCGNTTTTGTCGAATGTTTTCGAGTTCATTTTTAATTTTTCAGTGTATTTGTCTTTAGTTCCGTAGTCTGTATTATATCGGGAACTACTCCTTGGAATCAAGCTGTGTTTTAGTTGCCACCGTATGCCTGGAGCGACGTTGTACGGGCAAAATAACTGTCGCAAGACATAGTCTCTTCTCTTTCTAAGAGATAAAACTTCATGCTCAATAGGGGTCGGCCATAAGGAAGGGTTTTAACATTGTGGATCCAAGGGGAAGAAGGGAACTAAGGCTGCTTGAGGCCCCCTTAAAGCCCTGGTCTTATATTGGATAAAAAAATATTATTCTTGAAACCAAGTACATAATTAATAAAGCTGTATTAATACAAACACCTACGTTCTTAACAAATTGTTCGTAAATTTTCCACATCACCGTATATGCTTTCTGAGAAATTTTCTTCCCACAAATCCGTTTTAGTTTCCCTACTATTGTTGAGAAAAGAGCGAAATTGGTAGTGATGTTTTTGTCTGTGTAAAGTAACATTTCCCCAGTAACAAAGTTTGGTTGTTCAACGTTGGCTCAACATTAGACTCTATCGTTGGACCAACGTTGGCATAGCACGTTGTTCTAACGCTGAAATATAATGAGGGCCCACGTTGGCCCAACATGACTTTTCTGTTAGTTTCCATNCATAGCACGTTGTTCTAACGCTGAAATATAATGAGGGCCCACGTTGGCCCAACATGACTTTTCTGTTAGTTTCCATCTGAAATAATCATTAGCCCGACATAATGTTGCGGCTGTGTGCACACTTTTTAAGAGTAGTGTGTTTTTTTTTTTTCAGAACGGCATTTACACTGTCATTTACCCACCAAAGATTTACTACCATGTTTCTACGCTGGCAATGTGTAGGCAGGATGTGTCATTACATACATNCATAGCACGTTGTTCTAACGCTGAAATATAATGAGGGCCCACGTTGGCCCAACATGACTTTTCTGTTAGTTTCCAACTGAAATAATCATTAGCCCGACATAATGTTGCGGCTGTGTGCACACTTTTTAAGAGTAGTGTGTTTTTTTTTTTTCAGAACGGCATTTACACAGTCATTTACCCACCAAAGATTTACTACCATGTTTCTACGCTGGCAATGTGTAGGCAGGATGTGTCATTACATACATAATTCCAACAAGTAAACAACATTCTGCCAACGTTGGTTACCAGTGTTTTAAATAAATGTTACCCACTATATGAACATTATATATATATATAAATAATTAACTTCCACCACCTTTCACTTTATATGACGACCATAAAATTTGCCTAGTGGATGTTGGATTTAAACTCGCGTCCTTTAGATTGTCAGCCCGATCTGTTATCCATTACACTACCGTTATTTCTTGTGACACAAGAAGCAATACGCACATGTCATATGCAGTTCAATACACTGTTTTATATTTTTTGATGTATTTAAGTATGATTTCACTTTTTTTAAATTGAATTTAAAACCTACCAGTTACAACAGTATATTTTACAACTAATAACCAATACACAAACAAGAACAGTTTACTTTCAAAGAACCTCTGTGATAAAAACCTGAACCACTAAGCAAATAAAATTAATTATATATGTTTTAACTTATACAATATTAATAATTTATTTTATTGGCATAGTGTCTGTAGTACAATGTGGTCCCAACGTAACAAAAAGTTCCCATAACCAGCTGTTACATTCCCAGCATTGTCTCAACACATGAGGAACGAAACACACTTGAAAGAATAATAACATTTTGTAAATCCTCATGTATTGTCTTTATATACTGTAAAAATTAAGTGTTTTTTTTTCATTCTAAACGATTATTTTATATTACGTTATTTATGTTGGTTGTACAATGTTGGCCTAACAAAAGTTTACATATCGAATACCTACAGTACGTTTTCCAATAAGTAGGCAAAGTAAGTTTAAAAAAAAAACATTGTTTGTATGTTAAATGCATACGAAATTATAATGTTGACATTATAAATATGGCAATTAGCTTTCTTGGAATCATATTGGTTACACAATGTTGACCCAACAAATGTTTACATACCAAATGCCAACAGTAGGTTTTCCGAAAAATAACCAGCACATCACCAACCAACGAAGTCAATTTTAAATAAGACATGGTTTGGGTGTTGAAAACATTGCTTTAAAATGATCGTACAATATTATAGTCTTATTTGATCAGAAGTGTGGTAATTACCATTTTTAGCCCAACTTAGCAATTAGGATCAATTACCAACCATTGTCTTCCCAACATTGACACAACATATAACCAGCTGAACATATTTTAAAGATCTCACGTCATGAAGAACCTTCATTTTATATGAAATGCAAGAAAGTGGAATTGTTTTCATTCAAAACTGTTGTTCCATTCTTTTACATAAAATGTTGGTTGCCCAACACTTGCCCAACTGAAACATACATTGTATTTTCCGTTGGGCCAAAGTTTTTCAACTTGTGTTCTCCAGCCCAACATAGGTATTTAGCCAACGTTTCCAACCAAGTGTCAAAATTGGGCGAACATAAATTTCTACTAGAGTTTGCAGTATTATATATGGCAAATTTTCCATTAATTTCTATTACTTGGAAGTTTCAGAGGACGAAACTGATCCGTGTTTAACAAGTGATTTAATTGTTGTTGTGGGGCAATGAATGTTCACTGGAAAAGTGTCCAAACATAACTTGCGACATCTGAGAGCCAATATTCACATCGGCCTTACAGTGGCATTTATAAGCAGTGTGGCTTAAAAGTGCAAAGGCTCAAGGCAACTACCCGAACACAGACTTCACCAGCAGAAACAGCAAGACAAAAATAAAAAAAATTATACAAAAAATGTAAGTAAGTTGAATTGAGTTGTGAGATTTGGGCGGCTCTTAACCACAAGATCTTGGGAGTCGATGAGGGTGAAATGAGGTGAGAATGGAGCAGCGCCGGAATGCAAGGGCGGGGGAAACGGGAGATCCCCGAGAAAATCCGCTGACCAGAGGCATCGTCCGGCACGATTCCCACTTGCAAAAATCCAGGAGTGACCCGACCGAGGATTGAACCAGGTTCGCCTTGGTGGGAGGCAAAAAATCTAACCGTTCAGCCACCGCGGCCCCCAAAATGCAAGCAAGACTTCACGACGTTTCGGGACCTAGGGGCCTCGACTTTTCATTGGTGTACGAATCGCCCGCCTTACCGTTCGAAATGCACTTTTGCTATTCTTGAACACTTCCCACGCATTCGTATACGAGCTTCGTATATGAACCACTACTCGTCTTGAGGTGGGTACTCGAATTGGGACTCTCGTATGCGAGCAACCAAAAAAATAAAGATGTGAGTAAAAGATGTTGACAACAACATATTCTTGGAAATACTCATAAACGTTTAAAACGAAGAAATATTTGTAATGATTACATTTTGTAATAATAAAAATTAATAAATTAATATATTAACTCCTTGGCGTACACGTCTCCATTGTAAACACACATATGGAACTCCTTTAAACTGTTTATTTATCNGACGTTTCGGGACCTAGGGGCCTATGCTCGACTTTTCATTGGTGTACGAATCGCCCGCCTTACCGTTCGAAATGCACTTTTACTATTCTTGAACACTTCCCACGCCTTCGTATACGAGCTTCGTATATGAACCACTGCTCGTCTTGAGGTGGGTACTCGAATTGGGACTCTCATATGCGAGCAACCAAAAAAATAAAGATGTGAGTAAAAGATGTTGACAACAACATATTCTTGGAAATACTCATAAACGTTTAAAACGAAGAAATATTTGTAATGATTACATTTTGTAATAATAAAAATTAATAAATTAATATATTAACTCCTTGGCGTACACGTCTCCATTGTAAACACACATATGGAACTCCTTTAAACTGTTTATTTATCATAATTTTGCATGAGCACTTATTGTGAAGTATGTTAAAACATGATTGATTTTAAAAAAACAGGTATTCTGCACATAATTTCAATTTAAAGTGGGAAGAAAATACTTGTAGTTATAAACATAATACTAAAAAAAAAAAAGCCTTATTGTTCACTGAAACGTGAACAAGATACATACATTTTCAAGTAAATATGACTGTTATACTGTAAAAACTTGTTTTCCTACAATTTTTAAACGCATTATTTGATATTGCATACCTATGCGATAAAGCCTCGTAAAACAACTTTTTAAGACATTTGTTATATTTTGTCATAAGTTTGGAATTCGTATCGAAATGAAAAACTTTATTTAATGATACAAGTGTGTGAAATACTTCACAGAAACTATACCAAATATATAAAGAAAACTCTATAAATAAAATTGTTATATTCCTTTCCCTAATACCACCAATTTATTGGCGTAGAATTGCGTTAAATTCTAAAAAAATTATCGAGTCTGTGGTAGTTAATTCAGTAGGTAGTACTAAATTTTCCGTGTTAACGCCGTTCTGGTAGACTGTNTCAATTTATTGGTGTAGAATTGCGTTAAATTCTAAAAAAATTATCGAGTCTGTGGTAGTTAATTCAGTAGGTAGTACTAAATTTTCCGTGTTAACGCCGTTCTGGTAGACTGTTTTTACTTGTATAGATCAGACCCACATAATGTAGGCTACTACACTAAAACGCATATTAACGTGGTGATTCCTGAATTAGTATAAATTGTTTAATATTTTTAGCGGACTGTTGTTTCAATGTAAATAATGAATGTTTCGTGTAGCTTTGGTGTATCTATTTTGAACGTGTTTGTTGTACCTTCACTGCATACACAGCAAATGAAATATAGTATAAATATATTTAGCGAGGTCATAATGAGAAACAATTTTATATTTAGAAAAGATACAGCTATGTTGGGCATTTATATGTGTATTATACAAATAAAGTAAAATTGTCTGAGTTGTTCAAGATTTTAAACCCGGAATTTTTAGCGACAAGCCACCACCTTACTCGTTGCTCTACTGCCGCCAGTTGTGAGTGCAGAGGAAAAAGCTGAAAATCAATTAAATTAACAGTAAATATGAATATTTCACTTTTCTGCTGTTACGTGCGATATATTATGAATAAACACTTTGTTTGCAGTGACCAAAGAGTTTGTTGGTGACACTAATCCATTTGATTGATTTTCGTCTTCTTTGTTAGCTACGCGTTCAAAGCAGTCTTCCATTTTTACGGGTTGAAGTCCGCGCACGAGGTTGTCTTGAGAATTACAGATGAAATAATCAAGAAAAAGTTTGGAGGATCGGGATTTACGCAAAGTATTAAATCCACTTTCTGTGCAGTGCCTTATGCAGGAAGGATAAAAATTTACACCTTGTGTTTTGTATGACGTATTTGTATTTGTACTTGTGCTAAGAAATTTAACCACAATAAACTGTTTGAATTGTGATCCCAGTACTGATCAAGAGGCCGACGAACTGAAAAGATTTTATGGGAGAAAAAAATGCCCTCGTTGGCTTTGTGGTGCGTCGGTTAGGAAGCACGTCTCGACAGTTCCTATTAGTTCGTAAATCTACTTTTTGCTTTATTGTATCTCTGCCTCTCCTAGGAAATGGAGGAATGAGTCTCCATTTCATGATTTACACGCTTCATGATTACTACTTAGCATCCATGACCTAGAGTGCTAACGTTCGAGTTCTTGGGTTTCCGTTCTTTTTTTTTTTATTATTGTAAACGTAGGCACCCGTTTCCAAATGAAGTAAGTACGTAAGCCAATGCTTTAATAGAACAGAGAAATTAGGGAGTAGTTCATAAGCAATAATGAAGATATGGAAGCGGTATGGCTTGCACCTATTTCCTAGCGTGGTATTCCCAATATTTTATGAGCAGCCTGTCTGAGATCGAACATTTATTAAGAGTTTTCGTCATACCTGCTAAATTTGTACATCATAGACTCTTGCAGCTTGCGCGATGGCGTGCACAATACTTAACGCGTGGAAACTTCTTAATGGTTCATCATTAGCAAATGTTTCAGTTAACGATCATAATGGACAGGATAAATCGCTTCTTTAGTTTAAATCATTTATCATTGTAATCGAAATAGCTGTNGGATAAATCGCTTCTTTAGTTTAGATCATTTATCATTGTAATCGAAATAGCTGTTTCTTTCGGACATAGACGATACTTTCCTACAAATTTCGTTTCAACGTTTCTTACATTGGTTCATTAGGAGCACTATTACAATTTTTGTAAAATAATTTTTACCTTTATCCCTTATTATGTTGTTGAAATTTTTGAGAGTGGTGAAAGGTGTATAGAATACTAGAGCTGCATGATGCTAGCGAGAAAAGTAGCAGGAAAGAGAAACCGGTAACTACAGCAGTGTTGGTGACCTTGATCGTGACGTCCACAGGATAGTGTGAAGCAACTCGCATTCCAACGCCGAGCACAAGTAGACATTTTCTGCGTCAGATGAATCCTCTTGACAACTATAACCGTAATTTCCCGCCATATTTAGTTTTCGTAAGATCAGAAAAAAACAAATTTAAAGTGTGCCATACGTCACGTCACGAAAAATACACGGTAAACCGTTGAAAGCCTCTCAGTATTTTTCAGTGAGGATCACAGTTTTTAGACGTCCATTTTGACGTTAAATGGAATGTGAAACATGCACCGAATATTTCAGTTTGAGAACGCCAAGAAATCCAACGAATTCCCAGTTCACCAAGTTGATCAACTTTCCCTGCTACAAAACTGTAGGGAAATTTTAATGGTAAACCTTCAGCTTACATTTTTTCCAGTAAGTCACGTGGAGAAATAATTTACGTATGCTGACGGGCTATGTTTGAGATTTTGTTGCTTCTAATTAGGACACAAACACTTTCGTAAAATTTTGTTTTTGAGCTAATCGTGTCATAATTCTCCCAAAATGCAATAATTATTTTTTTTATCTCTTTATAAAATTTAAGGTTTTCTGTTGCACTGTGCAAATTAGCCTGTTTTTCCGTTAGTTCCTTTAATATATTTTGACTGTGGTGAAATTTTTAGCTCGAATTAAGACGCGTTATGAAGCTGGGTTGTAACAGTCCAGGAACTTGTATTATAACAAATTATTTTGTAACGTTGGTAGTCTGAACTGGACACACATTTACAGCTTGACTGTGTCAACACCTCGGTACGGTTTCTTCCACTCAGGTTTGGAAGCGCAATGCTTTTAATTTGGCAACTAAAATTTTTCGCCACCCGGGTGCACTGGAGTCGCTTGTGTACCGGATTTTTCAGTTTTGTGTGTAAGTAAATGGGATAATGGCAATTTTCATAAAATAATTGTAGTTGTGTAAAATCTCCCGAGTTGAATTGTGTTAGGCCCTGTTTAAATAATAAACTTTGTTCTTCACACTGAAGTGGAAATATAACGAAATGTATTCACATATCGTGAAATATTACGTCGTAAATTGGATTTAGCAAGATGTAGGCTTACACAATTCCTTTATTTGAATATCACTACTAAATCTAAAAACATGATATATTAATGGTTAAAAATATCATTTTTAGGGCTTTCCTGAGCAGTTTTCTTAAGCAAAAGGAGAAGAATACGAAGTTATTTTTGATGACAGCCAAATTCGTAACGTTTTCCCATTAAATTAAGCTTGCTGATGAACGCCCAATGCCAAGCCCAGTTAATTTTTGCAGTTTTCTTTAGTAAACACCATTGGAGGGCGTTAATAAGGGTTACGGAATAAAGTTAATGCTTAAAATTTCAGCTGGGGCAAATATGTATCACAGTTTGAGCCAAACACTAACTTTTACACAAAAATAAATAAAAATTTTCCATTTACCGCCAGCTTAAAAGCGGCCTCTTTGGAGCAACAGCGCACCTTGCGACGGAAATATTCCTTATGCCAAACTCCCCCATTAGAAATCCCGTTTTGTTCGTAACAGCAGTAGATTTAACCTTAACCTCGGCCAGGAGTCCTGCCACAGGAGCGTGTGTGTATATATACATTCAGTTTTGCCGTCATGGTTTACAGATACTTGCCAAATATAACAGAGTCAATTTTAGAGTTTTAACAATATGCCTGTAACAATGGTTTGTAAAGCGAACTCAGCACGGGTAAACCTTACGCCAGGCAATTTGACCCTGTAGTGACTTCAGCCTTCATTTTATTCCTTAACAATCTAATTTTCTCTTCGATATTTCAAATATTACATCTGACTACTTGCACAAACAGCCATTATTAATAAGGCTACTGTTTTTCTGAGATAAAATAAAGCAAGAACAAATAAACTAATTTAACTGAGGGATGACAGATGACGTAAAAATATTAATTTCATACAAGTTAGCTAAGCAAGTGTTGGTAAGTGTTCGAGTGAACTATTATTTCGGACTTATCCTTCCGCATAGCTTTATTGTGCGCCACAATAAACCGAAATATGACGTGAATAATAAACACGAAAAATTCGAGATAAACTTATGTTGCTAAATATGTCAACAAATAAATTAATTAAAAAATGGCGTAGTTACAAAAGGAAACAAAAACACCAGAACGAGTAATTAAAATAGCGAACATTTTATACAGTATATANAACGAGTAATTAAAATAGCGAACATTGTATACAGTATATAGGAAGAAATTCAAATAGTCCTGGGTAACAAAACTAAACAAATACAGACAAACACAACAATATTCATTTCACGACGCTAACGTTCACAGACAGTGTGTATGTGTGCCTCAGTTTGTAAGACTGGGACAGATTTCAGTCCCCAAATCGTCGCTACCTTCCGTCGCATAAAGCCTGCTCGTGTTGGTTTTTGTTGTGTCGTCCAGTTTTTGTGGATACATCTGCCTGTTTTTACTTCTGTGGCCGTCTGTAGTGGTTTCTTTCTTTGCCACCTAGCGCCTGTCTACGCCGATCTTGACATCTCAAAATATTTCTTCCATGAATTTTAGATGCCTCAGAACGTTGCATATATTTTCATTTTCAAGTTTAGAAGTGAAGACCGCATTGGCAACTTATTTATCGACCAGAAACAGCTTAAATGACGTTAGCTTTCAGAATCTCGGTTGATATTAAAATATATATTCTCAGGTTTAAAAATTCGAATGTATTATGGCAGCTGGAATGTTGGCGGCTAAATTAAGAGCGTATTCTTTCTTGCAGCTGGTTGGACGACACTGGTTTTGGTTGAGGCATAATAGCGGAAATTTTTTCTTACTTTGTTGTAAGACGGAAGTATCACTCACTCGCCCTGTTGTAGATCTTGTTGATTACTTTTCACATGCTTTCATCTTCTTGTAGCAGAAACACATATTTCGTGACTGCAACATTAGAAGAAAAAGCGCCCGTATAATCCTTCTAAAAAAGTAATAAGTATCATGTTTGAATAATAGGCCACAAGATATTCTTTATGAAAATGGAGGAGAAGCCATGACGTCGATTTTATTTGTAAATAAAAGCTAACTTTACTTTTCATCCTTACAACAATAAAAATATTTTATAAAAAGTTTTTTTTCATATTAATTAAAAATATGTTTGCATTACATTTTTCCCCAGAGAAATTCGGTTTCTGTACAACTGTGTTAGGTTTTAACCATCAAATAAATTTTGTTACTTTATAACACACAATTTTCCACAATACGCATGTTGCAAAAACTGGAATTTATTTTTATATAATTTTATGATAATATTTATATTTAACCAAGGTAACAAAACGTTATACCGCTCGTTTAATTCAAAACATGACTGTTTTGGTTTCTTATTAGTATTTAAATGTAAATAATATTCTAAAATATTTGAACGTAAATGTAAATCTATGAAATTACTGTAAAACGTCCTGGTTTATATTACTTCTGTGATTTCTTAGGAACTCGTACAGAGGCCTAAGAATAAGTTTTTCTTTACCAAATATTAAAAACATATCAAATTTATTCTGTATTATTTGCAGCTTTATTTTGGTTTCAATACTCCTCATTTGTATCTAAACTCTGCATACCAAATTTCGTATCTATTTTTGTATGTTGCCTGATAATATAAATATTAAAACCAAGTGTGGAGTTTCTCATACCTTTCACTTAATTTTTATATATTTACTTGGAAACTGACACGCAATAATTCGTTAATTATAAGTTGGCAAAACCAAAGCGTAAATTTAAAAATTGATGACTGCAAAATTTTTCCTATGTTAGTTTACCGTTTCCTCAATAATGCACAATAATCCTACTTTTTAAATATAATAAGGTAACAGAGAATTTTAAGCTATTTTCATTCTATACTGGTAGTTCAATTTGCTCAATTTACATTTTGTAAGTTTCCTAGTTACAATCAATTTATTCGAAAATATTTGCCTTCTATAGCCCAAAACTAACAGATTAAAACTTTTATAAAAGGTGAAGGAAGAGTCTGCAGAGAAAGAACTGGATCAGTTTCAAAACCAGAAGCTATTTAATCTTTACCGTTATGAAACGTCGCATTTCAAAGTAAAAATAACTTATTAATTTTATAACCTAATGTCTCTTTATAGCGAAAATTACTTTAATTTAAAAAAAATTTATAAGTATTAAATTTTTTTCTTAATTTTTTTTAACTTAACACAGCATACTGTAATAGAGCAGAAGTAGCAGGATTTTTTGTTGTAAATTCAAAGAATTAAAAAAAAAGTGTGCTTATTAATTTCTGCCATCGTACGTTTCTCCTTTGATATATGAATGTGAAAGGACTATTTGATCGCATTTATCCATTTTAACCGTATTGTAATATACTGGCTTTTGAAAATTTTCCTTTTAATTGTTTGTTTCCTGTGATAATTTTCAACTTGTTTCATAGTTAACTGGATTGACAATTGAACATTACCTATTCGAGTTAAAATATATTTATGGCAATGCTGCCACTTAACATTTAAAAAAAATAATAAATATAACACATGGGCACATAGAATCACTGGCATAGACCAGTGGCAGAGAAAACAATTTTAAAGTAGGGAAACTGAAATATATATACATATACAGGATGATTCTAAAATCATGGGACAAACATTGTGGGATGGTAGAGCTCACTAAAACAAACAATTATTGTATAGGAATATATGGGCGGAAGTGACGCGTTGTAGCACAAACACAAAAATATAACACATTAACGGAAACATAAAATGTTCATTAGCAGCATACGTAACGAGTGATTCCGTACAGAAAATGTTAAAACAGTTGCTGGAAATGCAATCACCAACAGTCACGTATGCTTGGTGACCTCTACATATGGCGTGATTGGCTGACAATGGTGGCAATAGTTGAGGGCAGTCAATCGGTGCGCCAGTGACCTGCTGCATCAGCATTAGCATCACTCCACCAACGCTACCAAGCTTGCATTACTATAGGTGGTAGCAATTTTGAGCAATTATTATAAACATTGCTATAAAAAGGCATTCAGCGGCGACGTTGCAAATAAACACTGTGTTGCATTTCATGTGTTATTTTTGGGTTTGTGCCTCAACGCGTCACTCCGGCCCATATATTCCTATACAATAATGGTTTTTTTTAGTGAGCTCTACCACCCCTCAATGTTTGTCCCATTATTATCCTGTATAATGCTTGTGACGATTTAAAATTAAGGTTGATTTTCGTGTAACTTGAATTGGAATAGGGGTAGAGGTAAGGAAGGAGGTCTTCCCTTTTGCGGAAGGTTAATATATTGTGATTATAAGAAAATATATTTAATTTTAATCCGAAGAACGTTAAGCTCAACACGCACGAATAGAATTTTAATGTAACAACTAATTATAAGAACTATGCTTGTTTTCAAATATCACTGAAATTTATTATGCAAAGAATTGCCTATGTAGGAAAAGTTTAACTAGAAAGTAGGTTTTCGGTCTTATCCGCCTAAGAAACGCGCAATAAATACTTACCACATTTTGTAGGGAGGGTTTTTTTTACGTGTAGTACAACAATCTTAATTTTTTATAACTGAGGGGGATTTACTACAATATACTGCACTGTATATGTCGACTGCTGTAATTTACACTCCCCTACGAAATTTCTTATATAAGAAAATCGCGCGTTCTCTATTAAGAGCGATATAGACTATTCACAATTATCTGAGCACTTTTGAAATCAACCCTTGAAAAATGTCAATACGGTCCTATAACTCAGTACGAGTACGCTGAATGTTTGAAATTTTGTTAATTGAGACTATATTGCTTTTATGTGAGTAATTAATAAAAACAAATCCAACATGGGTGTGTTAAACGTTTTTATATTAAGTTTATAAAACTGGTTTAACAAGTATGCTTTCACGGGAATATTTTTAAAAGTCCAAGGAAAATAAGATATTTAGATTTAAAACACATGATTATAATGACTTATTTATATTTAAAATTACACATTGTAAAGAATTTGTAAAAAAAATTCTTCAACGTACACGTTAAAATCCGTTATTGCGTATTTTATTATTGCACGGTCTTTGTATGGACGTATTTTCATATTGTACATATTAACATCAGAATGAACAAATGTGTTGATATTTACATTTAAACGTTTGAGAAATGCGACTACGACAAATAAGTAACTCTAAAACTTAACTGTTCGATCATTTCACATTTATGCGTAGTTTGTAAAAACAGAAACACTATGGTTAAAATATTTTTATTTATTTTCTTAAACGTCGTATGGCTATATTTAGATTATTTTTCATGCAATGTTTTTAAACCTTCTTTAACCCTAAAGTACATATTAAATCCTAAATTGAAAGTATGCGTAGAACATATGAACACCTATGATAAACTTCTAAATTGTGTATTTTACCACTGTATGGTGTTTGTGCAAATAGATTCAAGTCATATCGGTATGTACGTTCATATTAATGTCGTAAAATTTTGAAAACTTTAATTGTAGTCTCTAAAAAGAAGCGCAGGTTTACAAGAAAATAAAATTTTTCATACCGTAGGAATACCCATATGTTTGTATTTGTGTTCTTCCACTAGAGACAGCAATTCACCCTAAGTAATTTATTACACTTTTAGTACTACCTAGATAATTAATTGTTCTAAACATGAGATCATCTTATGAATTAAGCAATTTACACGTTTTTGTGTTGTATGATTCTTATGTAAGTAAACATATTAAGGTTGAATTTCTAAAACATGCTCATAACAAGAGCTTCTCAAGTATCTACTGGAAAAGCACATTAAAAAGTAAATTTTTTATCTATGTCAATACAATAAACCGCCCAAAATTGTTTTATTAAGTGTCTTCTTCTATAAGTATTAATGAAATTACTGAAAAAATTGTACTGTGTACATTTCGCTATACGACACTAGAAAGACAAATAAATTTCTTGAATTTAACGTTTTACAACTTATATGTTTTAAAGATGTTCGAGTTGCGAATACGCTTACCTGGTAATATAAAATTCCCACGTTTGGTCTACGACAGGGTCGATGATTTATCAGGTGTGAAATATATTTCTCCCGATATCAGGAATGGGTGCCGAGGATCTCTTCAACTTCCCTACACCAAATTAATTGTTTGTCTGTAAAGCGGCAATTAAATATTTTGTTGCTGAAACCAAGTTGTTGTTCATATTGGTCTGCCACAAACTTGTAAGAGTTTATTGGTGCAACTAATGTTTTGTATGGCTCTATATACATTAAACTGTTTGGGTTATCATAATAAAAGAAGTGTAAACATGACGGAGCTTCGAACACATAACTTTACTGTCCGAACGCGACAACACTTAGCACCCTCGGCTAAAGTAAATACTTTTTTTAGTGTTATAATGTAGGTTTTAAACTTAAATAAAAGCTTACAAGATTTACAGCTTTGCTTTTTTTATTTCGTGTTGAACTTGTTCATTACGATTGTTAATGCCATTATTAAACATCAATCAATGCCCTTACAAATATTGCTAAGGCACGGAGTTCACCCCTTTTGCAGAAATACTTCGTTTTCACGTCATAATTTCGGATTCATAATAATTATTGACAATTATAGAAAATTTGCATTTTACGAGTGGTTTGATGTTTTTGTGCGTAATTTTAATTGTGTGTTATCTATTTGTTGTAAGAAGATAGATTCATATTTATTTTTTATCAATAAGTTATTGCCTTTTTGCAAGCAGGAAATAGCACACAGTGAAAATTAGATACAAAAGTATTAAACAAAAAGAAAAATTTTAATTTTATATAATCAAATATTTCCAAAATACTTATGAAACTGAAATTATTACACGTAAATGAAGAATTTCTGCATAATAGGTGAAGCTGAGTCTTAATATCCTAATTTCCACGCGAATTACAAAAACCATCAAGCCGTATTTACAAAATAATACAATACAATGGCTTGATTACCTTACAACCAACCAAATGAATGTCAATACTGGACCAAGCTAATTTTCTTGCGGCAATAAATTCTACAAAAAATAGACATCAGATTGTTCCAGTGAACTAAATGCTTATTCGCTTCAAGCGAAATTTTTATTTGACTCTACCATGATATTTATAATGTATACAGTAACCAAACCAATAAGTTTGCGTAATTGTTAAATATTTGTGTGTACTAAATACACAAAGATGATGTCGGAGCAACTAAATAATTATTTGGTTCAGCAAATTATTTTTAAATGATTTATTTGGTTCAAAGGAATGAATGCAGATGTTTGGAGCAACACCAGATTTTTGAGTGAACAAAATATTGTTCATTGTAAACAATCATTTTTCGAACAAATTTATTTAGTACCTGCCTATAAATGTTTCTGTCAGTGTAGGTACATTTGTAAAAATCAATTTTACGGATTGCTAAAGGTTTGATCATTCTACTTTTTAAATGTGTATTATATAAGAGCCCTCCACGACTTGCCAAATAAACTTTAGCGTAATCACAAACTGATATGATTATTTGAAAACAAACCAATACGTATTATTGAAATCCTTTCAGAAAATTTTTGAAAATTTGACGATCGCTTTTGCTACGATATGTAAAATTGTTAACAGGTACAAGAGTTGAGTGGAGATATTTGGGCGGATTTTAACTTCGAGGTCTTCAGAGCCAATGAGGGTGAAGCGAGGTGAGAATGGAGCAGCGCTGGAATGCAAGGGCAGGGGAAACTGGAGTTCCCAAAGAAAACCCACCGACCAGATGCGATTCCTACGTGCGAAAATCAGGGTGCGACCCACCGGGATTAGAACCCGGCTCCCCTTGGTGAGGGACGACTACTTTAGTCGCTACGCCAACCGGCTTCTCCAGGTAAAATTTGTTCCAAGGACATGTGTATTTCGTTATGAAACTTGTGCAAAGGAAGCGATACTAATTGCCTTTATACCTAATAAATTTTTATCAAAAATTTTATTTGTAAGGTTACACAATTTTATTAAAAATGTTGTGTACTCTTTTTACTTCTGGTATTTACATTCCGCAATTATACAACATATAGCTCCAAAAAAAGGCTAGTTAAGTTGTTGATTTGGCAACAACAGAGTGTCAAAAACCAAAACGGTGTCATGTGGCTGATATTGGAAATTCCGATAATCGACTAATATTTATAAAAAGATGTATTACAATGATTTTTTTTTTACTATATAATAGCCGTCCGTTTACAACAAAATACCCGTATGTGACAAATTACCACTTTTCAGCAATCAGCAAAACTATCTCTCGACTTGCATGTAAGGCAAAGCTGTAAATATCAACTTGAATTTCTAAATTTAAACCACTGTTAAATAGAGGCCTTTGAATGTCCTTGCAGTTTCTTCTTTATGACTCACGTGTATCATCCTGCAACATGTACAAAGTTAGTTAACTTTTGCGTTGGCCTAACGAATAATATATATTATTAACCCAACCATTATTTTAGACATGAGCTGTTGAAAATCGCAAAAAACCCACAATATAATACCAGAAAAAGTCTTTTACACACAAAAAATTACAAAATATAAATAAAATAAAAAAATTAGAAATCCATTAATGGAAATATTTGTATGTTATTCAGTGTATTTGTCGACAACAGCCCCACTAGCTCATTTTTTCTTTTGCTACTTTCATTTTATTATTTTCGGTTCAAGAGTTACATACACACACATATATAGTGTATTTCCTGCCTTTTTTTACAGCAGGGGCGTATGTCCAAATATATAGTTCACTTAATAAATAACTCCCATTGCGAGAATCATTCAAAGTTCACTATCTCTATCTAAATTATGCGCGTTTTCAGTAACATTTAATTTGTGTGAATACCAAAGACGATAAACACAAAAGACAGGAAAATACAAGATTAAAACCAGCTATGCCGGGCACAAAAAAAAATTTCTGAAGAGGACGCGGACCATAAAAATCACCAAGTACACTGAAAAAATTGTACAGGTTGTTTGGAAGCAAACACAGAAAAACTAAGAAACGAGTATCCTGATAATATTTTTCGCTGACTTTGTGAGCAAGCATGATGTATTACTGTCGAGCTATTTCTTACGATGTAGCTTTGCATGTTTTAGTACGGCGCAAGTTTTGCGCTAAAGTAGTGTACCATCCTGTCAAAATATTTGCTCACAAAGCAGGTTGAAACTGTCATTTAGGATTGTCCTCTCTTGATTTTTCTATATTGGGTGCCAGAAACCTGTAAATTCAATAAAAGTGCTCAGCGTCAATTTATCTACCACTCTCTATTATGGGCTGTTCGCGGTAAACTGAGCACTTTTGAAAACCCTGCTTAAGATATACTTGTATAGGCATTTTGTATTATTCCACCATTTGTAAAATTAACATTATTGTGGGCCTTATCAATTTATTCACGTGTCAATTAATTGAAAAATATATTTTTTCAAATTTGATAATTCTTACAATTATATGAATTAAAAAAGCCAACAAGTTAAATTACTTCAGTATTTACAAATGTTTACCTTACACTCTTAACTCAAAGTTAAGACATGGAACAACTACAGTCGTTACCAACTTTGGGCACATGTCAGTCAGTGCGCACGTTAAAATATATGCAGGTAGGGAAAGTGACATTTCCAAAGGTTGATTTCAAAAGTAATCAATTAACCGCGAACAACCTGTAACAGTTATCGTCGGAGACATCGTTCAAAAATATGCAGTAGTTTCAGAATGAAACGTTAGTCAATGAAAGTGTGCTCGACGCTTGGCGACCAAGGCAGGCGGCGGCAGCATCTACACCGGTCTCCGCGGCGACCGCGACGTGAGGGCGACGATGCCAGCGCTGCTTGCGGCAGGCGCGCGGGGACGGCGGAGTATTCCGAAGAGAACATATCCCGGGGACTGCGCCGCTGTACGTCACCCCACCCTGGCGACGTCACTGCTTCCCGGACGACCACCGCTCTCACCTCGTACACATTTTCTACTTCCCTGGGTAGCGAGTAACAACACGACTATAAACCGAATTGTTAAAAAAAATGTAAAAATGTATAATTTCATTTAAATTCTCTCAATTTTGAATAAATGTGAAGAATGGTTGAAATTGTGGTTGGTCGACATTTCAAATATTTAAATATTCTTTTAAATTTGCATATAAACATTTTCAACTAATTTTCAACAGTATTAATAAAATAAATATATAAAGAATTATTTATTTTTATAAGTTAAGTAATTTTAAATAGTTTGGTTGAATGAATAAGAGCGCGAAATCAAAAGAAAAAACCGAAATTTTAAACAAATTTTAATAAATTGATTTATTAATGTATATATTTTTTAACAATTTTGTCTATAGCCCTCTTGTTACTTACTACTTCTCAAGGGAAGAAAACATGTCAATATATTTATTGGAAGATCAGCATTCAGTATTATTTTGTAAACAAAAATTATTCTGTAGTGGTCACTTAACTATTCGTTTGTGATTACAAAAATGTACGCTCGTGCTTTGTAATCACTAAAAAATATAGGCTTGGTGAAATTTACAAAATTATATACATTTTTAGACAGTGTGATCTGAAAGAGTATTTTGGATCAAATATATGCTAATTCATTGCCTATACTGACAAGCTAATAGTTTATGTTAATAAAAATTTTTTTGGAGTTGACTGAATTGCATTATTTTGTTGGGACAGCAAAATTTACGTTAAATGAAATATTTTGACTGCACTAATTGTATTTTCTTGGCTGTCATTGCTCAAATAAAATTTTGTTACATAAATAAAGCTTTTCTCGGTGTCGTATTACAGAACATAAAAGGTACTTTTTAGCGAACAATGTTGGGCCATGGCAAGATAGATACTATTTAGTGACTGTTACAAAACTCTTTGGGGGAGAATCAACGTCTGCCTGAAAACACAATATTTAGTTTGACTTACGGTCTACAGATACGTGACTGGCCGTTCTCAAACAAATATTCTGTTAAGGCAAACAAATAGTTGTGTTTCTCTCAGTACACTAATTTCAGCTAGGCAGGCGGGAGCAAAAGCTTCAAAAAACTATGACGTTTACCTAATTATTAATAATTTATGCGTTTGGCCTAGCTTTGTGAACAAAGTTGTATTTAATTTTTGTAAACGAGAGGTCATGCATACCAATTGCTGTCATCTGAATCGTAAAGGTGATATAAGCACCAATATTATTTACGTTAGTGATATTTTAAAAACTCCTCAATTCGCAAAGGCTGCAATAAATATAATTTTAATAGAATACAATTATTTAAATTTTGTGTAAGTACGTGTCAAAATCATAACTGCAGTGTTTTGGGGAATATCAAATGCAAAAAAATGAAATAAATTCAATAAATAAATACGAAATGTGTTATCCTAATCAGTGTTATAGAGTGTAGTATTCATAAAGACTGCATAAGAGAAAACACTGCACAAAGACAAACACTTCATTTTGCATAACGCTATTCACCACGATTATTTCCTGTAAGTGACACAGTACATATAGCCAATAAATAAACATGCAATGACTCAATTGCTACCAGAAATGAAAGTCGGCAGAAAGGGCAATAGTGGGTTCTAATTATCAATAAAATTCACGATCAGCAAATAAAATCGGAATTCAATATATTCTCGCAAAATTTGTACTAATTCAAATAAAATTGTTTCAAACATAATAATTCGTAAATATTGAATTGGAAAAAATGGCAAAACTAGGCTCTGCAAAAAAATATTTGCTGCCCTTTAGTGAAATTATTTGTAAACTTGTTAAATTTTCAGGAATTCATTTAGCTAAGTTAATCGGTAGAATACTTAAAACTTTCATTCCGTTTTTCCACAGGCAAAATCTTACGTTGATTGGGAGAAAAATATTTAAAAGTAAAATACAATCTCTCTCTCTTTCTTTCTCTCTCTCTCTCTCTTTCTCTCTCTCTCTTTATCTATATCTCTCTGCGCGATGATGAGAAATTAACATCAGAACTTAGCTGTTATAATAAAATNTTCTTTCTCTCTCTCTCTTTCTCTCTCTCTCTCTTTATCTATATCTCTCTGCGCGATGATGAGAAATTAACATCAGAACTTAGCTGTTATAATAAAATGAAAACGTAAATTTTGTCTAATCTTGTAGCCAGAACATCTTCTATGTATAAAAATAAAAAATTATTTGCATTGGCGCGGTTTTCTTCTGTCCTTGAAACTTCCCTGTCCATAGGCAAAACGGGCCAGTATGTGCCTTTTAAAGTCCTGGCACCACATTTTCACTTGCGGTTGCACTTAATAATTTAACGACGCGGTCTTCTACTTTTGCCGATAATGTTCTGCACACTCTTCGCCCATAGGTGGCCGGGTATTCAACTCGGAACTCGCATGGTCCCTTAAATTCCAAATAAATTCCTAGTAGCAAGGACGACCCTGCCCGGCTGGTCCTGTATCCCTCAAAAGTAACATAGTTCCTCGGTTTCGTAGAAAAATTATTAAAAATGAAAATTTTTCTAACTATTAACTTCTGTACCTATTATTATGACTATAACAGGGTTGGTTTATAGTGGGTTCTTTACATGTCTTGCTTATAACTAAGGATACCCATGGTGGATGGTAGACTGTTGCAAGAGGTGGTTATGAGGGGGTTGCGTCGTCTTACCTAAGAGGGGTTTTCTAACTCCACTGTGCCTGGATGTCGTTTTGGCTAAAGTAGTTGTGCCTAAAGTCATTGTACCTAAAGTCGTTTTGTCTAAAGTAGTTTCTCTAAAAATAATCTTTCTTATTATTAATTTGGCAAACGTCTTCTGCACAAAAAATTTGCTTTATAGTTATTTTGCCTTTAGTCGTTCTGCCAAAGATTCCAACACTTCCCTTAATTTGTGAGACAGTTGATTTTCCTAACAGAAATTTTTCTCAAAGTCTTTCTGATTTAAGTCATTTCACCTGAAGTCTTTTTGCCTAAAGCTTTTTCGTCTAAAATTGTTTTGCCTAGAATTATAGTACTTCGCTTGACTTGCTAGGTCGTCGATTTGGCTGAAAGTAGTTCTGAGGAATTATGTTTAAAGCCAGTTTGTCTATGTTTTAAGCAAAATAGTTTAGGCAAAACGTCGTGCACTTTTTGAGAACTAATAACTTTACTAAGTACACGTATATCGTGAACCTNCAAAATAGTTTAGGCAAAACGTCGTGCACTTTTTGAGAACTAATAACTTTACTAAGTACACGTATATCGTGAACCGATACTGTCCTAGTCATAAGGGCGCGTGAAAAAGTCCTACGGAGCGTATTTTGGTTATTGACAAGAAAGGGAGAAGATTACATTTCACCTTGAGCATAAAACTTCAGCCTCACAACGACAGTTTAGAGGTTGACACATCAGCTAGTAAACAGCCGTCAAAATTTCTAAGAAAAGGCCAAGAAATCAGTAAGTTATTATTCAGCCGTTATTCTTCTCTAATACTCCACGATGTAATATTAGAGAATGCGTGTACTATTGCTTACATATATTTACAAGAAGTTAAGTAAGGTGCTTTGAATTAAAATACCAGTTTTATTTGTTACTTTAGTTACGTTTCCAACCTTAATAAGTGAAACGCTTAATTAGTTCTCATTATTGTTTCAACATTTTAGAAGTAAACATGTTACACCTGCTTAATCCTATTAATCGGTCAGAGTTTGGTGATAGGTACTTTTTTCTACCAGCTTTGAAACGTGCGTTGAAATCACGCAATTTCTGACTACTCAAATATTAAGGCCCAATTATTGTTACATTTGTGACAGAAAAATGTGATTTTGTAGACCCCTAATTAATATTTTGGACGGAATANAAGGCCCAATTATTGTTACATTTGTGACAGAAAAATGTGATTTTGTAGACCCCTAATTAATATTTTGGACGGAATATCAACATGGGTTTTAAATCACTTTTATAATTATGCTACATTTTAATTAAGTTACAGTGAATGCTTAAATACAGCTCTTAGCTAGCAGTGCCCGCTGTTAAACTTAGTACCTCTTTAAAACGCGGAGCAGCTAAAGATGCCGTAGGCACGAAAGCGGTCCTCAAGCCAGTAAAAGAATTCCAGAAAACATTGGGCCACGATTGTTAATATTTCACGCGGAGAAACCAGTGATCCTCGTCTTCTCTCCGCGTGCATTTTGGGGCGTCATTACGCCATGGGGAAGCTAAAAAACAAGCTGTAACACCTATAACGAGGTCTGTTCCTGGCATTAAGATCAACCGACAAGACGTCTACCCAACTGGGCATACCGACCGCCGATGCAGGAATTCCATCAGCCTTTAGTGTCAAGGGGAAAGGGCGGACTATACGTGTCTGCTAATAATGTGTGGCTCATAAAGCTAACCTAGGCTGCTCCCTGTGTATTATACTCACTTATTATTGTTAATCGTTATTAATATATGTCTGCCTGGGCCATTAATGGAGCGAATAATAAAGTTCTTTATTTGTAACCGTAGCTGTGCTTTTAATTTAATAACTCCCTTAAGTTATTCATTTAGAAAATCCACGTTTAAATTAATTCTACTTTTTTTTTCTAAATTCAAAACGAAGTATTGCGCTGTGAGACGCACTCTCTTCTCGCATCCGTTTCGCCTATCTTCGATAAATCGATCAGACAGCAGTCGTATTCACAAGTATGAATTCGAACACGAATCAATGACGGGAAACGGCACGAGAGAACCATCTGCAACTGTTGGCGATCTGACCAGTACAAGTATAACTACGCTAACAGCGTGGAGCTCGAAAGGTATTTTCCTTTGTAGATGTGCTCTGTGCAGAATGCACAGAAGATTTCATCGAAATACACACTTCCTCCAGTTATTTACACAATTCCTTTCGTATTCAAGCAAACGAGATAAGATGAATTTTTCAACATGTAAAAACACTCATACTCTTTACTAATAAAACAACTACAAAAAAAAACTATTTTTAACATTTGGTTATAACTATCAGAAGAAAATATCTGTCAAAAGGCATTTTAAAAATGTAAATAAAGGTTCTTTCAAAAAGGAAAACTTTGTTACTCGGCACTGCTGCAGTTTTGCATACTGCGGTCGTGTGGTTTACGTGTTGCGTGCGAAGACGGAAACAAACAAAGGTTTTATTTTATTCTTCCCTTCCTGCCCCTTTCACTCATGTATGAAGTAGTAGCGGCAGCTCTCCTAGCATACTGAGCGTTTCAGAATTTGCGAAATTTTTACGAATACACTATAGATATTGTTATACTTCCTGATAGCATTATCACGGCATCGCTTGTTACAGCTCTAGTACTGGCCCGGACAGTGAGTGAAGGTTTGGATAGTGCCTCGGCCGGACCTCGAAGGCCTCTGAGTGTGAGGGCCTCAGAGGATGTGGGGGGGCAGGGGGTGTGATATGCAAATACTCCGGAACAGTATGTACTGGATTTGGTGGCGAGTCATTAGTTATTTATGATCGTCTATGAGTAGAGACCGACTCTGCCAAAAATGTTGTGGCTATAGATTTTCTTCAGCAAGAGGAAACCAATCAAACAGCACCACGCAGCGACAAAATACGTAAGAGCACAAAAGCGGAATTGTGTTGCGGCGGTCCATTTTATGCGCTCGTACTAAGCGTTTGATTGGTGGAGTGATGCTCTCATAATGGGTCTTAGCGTCTGCTTGGCTGCGCGATGCCGAGGAAGGTTCCTTTTGGTAGAGACAACTCTTGGCAGTTCCGTCTCTATACGCTGGCTGTCTTTCCGCCATGATGAGGACACGTTCAGCCATTTTCTTGGCGAAGTTTCTCGGCCAATCTGTCGTTTAGTTTCGATATCGATCACTATTCGAGTATTCCTAAAGATATTTGCAGTATATACAGCTACCGCGTTTCTCATTCACGATGTTGAACCTGAGCTTGTCAAACGTAATGGCAGTTTACAACAGCACATATGCTCTCTCGAACTCTCGATTGTTTTCTTTCGAGAATCTGGACGCCACCTGTAAACTAAAGTAACAAACGCCTCAAAGGCGTTGATCACGTAAAAGTATATTATTTTATATTTGTACCACAATATCTTTAACTTTTAGATATAATCAGTAATTGCTCATTCTTTGCAAAAAAAAAGTTTTTTAAAAGCACAGTTTTTGCATAAATAAATGCTAAAATAGAAATGTTTACTGCTTTAGAAATGTTTAAATAATGGAAACTAACTTACGTAGAGAAATGAGATGATTTACACCGATAGAAGATGCAAAGAGCTACTTCAATACGTCTATAAAATCCCTAAGCAAATATTTTTTCTATTTCAAAACATTTCTGAAAATTAGAAAATTCTTGCATATTTTCGATTTATGTCAACCTCTGAATTATTGTAAAATAACGCTTGAAAATTATACCTTAAAATTATTTAAGACAAGACCTTTATGTTGATCTTGTTAACTTTTATGTAAGTAGTTTGGTTTATTTAGTTTGTACATCACAATTTGGACTTTGACATGTTATTTTGCAAAAACAAAACATGCATTCTAAAGAAATTTTATTCGAGAAAAAAGTCACAGATAAGTTCTACATGTTTAACAGTGTGTGTTACAAATATAAAATAAATATTTCCGTGGCCAGCGCCCTTAAACAAGACGATAATTAGTATTTCTCAATCGGGTTCATCGTTCTCGGCAATTCATAATAAACCCCCTTGGTTATTCTGTTAAGCAGCCGATCAGTGACGGAATGTACTGACGTGAAACGTACAACCACACTATTCCTCTTCTGGATACTTCTTCAACCTGTGTCGCTGGAGGAATGGGGCCACGGAGTGGGGTATCTCCGACGGCCGAAGACACAAGCGTTGTGCCCTTGATGCGCTGCGCGCAGGCCGGCGTCGCATGCAGAGCTCGCTCTGCCCTTGTAGGGATGCTGTTCGCTGTTTCCCGGGGCCCTATTTATCACCAGCCGGCTTGTTCCCGGGGTGTGCTCTCGTCTCGCCATGCTCCTAACCGTCTTCCCCTCCCCCAGATCCCCTTTTCCAGCTCGCCCGCCTTCGGGATCCGCGCGGGGGGTTCTAGATCCTGCTAAATATGGCGAGCGCCTGTTAGCGCGAGACACGCTACAGATAACGCGTGAACCACCCATCTCCTTCCCTCGTCCTGGCAAACCTTATTCATCCCTCAACTCCTCGTCGGCGGGACGAAGCGGCGTGTGCCAATTAACCGCTTGCTACCACTTCGAAGTACACGACGTCCTCTTTCCTGTGATCTCCCGGCCAATACATTTGCTATGCGAGTTGTGTACACNCCACGAAGAGCCCATCGTTTCAGCACCACACTGGAAATCTTTCTCACAGCTGGATTTTCACCAACGACTCAACGTTTCTTATCCTATGTCCTTCTGTCCTCTTGGCGAAGACTTCTCGTTGGCTCCAGTATATCCACTTCGCATTCCGTCATCGAGCGTCTTTGGTCGTACTTAGTTGCGTGACTTGTATTCGGATGATCCTTGGTTGGAACCCGGCTGGTTGAAAAGGAGGATCGTTGTTATAAAGCGGTTTTCCAATTCCATTACAGGCCACTGTCTGAGCAGTTCCTCCCCGATCAATTTAATATAGCAGTCTTCTTTAGCAAATGGAAGTAAACAAAGATTTTTAATGGAGTCATCATATTTACGACCAGTATAATGTAATTACCTTATATTGGTGTACGAACTTGAAAGTTTAAGTGAAATATGAATTTATTTTNTTTACGACCAGTATAATGTAATTACCTTATATTGGTGTACGAACTTGAAAGTTTAAGTGAAATATGAATTTATTTGAAGTTTTACAGATAGTTTTTCAGATGTATCATTGAATTGCCTGAGTACTTATTTATTGGACAAAGATTTACAGCCACAGCGCAACTTCTCGCTCTCATTAAAAGAACTTTGGTTGATTCACTGGTGTTGCTTTAGATTTTATGACGCGTAAACATAGTTAGTTTTACAATGGCTGACTTTTAATCAATGTGTTAAACTCTATAACATTTGTATCTGGACACTGATTACAATCGCGGTTTTCGAAAGAACCGCACTGAGAACAATAAAAAAAAAAGTGTAATGTCTGGTAAAAGAACAGCAATTAGCCATTTATGTATTTAGCGGGTTTATACACGTGTATATAATATAAAATTATATAATCATAAAACCTAAACAGGTGTAGTACAGTATTATTTACACGCCGCCTTTTCAAAATTACTTATGTCACAAATAGTAAACAAAAGGTGGTACAGTAATCTACATTGTAAATGCGATCGTAATTATTGCTTATCATTAACTAAATAAATATTCTGCAGTTAGCATATAATATTTAACGGGCAGATTTTTACCTGCATCGACACTATGTTCCTGCGCAATTTATTCCATAATTATTTTTTTTTATCTTTGTATGGTATTGGATTTCATGTTCGGTTAAAAACACTACCTCCTCCTTCCTGACTTGATGTGTTTCGTTGTCGGGTGGACAGTATACATTATATTTAAAGTAACTTGTAATTTAAAAAATCACCTACGCATCTGTGACAAACCCGGAACTGGAAAGCTAGTAACGCCTATGTGACCTCGGTTATGGGATTTCCACAGGGAATGGAAGATTAACAGCACTGGAAAGCCACCACGAAAAATTATATTATAACAAATGGCGTCGTAATTAAGTGCAAATTACAGAAGTGAAGCAAAGAAAGTAAAAATTTGAATTCTTTGACTGACATCATGATCTGATGACAACTTTAGCTGAACGAAGCGCATAAGAAGAGCTAAAACAAAGGCCAGGATAACGTACTGCGTGAATAATTCACAATGAAAAATTCATATTNGACGAGTAAATCTAGAGACGCCGTAGGCGTCAATATTTATTAGTTTATTGTCTTTCCGACGAGGTGACGGTCTACAACTGCGCGTACCGAACGTCATTTGGAGTCAGCGCTGAGCGCACTCCTCGATAACGCATTCAACGACAACCTCATGTTTTCTTAATTCCGTGTCCTGACAGTCGTGGAAAATTAATTCCAATAACTAAAAAAAGAGCAACTTAGCCAAATAAACAAGTGGAGTGTCTTGAGAGCGGCTTCTAATGTGGTATCAACTACACGTCCGTTAAGTTATTGTTAATATATTCCTCATGGTAGTCTTCTAGACAATAACCGAGAGGCGTTAAACAAAGCAGTCAAGAAAAACGCAGCCAAGTGGAGGAGAGCGTAAACTAATCGTGTACTAGACATTATAAATTATTTCGCAGTTCAGAAAGCAAATCGAAACCAAAATTTTTGTTTCACGGCTGGCAAAAAAAAAATCCCCTGTGGCTCACGGAAAGTTCCATATAAACGATAAGAAATTACCGAGATCCTACACGTCCAAGATAACGTCTGATAAACCTATACCAATCACTTCAAAAAAGTCCACGATATTTAAGACAGATAGTGAATTAACAGCAATTCCGTTATTTAACACCTGCGACACTGGGCAAAATTATGTACTGGAATCATCACTGTTAACAGGCTTGCTGCGAAACGTGTGTGTCTGTGAGGTGGAGAACATTGCATTGGCTGTTGCACTTCTCTTACGTCACATCGTCGTTTTTCATGCTCGCTAAGAACTCGCCAGCTGTGCCGACGAATGTTAATGGCCCGCTGTGTTTGGGTGTGGCCATAGCTTCACGTGCACCTATAACACTAACCCTACTTATGGCTAGTGTTCGCAAGTTCATCATGCTCAGTAACGTGGTTTATAGTTGGCCGATTTTGTTCGGGCCAAACGATATATTCTATTTTTAAGAAAAATGTATTTAATTTTGTGCAGGTTGCTTACCAAAACCATACATTTGTTACCTTGAACCAAGTATATCATTAAAAATTAATTTGTTGACTTTAACACTAATTTCGTTGTTCCAACATCATCTACGTGCATTTAGTAGACACAAATATGTTATACGTACGTTCAACTAATCGATTTAGTTACAGTAAGCGTGATAAATTTCAAAGTTGAGTCATATTGATATTTTGTTTGGAGTAAGTAAGCATTTTGCTAGCTGGGACCATCTGTTTCGTTTATTATTCCAGTACGTGAAGTGGCAAAAAAAAAACAGTTTGGTCCCATACTGGCATTTATTTGGTTCAATGTAGGGTATAGTCAGGTTATTTGACTGTCTNACAGTTTGGTCCCATACTGGCATTTATTTGGTTCAATGTAGGGTATAGTCAGGTTATTTGACTGTCTTCGTTCTAAAATATAGCTCGAGAATTTGTTTGCAATTTTCGTGTCAATTAAGATTATAACAGTGTTTCTNGAGTAAGTAAGCATTTTGCTAGCTGGGACCATCTGTTTCGTTTATTATTCCAGTACGTGAAGTGGCAAAAAAAAACAGTTTGGTCCCATACTGGCATTTATTTGGTTCAATGTAGGGTATAGTCAGGTTATTTTACTGTCTTCGTTCTAAAATATAGCTCGAGAATTTGTTTGCAATTTTCGTGTCAATTAAGATTATAACAGTGTTTCTTAGCGTATTTATAATGCTTAGTAGTGGTATAAACAATCGCAATGAAACAAGTTCAAAAGGAAACACTTAATTAAAACTGTAGAAATTAAAAAAAAATTATTTACGTGCTTGTCCAGTATTATAAATTTATGTATTCAAAAAATTAATATTTCGTCAGTAATCACTTTTGCCGAGGTTGCTAATACTCAGTGTTTTATTTCGGGAACAAATATTCGATTGCCCCTTTACAAACAATTTATTTGGCCGAAGAAAATCTTTTCGTCAGTGCAAATTTGGTAAATTGACTGTACCTACTGCTAACGTTAAGTACGATAATTAATAGCCGGTTTTCCTTACATTTTTGTAAAATGCTGCCACCTGAACATTTTTACAGAGTATCTCTGGGAATACCCTCCCGATTACCGCCAGATTTGGCAAACATTTAGTGCTGTGGTAAGCCAACTTCCCTATACATGGTATTAGTACACCATACACTCATTTTCAGGATGATGGCTTATTTCAACCAAGCTTGGTGTGCTGGCAATACATATTGCAAGTACTAAATAAGAATATTCACAATTTTTGTCCGACGTTTTGTAGGATAGCACCATCTGGAAAACAAAGGTCTTACATCATATATCGAGAACTACTCAACCGATTACCGCCAAATACGGCACACAGGGGGTGAGTGCTATGTAGATCACGCATTCTGATTACTTCATGTAGTGTTTATGTAGTGATAGTGTATGTAGTGATTACTGCATAGTGGTTAGTTTACTGCTGATTGACACAATTTTTAAATCCGTGCTTAATAATTTTTTCTGTTCATTGTGTATACTTCTGTCACAGACTAATGACCTTTATCTTAACGTTGACAGTGTGACACTATGAAACTTTTACAAACATAACTATTTGGTTATTATGCTTATTGTTGCTATGATATTTATTACGCCAAAAAGATAGCTGTAACACTGGGGATCAATTTAAGCCTTATACTTTCTAAAAGGTATTTGGAAATCAAATTTTCGTTATTAATCTCTTAACTATTGCTAACTGTTGCTATGGTGGTTGGTGTTAACGTTAAAATGTTAAAATGAANTGGTTGGTGTTAACGTTAAAATGTTAAAATGAATAAATATACACGTAGGGGCCTGTCTCAAGAGTGTTTAAGCTTTCTTAAAGTCTAAGCTGCTAAATAAAATTAGGAAGACACTATCCCCGGATGGAGGAAATTTTCCGTTGAAAACTACTGGTTTCTTGTGTGGTTATTATTCGTGTAAATACTCGATTTGCAAATTTTAAATNATTTCAACCAAGCTTGGTGTGCTGGCAATACATATTGCAAGTACTAAATAAGAATATTCACAATTTTTGTCCGACATTTTGTAGGATAGCACCATCTGGAAAACAAAGGTCTTACATCATATATCGAGAACTACTCAACCGATTACCGCCAAATACGGCACACAGGGGGTGAGTGCTATGTAGATCACGCATTCTGATTACTACATGTAGTGTTTATGTAGTGATAGTGTATGTAGTGATTACTGCATAGTGGTTAGTTTACTGCTGATTGACACAATTTTTAAATCCGTGCTTAATAATTTTTTTTGTTCATTGTGTATACTTCTGTCACAGACTAATGACCTTTATCTTAACGTTGACAGTGTGACACTATGAAACTTTTACGAACATAACTATTTGGTTATTATGCTGATTGTTGCTATGATATTTATTACGCCAAAAAGATAGCTGTAACACTGGGGATCAATTTAAGCCTTATACTTTCTAAAAGGTATTTGGAAATCAAATTTTCGTTATTAATCTCTTAACTATTGCTAACTGTTGCTATGGCGGTTGGTGTTAACGTTAAAATGTTAAAATGAATAAATCTACACGTAGGGGCCTGTCTCAAGAGTGTTTAAGCTTTCTTAAAGTCTAAGCTGCTAAATAAAATTAGGAAGACGCTATCCCCGGATGGATGAAATTTTCCGTTGAAAACTACTGGTTTCTTGTGTGGTTATTATTCGTGTAAATACTCGATTTGCAAATTTTAAATNGAAATTTTCCGTTGAAAACTACTGGTTTCTTGTGTGGTTATTATTCGTGTAAATACTCGATTTGCAAATTTTAAATGCTTGAATGTTGTAATTTTGGCGGCCTAAAAAATATCAGGATCATATTTCACCTTTAAAAAAAAGTTATTGTAAGAACACCAGAGTGTGAAGTGTTTTGTGTGGATCAAGTGCAGTCAGGATGCGTGGTTTTCATCATTTCCCATAAAGTTAATCTCTTATGAAGTGACTGTCTAGAACTCGCTTTATTCTAGTAGGACCAGACTCTCTGAATTGTTTGTTTAGAATTCTAGCTTGCAGTTGATGACCGTTTGCCTATGATTTCTCCAGAGTTCGTTTTGATAAGGCAGTCAACCTTTTTCTTGAATCCAGCGATTTTTTTTATACAGATGTACCGCTCCGCTTTTGTAAGGCTTCAAGAAGTAGCGAATGATACTCTTGTTTTTAAAGCAGCTGAATGTTCACAAGTGAAAACATTTCAAGACTTTTTATCAAGATAAATATTTTAGTGCTATTTTATTTCGCTCCGGACTTGACAGCAGAGGTAATATTCCAGTTTTTTTTTGCCTGCGCCACATTCTTTACATTAAGTTGTCGGCGCAAAAGTTGGAAGTGTCAAGAACTTGCATCAGACTAAATAAGCCCAATAATCATCCTGAGGTTACCTCTCTATTCAGAGAAATATTTCTTCTGCATTATACAGATTTGCCTGGCAATAAATTGCTTCACTTTTTGTGTTAGTTTTTTTAACGTTTCTCCTCTAGTTTTCCATTGAAAATACAATCGTAGTATGCTGTTTCTGCAGCTACCACTCTTAGTGCTTACCAGATTTAGTGTNTAGTTTTCCATTGAAAATACAATCGTAGTATGCTGTTTCTGCAGCTACCACTCTTAGTGCTTACCAGATTTAGTGGAAATAATTAATATACGCTGTTCACGGTTAACAGAGCATTTGTGAAATAATCCTTTGAAAATCATCACTGCCTCTACCTGCATATATTTTAACGGGCACACTGGCTGGCGTGTATCCAGNTAGTTTTCCATTGAAAATACAATCGTAGTATGCTGTTTCTGCAGCTACCACTCTTAGTGCTTACCAGATTTAGTGTAAATAATTAATATACGCTGTTCACGGTTAACAGAGCATTTGCGAAATAATCCTTTGAAAATCATCACTGCCTCTACCTGCATATATTTTAACGGGCACACTGGCTGGCGTGTATCCAGGGCTAACAACGGAACAACAATAGTTTCATGCCTTAACGTTGTATTAAAAGTGTCAAGTAAACATTCGTGAATGTTGAAATAATTTCTTCTTCGTGTGTTTTATGCACGTAAGAAATGTAAGAATATACAAACTTATAAAATATTTACTTTCGTAATAATTTTACAGTTTCACTTGACCGACGCATGCATAAAGTGATCAGACCCTTGGCAATGCTAATTTTGCATGTGGCGAAAGAAAACAGAATGTGCATGCAAGTAGATCCTAAGCACGGCTTACAAAAGTGCTCAGTTTACTGTGAGCAGCTTGCAAAAACTCTGCAAGCATATGAATTACGTACTGTCTCGGCCACTCACCTACAAGGCAATGATTATTGTTTCATGACATTTCCATCTGCTGTGTTCATGTCAGCGGATCTGTCATGGTTGGCTACATTACTGCTGTGATGGGAGGAGGCAGACTAGCACCGTTTTCTCTGCGCTCCCGTGATTTACACACAAATATTAGGTTAATGCTAAACAGATGTGATGCACCCAGAATCGCCAGGTTAGTTTTTGTTTATTTAGGGCCGAGCGAGTCAGCGAAGTGGTAACATACTGGGCATACATCCGGGAGGACTCGTATTCGATTCCCGTCTGGCCATCCTGATTTCGGTTTTCCGTAGTTTCCCAAAATCTCGTTGGGCGGATGCCGAGTGCCGAGATGCTCTTTACTGCAGGTTATGGTAAATTCACCCCCATCCCCGTCATTTCCAAAGCTTGCCATAAAAAATTGGTTTGGAAAGCCTAGGAACTCAGAATGCTAAAATACACCGGATGTTCTCTGAAGTGAACTCCATGCGCTAACCCAGTTTGGCTGGCTTAGTTTCACACATTTAGTTCATAAATACACTGCACGTGCTTTTTTTTATACCTTGTTGACAATATAAATCTATACCAATCTCTGTACGCAACTAAATAGTGCCGTCGTTACTTGAAGTTATATATGCCCCAGGGCAGAAGAAATAAATCAGGAACGTAATGTGGCCAGATATTTGTGGTTGATTGGGTTCTTCGTCGCACGGTCATGCCGAAATGCTAAAGGTGACAGGACCTCCTGATTACAATATGTACCGAACTTGCTGAGCATTCGCTCGGCGCATAAAACTGAGTGACGCTGACAACTGGGCGGATCCTTTATAGGACAGCCTCCTCGCCACATGAGCGTGATGCCTTAGTCCGTCAGTGATATGGCTAGAAGTCCCCGTCGTAGATTCAGCACTTAGGCCGCTGTAGCCCTCTTTTATATTGCTTGTGCTGATTGGTGTAGACTAACAGCGGTCAACTGATATCAACCTCTGAAAAAAAGTCATTGTCCTCTAAATTAATATATGTTTTAACGCACATGATGGCATGCCTCAGTAATAAAATTGGCAGCAGTGTTAGATCCAAGGGGGTGCTAAGGAGGTTTCAGCTTCTCCCCCTCCCCTCAACATGAAGCTTCGTTTTCTACTAAATAAAATTACATTTTTCTTGGAACCAAGTAATGTACACTCTAAACCTAAAGTAGTGAAAATTGTGTCAAATAAGTGGAAAGAAGTGAACATTGATCGACTGGTAAATATTCTGATTCTTATCATATGATTACTGATAAACACGTGGTTTGAATGAAATGCGCAGTGCCCCACTCTACGGGTAACCCGTTCCTTATTGGGTCTCTTATCCGCCACTAATTGGCAGCGGTGTAGAAGAAGTAATTCAATTTCTTAATGTTATATTACGAGTGTGGGGTTTAAGTTTGTGGACACCGAATCCATTTGTCTTATGTACGAAAGGAAAAGGTTTAGGTTTCTGCATCAGTAATATATTTAAGTTCTTGACAATTTCCCAATTATATTTTATCTATGCATGAGGTGAGTCAACGGGTCCATCACTATATTCATTTTACAAAATTTGTATAAAGAAGATCCTGAACAGGGCTTTCAAAAATGCTTAATTATCTGCGCGATTAGCCTTTCTAGGTTCAGAGGTCTCAGCTTTTCCGTCTGTTTATCTCGTTGATACTTCATGAACGATTTACTCTTTATATTTCAGTAGAGAACGTAGGCGTTAATTTTAAGTTACTGTGATAGATAGGATGCGTCGATCTGGTCTTGATAAAACATGTAGTATAGAAAACAAAAAAATACAAACTTTATCAAAGTGCTGTGAAAAGGAAAATTGGAAAAAATGTTTACGTATTAAAAACAACAGATTTTATGGACCTCCGTTGGCAATTTACGAACCCTAAAATTTGTTAGGAAAGGGTCTTTGGATAAAGTCGAGGAGAGTGAATCACATATACCATTAGCTTCCTTAAAATGATGGACAATTGTTCGTAAGGGTATTTTCATAGCTCTAACTCCCACAGGAATTATAACCATATTTGAAAATTCTTCTGGCTAAAATATTGTGTAACCAGTTGCCGAAATGTCGTAGTTACACTGCAAAACAATTCGTTTTCAAATTCTCGACAAGCATTTAATTACTTGAGAGATGTTTCATAACAAAACGTTTATGTGATATGTAATGGTTAATCGATAAAATTTACATGACATGTTCGCCACAGTCACAAAGCGATCTTTAGGAATGTGAAATGTAGACAAGACAGTGTAATCAAGCTACGTCAGGACTGAAGTTGCCCTATCGTTGGATGTAAAATGTTATCAGTATTTGATTCATGTACTGCTTGTGTAAACCTGGCTTAGACTTCTAATATGCTATTAGAAACACAGATTTTTCAGTGTAATTGCCAAAATAATTCTATCACTGTACAGTTGCCACTCTTACGTATATTCCAACGTGTAAAGTTCAAAAAAATATGTCTCTAGATTAACAAAGTTAATACTTTTAATCTCGGAAAGCCGGCATTTTCGTCCCTTGGACGCAAAGTGCAAAGGCGCCGATCCTTACCAATTTAGACATCGCCAACAACCAACTTGTTTACCATCAAAAGCCCCGTCCTCAAACATCATGAGAAAACATCTTTACACTTCACAACAGAAATTGGATAATTGGTTTTTGGGTCATGCTATCATTTCTATTTCAAAAAGTGTTCCAAAATGAACATCTGTACGCTCCGTGGAATAGGAAAAACCATGGTCTACTTGTTTGAATTTTAATTTTAACATGTGTATATAATAAACAATATTCTTTTACCTTTACAGAAAGTTTTGAATTCTTTATTTTTACCTTGAAAGTGCTAAATTTTAATAAAAAACGCACTAAAAGATGACGCACTAACAAGGAACACTACACATTGATTATTTACTGTATGGATTCATATATTTTCTCACCACTATGCAAACGTATATGATTATTAATGGTGGTATTCATAGTCAAATATCAAGGCTGAGATTAAAAAAGTCTTGGTCGAGGCCATCTTATTNCATTTGTCTTATGTACGAAAGGAAAAGGTTTAGGTTTCTGCATCAGTAATATATTTAAGTTCTTGACAATTTCCCAATTATATTTTATCTATGCATGAGGTGAGTCAACGGGTCCATCACTATATTCATTTTACAAAATTTGTATAAAGAAGATCCTGAACAGGGCTTTCAAAAATGCTTAATTATCTGCGCGATTAGCCTGTCTAGGTTCAGAGGTCTCAGCTTTTCCGTCTGTTTATCTCGTTGATACTTCATGAACGATTTACTCTTTATATTTCAGTAGAGAACGTAGGCGTTAATTTTAAGTTACTGTGATAGATAGGATGCGTCGATCTGGTCTTGATAAAACATGTAGTATAGAAAACAAAAAAAATACAACTTTATCAAAGTGCTGTGAAAAGGAAAATTGGAAAAAATGTTTACGTATTAAAAACAACAGATTTTATGGACCTCCGTTGGCAATTTACGAACCCTAAAATTTGTTAGGAAAGGGTCTTTGGATAAAGTCGAGGAGAGTGAATCACATATACCATTAGGTTCCTTAAAATGATGGACAATTGTTCGTAAGGGTATTTTCATAACAAAACGTTTATGTGATATGTAATGGTTAATCGATAAAATTTACATGACATGTTCGCCACAGTCACAAAGCGATCTTTAGGAATGTGAAATGTAGACAAGACAGTGTAATCAAGCTACGTCAGGACTGAAGTTGCCCTATCGTTGGATTAAAATGTTATCAGTATTTGATTCATGTACTGCTTGTGTAAACCTGGCTTAGACTTCTAATATGCTATTAGAAACACAGATTTTTCAGTGTAATTGCCAAAATAATTCTATCACTGTACAGTTGCCACTCTTACGTATATTCCAACGTGTAAAGTTCAAAAAAATATGTCTCTAGATTAACAAAGTTAATACTTTTAATCTCGGAAAGCCGGCATTTTCGTCCCTTGGACGCAAAGTGCAAAGGCGCCGATCCTTACCAATTTAGACATCGCCAACAACCAACTTGTTTACCATCAAAAGCCCCGTCCTCAAACATCATGAGAAAACATCTTTACACTTCACAACAGAAATTGGATAATTGGTTTTTGGGTCATGCTATCATTTCTATTTCAAAAAGTGTTCCAAAATGAACATCTGTACGCTCCGTGGAATAGGAAAAACCATGGTCTACTTGTTTGAATTTTAATTTTAACATGTGTATATAATAAACAATATTATTTTACCTTTACAGAAAGTTTTGTATTCTTTATTTTTACCTTGAAAGTGCTAAATTTTAATAAAAAACGCACTAAAAGATGACGCACTAACAAGGAACACTACACATTGATTATTTACTGTATGGATTCATATATTTTCTCACCACTATGCAAACGTACATGATTATTAATGGTGGTATTCATAGTCAAATATCAAGGCTGAGATTAAAAAAGTCTTGGTCGAGGCCATCTTATTNATGATTATTAATGGTGGTATTCATAGTCAAATATCAAGGCTGAGATTAAAAAAGTCTTGGTCGAGGCCATCTTATTTATCAATACAGTGTTATTTACGTTCTACGTTTCGTAGTTTACAAATAAGACGATCTTTAGGAAGGCGGCGTGCACAAGGCATAGCTTATTTTTATGCGACTTTCGGCTTGGTCATGCACAAGAAGCCACGGTACAAAGGCTCGAATTCAAACGAAACGTGGCGTGTAGACATGAAATAGAAATAAATAAGTACTTTTGTCACCACGACTTAATGTTTGCGCTGTATTCTACTCAGATTGAAAAAAAAAATATATTTCAAATTATACATAAATATTGCAAATGCATAAAAACGTGATTATAAACAAAGTGACGCTAATTCGTAAAAGTGTAACGAAATTACTTTTTTTTTCCTTAGGAAAATGTTGCGGACGAGTGTAATACGATATTGTTAAGTTAATTACATGAATACCATGATTTATCTACGAAAGCAGGCAATATGTAACACAGCACATAATTGCGAGCATATATTTTGAACTAAAATAATAACAACCAAATACGAAGCAAACGCGTTTTATATAAACTTTGTAATACGAATAATCTGTGTATAATACAGATACATATGTATATATGCACTCATGCAACATTTTAACTTGTGCTTTCGAATCAGAATATAGTATGATTTGGTTTATTTTGTTTTTAATCATGTATACATATATTATAAATGACTATCACATTTGAAAACAACAAAATATGTCGTTGTAAATAGATATTACTGCATGAAGGGCTATCAAGTTTCTACAATAATTAGTGGTACCTAAGTGCTCCTATACGAATTATGTTAAAAAATCAATGGTATCTGTAGATTTCCACTTCTATAAATACTTCCTCAGGGCAGGGCAACGTAGATTTTTGCCCCTATACGCAATTAAATCATAAATATAAACGTAACGCAAGCTTCTATACCACTATTTTACTAAAATGTTTACTGGTTCGACGTATGATGTTATCGAGTCAGATTCCGCTGTTTAAAAAAAAGCACAATCTCAAGTCACACCTACACTGAACTTGGCGAAGACAGGCTTATTTGCCGTCTTAAGCAAGGCCTCGACGACTATGAAACGTGGTTACAAATTACGATCTCAAGCGGTGACTATGCAGCGAAAATATTCAGTCTTAAAGAATACAAACAGAAGACTGCCGTGTTTGCATGTCCTTGAGACCATCTTGAGCATTGTTCAGAAAATGTAAATACGAACCTAAGACACATAATAAGATTGTCTTGACGAAGATAGTGTTCAAGTTATGTTTATGAATATCTCCCGTAGTCTCAAAATGACTTAGAAAGAGATAAAATATCTTTAAACTTGACTACAACTCTACTTCGAAATGAGCATAAAAGCATTTCTTCGGTTTTATTTATGCATGGCATAAGTACTTCTCAGCCAGAGAAACTGAAACCAAGCATCAATCTTATTTCAACGATGTTCAGTTTCGAATTGAGGGCTCAACAATTTTGATCTGAGAGTTCAATAATTATCTTTTATGTCTTTCCCTTTCGTTTAACGGCAGCTGAATCACCCCGAAATCGGATTCAGCCAGGGTTTATAAACCGTAATTTCTACCCCCTTTCTCTACCAGGTCGAAAAATATCCTAACAGCGAAGGGTGAGATTTTTCGTTAATTATTTAACTCGATCCAATCCAATTGTAATATTTAATCTTGTACAGGTGCATAGTACTAACGGAATTATTCTTTTTCTTGAAGCAACGTCTTCTCCATAACTTGAAGCACTGCTGGGTGTATAGACGGGGATTCAATGGGGGTGCGTGATGTCAAACCTTACGTGATATCACTCAGCAAACTGCGTAGCACACGCAGTGGCTGAGTCGTACAGCAGGTGAGAAGCAGACGAGACACGTAGGAGGTCATGCTGCTCGACGACGAGACCCTGTCTGATGGCGATGACCGCTGCTACAATGGGCAACAGCGCCCTGGTTCCAGGCCAGCTCGCCAGAACTTCCGATGTCTTTGAAGATAGGGAGCAACGTCTCATTCAACTGTTTTTTATCGCTGCCAGAAAATTATTGCAGATGGGCAGGATAGGCGCAATTTAATAGGTGTGCAGAAAACTGTTACTCCAATCGGTTAAATGAGACGACCAGGCATCTCAAACTTTTTCAGACCCATTCACACAGCCTTCCTTAACATATTTCGGTTAAATTTGGCAACAAAATAAATCTGTAAAAATGTTTAAATGTCGGAATCTTTGAAATTATAATGAATCTTGTTATCTAGATTACTATTCAATCACCGTGATTAAATCGTATTTGTGTCTCCTTCTACAAAGCGTTCATACAACATTAGATTATCAGTAACATAAATTGCTTTTGAGGAATTTACGAATTATTTCCCACCGACGGAGAAAACACTCTTTACTGCATGTTGCGGCTCGATCAGATACTGAGGCTTCAATTATACTAATGACGAATATTTACCCCTGGCAAGTTCAAATCGGAGTTCAAACAGACGGGCAGATGCAGGGAATATTGCTGATAACAAGTTTTTCTGAAAAAGGAGAATATGTCCTCACATATGCAGCACGTTTTTTTGCATCCGACCATATTTTTTGTGTTGTGATTTCTTATAACAAGTGTGATGTAATATATCGCGCGATTCTTTATTATTATTATTATTATTGCGGGACGCATCGGACTGGCTTTGTTGGAGGTTACCTTTAGTACCCATTCAGATGGCTAAACTAAGTTAGATTTGGGGACCTTAACTAGCACTTATGTCCATAGAAAGTCTACAGATTGTAGGATATGCTTAATAATAGACTTAGAATCATTGGTACTGACTGGATGCTCGTGAAAGACATACCGCAGGTTGATGAACTGTTANTGATTTCTTATAACAAGTGTGATGTAATATATCGCGCGATTCTTTATTATTATTATTATTATTGCGGGACGCATCGGACTGGCTTTGTTGGAGGTTACCTTTAGTACCCATTCAGATGGCTAAACTAAGTTAGATTTGGGGACCTTAACTAGCACTTATGTCCATAGAAAGTCTACAGATTGTAGGATACGNTTTGGGGACCTTAACTAGCACTTATGTCCATAGAAAGTCTACAGATTGTAGGATACGCTTAATAATAGACTTAGAATCATTGGTACTGACTGGATGCTCGTGAAAGACATACCGCAGGTTGATGAACTGTTAGCATTTAGACCTCTTCACCACAAGTGTGTGGCATTTCAGAGTATATGCCCATCGATGGACAATTTATTTCAGATGAGCTGATTTAGTGATGGAGGATTGACAACTTCCCTTCACAGGCTGACAGTCACCGACGAAACAGCTCGCCTACTGTGCAAGATGGACAATAGGAACATATACCTCCATTCGGGTCATGGCTGTTCCTAGTAAACGAGCATTTCACGAGTGATATGTGCACTAATGGTGACTGGTAGGACCTAACTCGGACTCATTATCTGGTCAGTTGTTCAATTAGCCGGAGGAACAGTACGTTTATCGAGCATTTATTCACTCATTTGGCACAAAGTGGAAGTGTGTTTAAGCGGGCAAGGCTAACGGTGCTGCTTTATAATACAAAAATATTTTATGGGTATGTGTAACTGTTTACTGCGCCCATTGAGAAACTAAGTCATTTGGCACGGTCCGGCATTTACAGACTGTAAAAAAAAAAAAAAAAAAGTTGCATTATGTTCACTCCTCAAAAGACCAGTTTCCCAAATGTTCAGTACTTGGGTAACCAATTCAGTCAACGAGTCTAAGATGAGGATGGATAGGAATGCTACTCAAGAGAAGGAAATTTATGACCTCTGCTGTTGACGATCAAGTTTTGGTGTCCAGTACAGTCAGATTCTTCCTTATCAATTATTTGCTCTATGGAAGTTGCCGCTCAGCTGGTTTATGAATGTTTTACACCAACATCATACGGTGCATTTAACAAATTGAGAGACGAAAGTATATATTTTGTCGAAACAAGCACAAAAAGACACATATACTACTTACATGCTTGCAACTCTTGTATTCGGGAATGGATGCATACTTCTAGGTTAAATGATCGTTTTCAACGCTGCTTGTGCTCAAACTTCCAGGTCGTATGTTTTGCGTGTTGTACGTTGGTGAGAGAGTAAGTGAGTGAAGAAATTTGGGTTGATCTTAACATCGAGGGTGAAGTGAGGTGTGTAAGGAGCATCACCGGAATAAAAGGGCGGGGGAACGGAAGAACCCCCGAGAAAACCCGCCGACCAGCGGCATCGTCTGGCTCGATTCTCACATGCGAAAATCTGGGGGCGACCCTGTCGAGAATCGAAACCTAGGTGGGAGGCGAGTAGTCTAACCACTACACCACCGCGGCCCCTTTTACTTTGGTTGTTGTTTGGCGTATTAAGTAATTCCACATTCCCCTTTTATTTTCTGCTGCAGTTTCCTCGGATGCGTGGTGACCACGACGCAGACATATCGCCGTGCCGGACTCTTGAGGGGTTGTCGCCGAGGACGGGTTCCCGTCGGCGAGTCGACAACAAGTGTGTCCGCCTGCAACAGGTGAACCCCCGCTGCTGCTCCGACGAATCACAGGGCTGGCTCGCTGCACCATCCGGACAGCCGTCTCGTTGCATGTCCGCGTCGGAATACACTTCCCCGCAAAAAGGTGTCCGGGAACGTACACCGGCCGGGAGATACGACGCCGAGTTGGCCACGAGGGGGAAGAAAATATATTAACCGACGAAAATGTCAACAGAATTTGTAATTCAGAAAACGGAGTAATCTACAATAATTCTGTTTTGTTTGACGGCTAAGTGATAAACAATTTAAATTTTTTAATATATAAGTATGACAGGAAATTATATTTATAATTCATTCACGGTTACTTCCAATTTTTCTGAAGCCCTGCTAAAGTTCTACTCGGATATTCCTCCGCTTCGTGCAAACAAAGCGTAGCCAAGTCTTGAAAATTACACCAAAAGGACTGCGCACCGCATTCGTGCGCACTTAGTGTAGGTAATAATAATTTGCATAAGAACTATTTCTCAGAAGGCATTACCAACACCGGTTTTCTCACTGTTTTTATTCATATTAATTATAAATAAAATATTATTATTTACAGATAAAATATAAGTAAAATTTAAATTTAACAAAAATTAGGCACTTTTACGTTAACCTAAGTATAAAACGCTTGTGATACATAGTATATTTAGGAAATAACAAAACATGTCAAACTTTGGTTGATTTTTCAAAGGTTANTTTTTATTCATATTAATTATAAATAAAATATTATTATTTACAGATAAAATATAAGTAAAATTTAAATTTAACAAAATTAGGCACTTTTACGTTAACCTAAGTATAAAACGCTTGTGATACATAGTATATTTAGGAAATAACAAAACATGTCAAACTTTGGTTGATTTTTCAAAGGTCAGATTCAAGAAGTGTGTAGAAACCGCGAATAGACTATATAAAATGGGCTGGATACTAAACAATTACATGCTTGGTCATCAAATTCTGTGTCATCGCATGGATTCCGAACCATCTGCCAACTTTGCCAGAAATGTCGACGTATACACTAATGAAAACTTGCATTCATTAAAAAAGTTGGAAATCAAATTTTAAAGTTGCAGATAGCAGAAAGTGAGGTGATTCATGCATTCAGTGTGTCAGCACAATATTCATGTGGAAACATTCAGTAACGTGAATCGCTATATGTATTTTAAATGTGTTTCTCTTTCTCTACCTTTCCTATATAAGGAGTTCACACACGATTGACACACATTTTCTTATTAGCTGAAACGACTTAGTTGTTTAAATTTAAAATGACGTATTAAAATTGTTTTATCGGTGGTCAGTCCCCAGTGAACTCAGAATTTTAACTTTAATACTTGTTTTGTTGCACATCGAACATANGTGTCATCGCATGGATTCCGAACCATCTGCCAACTTTGCCAGAAATGTCGACGTATACACTAATGAAAACTTGCATGCATTAAAAAAGTTGGAAATCAAATTTTAAAGTTGCAGATAGCAGAAAGTGAGGTGATTCATACATTCAGTGTGTCAGCACAATATTCATGTGGAAACATTCAGTAACGTGAATCGCTATATGTATTTTAAATGTGTTTCTCTTTCTCTACCTTTCCTATATAAGGAGTTCACACACGATTGACACACATTTTCTTATTAGCTGAAACGACTTAGTTGTTTAAATTTAAAATGACGTATTAAAATTGTTTTATCGGTGGTCAGTCCCCAGTGAACTCAGAATTTTAACTGTAGTACTTGTTTTGTTGCACATCGAACACANTCAGTCCCCAGTGAACTCAGAATTTTAACTTTAATACTTGTTTTGTTGCACATCGAACATATGAGAAATACAAAAGAAACCACGATAGATTTACATGAATAAACAAGAACACTGATTTAGTTATAGTCGACTGAAAATGTCTATTACTCATTTGTGAAGGATCTTTGTTTTATGAAGTATCATATATTCTGTCAATGCTTTGGGAATTACATATATCTTAGTTAGTTATTTTTCTCATGCTAAATTCGTCCAGTACTATGATATAGGGGATTATTTTTTAATTGTGTTAAGTTTTGTTTCAGTTTCGTGCACAAGATGACTGCATGACGGCATATCCTGATTATGGGGTAAGTACTCTGAATCCTTCTAACACGTACACTGTCCTCNTCTAACACGTACACTTTCCTCTAATTCTGAGTCATTTCTCTGTATTAGAACTATGTTAGCTGATTTTCAACGTTTCTTATAAAGTAAACTATCTGCGATTTTGCGTCGGCTATAAACCAACATGGCAAGCAAAACCAATTGTAAAATATCAAAACAGCACATAAGAACGTACTATTGCATACAGAACGTAATATTAACTATAAAAATAAATGAGTTAAAGTTGCTCCAAATAAGAGGTATTTATCTGGCATTCACTGGAAAATACTTTTCTGAACTTATAGAAAACTGCCGATTGCTTTTGTGACTCAAGTTTCTATTGTTAACAACGATTTTAACTCGTTTTCAAATTATTATTTTGTTTGAAGCACGTACTGCCAAAGAGTCTGGCTGACTAGATCAGTATTTTGGACAAAATTTCCTTCTTCTTATAGTTTATCACATTGCCTGATTGATGAATTCAAAATATTTCTCGTGAGAGGTGGACTCGTGGGCTCAGGGCGATGACAATTACTTTCCGCGAGTCGCTGCTCCCGGCGGAAAACAAACAGTAGGTTTCCCTGACAGGTGCTGCTCGGGGGGTGAAGTAGTTTCCTCTTCGCCCCAGCACGACACTGACGTCGCCGTGGGTGTCTCCGTCGACGGGAGTCCTTGATGGATGATGGCGCGTCATTCAGCTCCCTCGAGATCTTTATCCGCAGCCCAGTCCTCTCCTGCAGGTAAAACTTCTTGACTCGTCGTTAAAAAGTCCAAAGCTGTGGAAAGGTGCGAGGGACAGCTATGCTGAGTGACTGCTTTTTTTTAACTGGTCGTAAGGTTAAGGCTCTGCTCACCCCCTCCAACAGAAATCCATCCTTTCGCGTCATGATTTCGGATTCGTAGTAATTACTGTTATGGTACGACAATAGAAAATTTACGTTTTATGAGCTGTTTAATATTTTTGTGCTTAATTTTAGTTGTGTGTTATCGGCTTGTTCTAAAAAAAAGTCGAGAACATATTTTATTAATAAATTCTCGGCTTTTTACAACAAGCAGATAACACGCAATTAAAATTACGCACAAATATTTTAAAGAACTCGTAAAATGTAAATTTTCTATATTCGTACATTGTGAATAATTACTATGAATCCGAAATTATGACGCAAAAACGAAGAATTTCTGCAAAAGAGGTGAAACCGAATCTTAAGGGAAGAGTTGGGCCTCATTAAATATTTTAGAATTTCGTTTCAAAATTTGGGATTTGTAAACGCTTAGCATTAGTGAATTCCCGGATGTTTATAGATATATATAGTTTTCATAGTTTCCCACATCGTAGAGTAATCGAGAATAAACAATCAACCACATTTGAAGAACTATTATTATATTGCTGGTAAAAATATAAAGCATATAAGTAAAAGTAATAGTAACATGACATCCGCAATAGCATACTGAAACACGACTAATGATTTTCAATGTAGATTTGAGTTTCTGATAACATATTACGTGTTATAAAATGTATCGTTTTATTGTTTGCATCTTTGAGGCAATGTGACTGTTAGTTTACGTAAAGGCAACTTTCCCATGGAAACAAATGTAAAGAAGGTTGGTGAGAAGGGAAGACAGAAAATAAATGATGTGTCATCGAAAACACAAACTGCTTGTAGATTGTGAGTGAAGGCGATGTAACTTAGAAGTGATCTCGCGCACCAACCAGCTATCAGCAGTAATAAAATAAAGCACACCGTTTTCGTGTGACATTTGACGCGAGTTTGCCGAGTAGTTCTGATAAAAAGTTGCCCGCGGGTTCCGAGATGATTTTCAAGAACCATTAACTAATATTATATTCGTGATCACTTTTGCAGTCGAATCAATTAAATGTTTTTTTGCATGGACAGTTAATCTGTCCCGATCACAGCCTTCAAGTTTACAACTTCTGTTGTAATATAGTCTGCATTCATTTACTTAAGTGTTTTGGCAATTTTCAAAATATTGTGTAACTATTATGCAGTACAAACAGTGGTTGTTGCAAACCTATATTAAGAGACGCGTGTGCATGAGAAAGGAAAAACAGAAATGCAGAAAAGCCAAACAAGATTTTTATTGCAGTGAGCTGGGTGATAACTCCATGGTAAAAGCACATTCCTCTGCCAAATTTGGTGAAGTGGGCATTGAGGTTGGGAAATGAGGAGATGAGGGGATACGTATCGCCCCTCATTAAGAATTTTTTCCCCCCAAATTTTGGGCATGAACATGAAGAATGTTATACGTTACGTTTAAATTGTTTGTGTAACTCTGGTACTATGTACGCTAGTCACCAACATTTTAATTGCAGGTGTGAAAATAAAACCAGTTGTCTTTTACAACAGATGGTATTCGATTAGTTTGCATACTTCGTTTGCCTTCTACTTCATATAAGGCGTTCCGGGCTTGAGCAAAATCCTGGCCAAGGAAGAGCTCGCAGCGACGGGGGAAAAGTCAGGCCGCTTATCTGCAACAACACCGGGAGCCNCGGGGTGGTCCGCGACGGTGGCTGAAAGGAACATGGGTTGGTGTGAGAGGAGGGGGGGGGGGAGATCGTGAGCTACCGAGTGCATCCATAAACAAGATAAACAAGAGGGGGAGAGCGAGGGCAGAGCAGAGACTCTTGTGCGTCGGCTTGTTTTTCGCCCGAGAGCTGCTCTCCACCACCGCATGACTTCGTAAACCACTGAACTCGCCCGCTGCACTTCCCCCCACCGCCACCTCCCCTGCTGTACCTGCTGACGCTCTTTACAAACACTTGCACTTACCGGAACAAACTGAAGAGAGGGGACAAGGTGCCGCCTTGTGCCAGCTCGCTGCTCCCGTGCGAACAGCGGCCACGTGAACTCCAGGTCGCCGGTCCGCGACTGCGCGCTTCCTGCGCCGCCGTGCCGCGCCGTTCGCCAATCATAAACATTTGAGGTTAGGGTTGCAAGACGCGCGGTTATGTGCATGAAAACTAAACGATGACGTAACATCCACTACTACAACGAGCTTCGAATCACACGGTCACAGATTCGTGTTGCGAAAGTGAGTCGTGCTGAATGATGGGCGCGAACCATCACCGTAACAGCATATAATCGCGGGGAAATAATACATATACATACATATAATAAATACATATATATAATAAATACATATATAATATATATCTAATAAATACATATATATAATTTTGTATTTGTGCAAAATACTGTTCCACTTATGGGGAGAGACACTAAACGGTTAACTTAGCTTTTTTTTAAATACTCATTTGTATTCTTCCGCTAAAATGTAACTTTAAATTGCCTTGGACACAGTGTGAAAGTGCTAATTCGTACTGTTGTGTGTATAAAACAGACAAAAGCATAATTAAATTAATTCATTGTCCACAATGCATCACAATTTTTATACAAATTTTACACATGGCACTACTAAGGTGTCAAATCTGCTGGGAGTCAGTTAAGGTAATCTGTATGAAAAAACAGTTAAATACAAAAAAATATTGGCATATTTTTAACATTTTTTTAAAATGCACAAATTGCTATTTGGTGATTACATGTATACTGACAAGCGGTAACCCACAACATTAGTTCACGTAAATTTTTTCGTTTGTATGTTACAACTTTGTTTGTATTTGTTATTATGGCTGCATCGAAACAGAATAATTCTGGATTTGACATCAAATAATTTAAAATAATACGAAGTGTAAGATTTTTTTATCCGAGGAAAATGTCATAGCATACAATGAGTACAATTTAAACCATTTTTGGTACATTTATAAAATAATTAATTTTTGGGTATCCAACAGGTCTTNGCATACAATGAGTACAATTTAAACCATTTTTGGTACATTTATAAAATAATTAATTTTTGGGTATCCAACAGGTCTTAATTTTTCCCTCATTTTTCGAAAATTAATTTTTAAACGAGCTCAGTTAACCATTTAGTAGTCATACACTGGAAATTATTGCAAGAAAAAATAAATTTTTGTTTCAAGGTTTGTTAATAATTGCGATGTCAGAATCACAAGTGAATTGGTTTAGTAAAAAAATAAAATTTTACGTATTTCACTCGAGACATCTATGTATTCACAGAAAGAAGAGTGTTTTCAGTTTCTCAAATTATTAATTTATGTTTTTTTACATTAGTTATTCTTAAATTCTATAATTATATAACGTAACTTTCGCTGATTACGTCTTAAAATGAAATAAGATGATGTCTATCAACGTCCATATTATATTTTTGTCAATATTTTTGAGTTTGTGTATNAAATTCTATAATTATATAACGTAACTTTCGCTGATTACGTCTTAAAATGAAATAAGATGATGTCTATCAACGTCCATATTATATTTTTGTCAATATTTTTGAGTTTGTGTATTCCGAAACATGAATGTGTGTGCATGTGATTATGCCGAAATTACGGAATATATATTTTTTTGGTCCCAGGTTCACCCCAAATTTANATTCCGAAACATGAATGTGTGTGCATGTGATTATGCCGAAATTACGGAATATATATTTTTTTGGTCCCAGGTTCACTGTAAATTGAGGGTTTTTTTAAAATCAGCCTTTGATAAACACTCTTCCTGTAACTGCGTACATTTTAATGGATGATCATTAACCGACATACTTCCAGTGAAGTTGGCAGCGAGGTAAGAAAAGTAGTTATGTTTCTTAACGTAGTATTAGACACATGGCGTTGTAAATTTGTGTACCCCAAATTCANATTACGGAATATATATTTTTTTGGTCCCAGGTTCACCCCAAATTTATTTAATTTCGTTTCTGCATCTTTTATGCTTATAATATTAGAAATTAGTATATAAGTAAAATATAAAATCCCTTAAACTTTCAAAGTTACATCTGATCGACGCATGAATAAAGTCGTAGGGTCAATTACAAAGTCAAGTTTTCATTTGGCGGAAGGTTACAAAATGGGAAAAGAGTAGTTCCTGAGCAGGGTTTTCAAAATTGTTCAGTTAACCACGTATCATTATAAGGGGAACCTTCCTCCGCCATATTGGATTTTAGAATTTTTTAGCTTGTCCACGTTTTCAAAAATGAAAATTCTGAAAGTACCCCAATACCCAACTAGCTATTGACCTTACACTGCAGTGCAGACAAGACAAAGGAACTACAAACTCATAACTACGTCACAACTTCAATTCTGACAAAACGTTGCAACATTAATATTGTGGCATAAATACGAGTTCGTAGTTCTGTCGTTATGTCGAATGCTGTGTAAGGTCAATAGCTAGTTGGGTGTAGGGGTACATTCGGAACTTTTTTTAAATTTAAACAGGCTAGAAACCAAGAATCCAATTATTGGGTGGGGGAGAAGGTTCCCCTTAATGATGGGGTTAAGGGGAAGNTAAACAGGCTAGAAACCAAGAATCCAATTATTGGGTGGGGGAGAAGGTTCCCCTTAATGATGGGGTTAAGGGGAAGTAAGTCAGGAGCGGCAAAGAAATACAATGACTGGAGAAGTGAGCGTGCCGCGATATAGCCCATTTACACCAGGGAGGTCATCTGCGTTTCATTTATTTCACTGAAAAGAAGTTATTCATTGTGTTAGTTTGCATTTTAATTTTTTGATTACGAACACAACTAAGCACTTTAACAAATCTGAATTTTTTTAAATAGCCTTATTATTAGCTAGTGTGCGTTACTAAAAATTTATACTGCAAGCGTGTTATTAATATATTTTTTTAAATTATATATTAACGATCTTGTTAATTTTATAGCAAACGCGCCGAATTGGTTATGTTGTTGTACACAAAAGTTTCAAATTTAGAAGCTTTTTGAAAGTCGTTTACGAGCTCTGTATTTTAAACTGGTTTTATATTTATATTTACTCTTTTCTATCGCACATAAATGCTGACGCATTATCACAGAGTTTAATGTTTTAACATATTTAGAATACACACAATGCTGCAAAAATATAGTATAATTGCAAGACCAAGAGAGTAAACGTTTCTAAGCATGCATGGAGCATTACATAGTTAAATAACTTGCTCTCTGATCACACCCGAAAATTTTCTTTACTGTTTTCAAATCTGGGCATACCAAGTCATCCACCATATGCAGCTTGCTATTTTCAGTTCATGGCAGACAATCCTTCTGAATATGACTTTCGCTGGAATCTTCAATAAAAGTTATGATTGGATAATTGTTGTAATTAAGTTTTAATTTGTAATCCTGCTGCTGTGTGTTTTAAGAGACGCTATCTGAATGGCTTTATAATAATATTAACATGCACACAATAAGAAATTTAACGGTGTGATAGTAAGTTAAAAGTGTGTGTTTATGTGTAACATATGTATGTAATATACTCCTATATAACACATTCACTTAATTAAAATCAAATAATGAACAATTTTCAGAAACGATTGCGTATATCGCCTCATTTGAGAATATAATTGCAAGAAATAATCTTGAATGTCTAACGAGAAATTGAATTTTAAATGTTAACCATAATCTCAAAACATTTCAAAACAAAACTGAAACACATTGGAGGTAAATACTGGCCTAGCACCAAACGGTTAGCATTTCGGTGCTTAAAAATACAAGGTACTGTCTTTCATCAACACATTTTTCAAAATAAGTAAACATGATAACGAACCTGAGACTATATATAAGATGGACATTTTCTGTAATTATGTAAGCACACTGGAAGGGATTAACATCCTGGACGAAAATATAATTTTGTTTTTCAGTTTTTTTTTTTTTTTGGGCTAGAAACTTCACCTTGTGAGCACTACTTCCTTTTCTTTTGAGTTGGCAAGTTTACGAGACATCCTTTCTTCCAGAAGGTGANACTTCACCTTGTGAGCACTACTTCCTTTTCTTTTGAGTTGGCAAGTTTACGAGACATCCTTTCTTCCAGAAGGTGTCACGTGGTTCGGAGACTACGTTTTTTCCGTATTAGTGACAGATGTTCCTCCAGGTAATACCTACATACTCTAGGACGACGAATCCCTCTGCAACCTGGATGACAAATCGTCCCCGAATTACGCAAAAAAAACTATGAAACTAATTTTAATTACTTTAAATAATATATTCTCNACTTCACCTTGTGAGCACTACTTCCTTTTCTTTTGAGTTGGCAAGTTTACGAGACATCCTTTCTTCCAGAAGGTGACACGTGGTTCGGAGACTACGTTTTTTCCGTATTAGTGACAGATGTTCCTCCAGGTAATACCTACATACTCTAGGACGACGAATCCTTCTGCAACGTGGATGACAAATCGTCCCCGAATTACGCAAAAAAAACTATGAAACTAATTTTAATTACTTTAAATAATATATTCTCAGAGTTCCAAGACGCATACCAATTACAACATTTTTCTCAAATGAAATTATACGTTCTTAACACGACTACCGACACAAATGCGCCCTTATAACATATTTCTTTTCACGTGGCTGTAAAACGTGAACTTACCGAGCAGAGAATGGAAATGCATTAATGCTTTTGAAACGTGGTGCTGACGAAGAATACTACGAATATCCTGGACAGAGAGAACAACAAATTACTCAATTATAAATTAACTATGAGGATTAAAAAAGAAACTGCCGCGTCGTGCATGAGAGAAATGTTGCAGTTCGTCGGCCACATTCCAAGAACAGAAAATGGAAATTCGGAGACTGTAATAGTTTAGTGCGCATGCGCTGGGAGGCGACGAGGAATAACAGGCAGAATGCGGAGCGGCCAGATGAAAGTCATCACGAAGTCGCCTTTAGAAAAGGAATCCCGGGAACCAGCGCACAGACGATCGCGCCTCTTACCTGATCCGGGAGTTGCTTCGAGTTACATTGCTCATACTCGTACATGGGCGATACGATTCCAGGAATATAGATAGAGGGAGAGTGGCGGGAGCTGAAGGTGCGAGAGGGGGATAGAGAAACGGAGAGAAAGAGTTAGTTTTTAATATTAGTTGGCATTCCTTTCGTAATAGCTTATAACGCCAATTTACAGTACAAAAATTATGTACTCAAATCATGTGAAGTTTTTGCTGTGACATCACCTTAGTTTAGTTTGTTAGGCACCCCAGGGTTATCCAAACACCATAAATAGGGTTTTTTATATATATGTATATATATATCTGTGTGTAGGTGCGTGTGTGTCGCGTGTGTGCTTCACTCGCTATCACTACCGAATCACTGACCTGTGAAAAATACACCAACCAATATTATCACAGATTTACAAATCTTAATGTTTACGTTGCTACTTTTAGCGGGCGGTAGTCCTGAGACACAAGCAGTAGAACCGTAAGAAAGGTACTAAGTTTTTAACCTGAATGTACCTTTGAGGTGTGAAGATAGCATTCATCGTCTAATTTGTTATTTGCGTATTATTAAGTTGTACAGCTTCCAGATATAAGGAGTGGAAGTATTAATTTATAAGCGTTGTAGTCCAGTAGAGCGTATAATTGTCACTGGGTTAGTACCATCGGCGAATAATTATTTATCCTTTCATTAACCACCAAACATGATGAATAACGTGGGCCATAATGTTATGTGTAACAGTAATAACTAGAGCATTTACTGTTTAACATTTCCTAATGTTTGTAAAGGACATGCGCTATTCTTTTTGGATTTTAGAAGTTAGTTCTTATCGAAACTAATTCTATATCTGGTACGAAAGTAAATATTTGCAAGCGACGGTTATTTGTTCGAGTGAACCTGCCGCTCGAAATTCACGTAACTGAACACAAAGAAAATATTCTGAAAGCAATGATTTCTTATTCATATATCCGATGCAAAAATCGAAAGAAAGGAACTTCTTGGCTACAGCAGACGAGAAGCTATAATCTTTGATTATAGCAGTTCGTAACTCTTTATATTAATAACATGCCTATGAGGAATATCTGGCGTTCATCAAAATATTGCTACTAATTTCAATAGTTCAAATAAAATTATGTTAATAATAAACACGTAAGTATGATCAGTAATTAATATACATTTACAGAAACCACAGATAAAACTGTGAATGTAAAATACTTGTTTTTTTTTTATGTTTTGGATATTGTTCATTTTTCCATAATTATTTTGCACGAATTTTAGTGAAATTTTGTTTTAAATTTGTTGTGTATATTTTACAATTTTATCATTCCAGGTTGTTTTGTTGCGCTCCAAGTTACTAGCTTCGGCACTGGACAACATTCAACAAGTCTCTGAGTCTAGTTCAGTTATTTGGGAAAGAAAGCGGGAGGGGCCGTCATGTTTTCTTTATACTTACTCGTATGTCCGCATCGCGCTACATGCGGTAAAACAGAAGACTGGAATGAAAGCAACTGTTGTAGCGTCTTGAAAGTGAAAAGAACCAAATGTGTTCATGTTTGGCATGTGGGCATTTATATAAAGTGAGATCTCCGGATAACGTCAGCAAGACGTCAACTTGTTCAGCCTCACAGACTGCCGACTAAGATAACGTTTATATTCATACAACAGCAGGAAACAGTGGCACGTAGTTGTTTCATAGGTTAAGTTCGATTTCTTAAATCTGTAAAATGGTACTTATAAATGCCATCATTGTATACTTTTCGGCATGATGCTCCATTCTCGCGCCCTGTTCCGCTCATCGTGGCCTGCTGCAACTCTAGTAGTAATTTTTGTAATCTAACATAGGCAGGTTAGCTCCAATCAGTTTTATTATCAGTGACACAATATTCTTCCAACTATTTTTTCATTATGTGATATGGAACATTATTTACTTATGTGAGCCAACCTCGATATGCCGGTTGCCGTTGTTGATATATTTTCGCAGCAGGTTTTTACCAAATGGAAATTAATATTTGATTATGTTTCTTGTCAATTACAATTTAGCAAATTATAATTTATAGTTGTATATAGGCTACTCTTTTTCAGCCATCGTCTTTGCCACTCATCTGGTAAGATAAGCTTGCGTAATGCAGAAGTTCGTAATTCTTTAATGCATTAAGTTCATTTTGACCTCAGTGGCTTGAGATCTCATATTATTTTGCTCTTGAAATCTGGCCGGCGCACATAGGGGTATTTGATACTAAAAGTTGGTCAAAACCTCGATTTTTCGAATACGCAATCTAACAATAGTAATGATTTCAGGTAAAAGTACATAGATGGCGCGTCAAACGGCAGCCATTTTGACATGCCATGCTGCGCGTTTGATTCACAACGTCAGTCGGCATCTCGCCTTTGTTTACTTTGCACGTTGCTCAGTTCTCGGCTTTTGAAAAACTTCATTTTGAACCACGTGTAAGTGAGTGATACAGTGAATTAAGAAAAAATTTCAATATGGATCATGGTAGTGGAGGTATATACTTTATTATTAACCTGTTACAATAACTAAACGACAATGTTTGGTGTTCTTTAAGCTATAAATACTTTTGAAAGAAAAATGGAATTTTTACCTTTACTTACTTTTATAAATTATTACTTTTGTTATGTTTCCGGGTTCGTCCGAGTGAAACTTTTAATAGAATCTTATTAAAGACTAACTAACAAAGTTATCAAGTAAGAAAAAAGTGGCGGAAGTTTGGCGTTTTTTTTATTATGATTTTTCAAAGATACGATGTGTCACAAATTTAGAATGAAGGATTTTTTTGATTTTATTGTTTCTTTCCCTTTGTTCTAGGTTCTTTGGAAGATGTGACAATATTCACGAAAAAAATATTATATGACATCGTGCTTCAATGTCCTATTAAACAAATAGATAAAAAACTGGAGTATTTGGAAGATTATTTGTTTGAAATAACCAAATGTGAACGTAATATTTTGAAACATAAACTGTCTTATTTTAAGTCGGATTTTAAGAAGAAGTGGATGGCTGCTTACAAGAAAAGAGACGTGTTCGAAAAGAAGAATGATAGCTGGTTACAAGGTGAAGTCACTTTACCAAAGATGGCGTCATCTTTAGTGCGAACTGGTGGTCGCGGTCGGCCAAACAAATCTTTCTCAGAATCTAGTGAGCGGACCAAAAGGAGGAAAACCGAAGATTTACGACAGCAAATAGATGCAGACCAATTAACATATGCAACACAAATGAGTCTGAGAGCCGCTGGAAACAAAGATGCTTCCGATATTATAAAAGATATAACAAAAACGCCAACAAGGGCATCTAAGTTCCGCAAGTCTATTGCAAAAGCACAGCACACACCGCAACTCTCACCAACTGAAGCTCTTTCTATGTTCGTGGAAGGCGATTTTACAAGAAGACAATACAATATTGTGAGAAAAATGGACAAACAGCGCTTTCCATGTTACTCGATTCTACAAAAGGCAAAAAAACTATGTTATCCGAAACCAGAGGCATTTCGTGTAACATCCACATGTGCTGAAGTAAAACTACAAGATGTGTTGGACCACACTTGCTCCCGCTTATGCGAGTACCTGGAGGAAGTTATTGAAGGGTGCAAAGAAGAAGACCGATGCCATCTAGAACTGATTTGCAAATGGGGATGTGATGGTTCACAGCAAAGCCAATTTAAACAGAAATTTGAAAATTCAACATATTCTGATGCTAATATTTTTCAAAGCTGTTTTGTACCTCTCAGATTAATCGTTAACAATGATGATGAAAGTAAAGCACTATGGCAGAACCCAGTGCCATCCTCCCCCAGATATTGCAGACCGATAAGAATAAGGTTTATTCATGAGACAACGGATGTGACCAAAGATGAAATCCAATATATAGAAAATCAAATAAAAAACCTACAAAAAACAAGAGTGCTGTTGGCCAGTGGATCTGAGTGTATGGTTAAACAGACGCTATTATTTACCATGGTAGATGGGAAAATATGCAATGCCGCAACAAATACAGCGTCTACAATGCGGTGTTACTTATGCGGAACGACATCAAAAGATTTTAACGACCTATCGAAGAAGAAAAATGTGAACATAGAGTCACTACAATTTGGGATTTCTGTTCTGCATGCAAAAATACGATTATTTGAGTCCATCCTTCACTTAGCGTACAAGATTCCAACTGGAAAGTGGCAAGCAAGATCTGAAGGAGACAAAAGAATAGTTACGGACACAAAAAAAAAATTTAATGTCATTTTAGAGAGGAAATGGGTCTCTTAGTAGATATTCCGAAAGCAGGATTCGGAAATACCAATGATGGTAATTCGGCTAGGAGATTTTTCCAAGACCCAAAATTGACAAGCAAAATTACCGGAGTTGACGAAACCTTAATTCACCGATTTAAGATTATATTAGAGGCCATATCAAGTGGATATGAAATTAATGTCGACAAATTCGAAAAATACGCTCTCGAAACAGCTGAATTATATATCAGTTTATACAACTGGCACCCAATGACACCAACAGTTCACAAAATTTTAGTGCATGGTGCGGAGATCATTTCGCATGCCTTATTGCCAATCGGGCAACTCTCAGAGGAGGCTGCTGAAGCCCGAAATAAGCACTTCCGCTCATATCGGCAAGGATTTGCAAGAAAATTTTCACGGGAGGCGTGTAACAACGATATTATAAATAGATTACTGTTGAGCTCGGACCCTCTATTGACGAGTATCCGCCCGTTACCAAGAAAAAAAACAAAACCTTTTTCCAATGAAACCATGCAACTTCTCCTTCCGTCAGGATATGCAGCGACATTATCACAAGAAAGCGATCACGGACGCGAAGAATCTGATAAAGATGATTTTAGTGATGAATCTGAATAATTTTTATAATGATTATTATATTAATATTTTTGTGTAAATAAAGTTCTGTTTTGTGGTCATATCTAGTTTTATTTACTATTATAACACAAAAACCAACTATACAGACAATTTTATGACCATACAATTTCAAAAACATTTTTGGCCAACTTTTAGTATCAAATACCCCTATGTGCGGCGCCTTGCAAAATTTTTGACTAGCATACCTGCGCAACTGTATACAGGAGTTGGCCGTGCACTTAATTGCTACTAGTCTGTTCCAAGTTATATATTGAAAATCTATATTTAAAAACGTATCAAAATTACGACATTTTTATTAGAATAATATCTGAGCAATCATTTATCTAAGTTTTCAGGCGGGCCAAAATAATCCGGTACCCGCACAGCTGGCGTCCAACATGGGGTCGAAGAATGTGGAAAAGGAACGAAATGTAATATTTATATTAAAAGTCACGAAAGCTTCCCAGTGTTGCTTGCATACATACCATTGTTATAGTTATGACTGACAGCCAGGAGCTGCCACGTGATTTGAATGATGGAGATGCAAATGGCTTGGCTAGTAATATTGTTAACCCCGAGCCGGAAATCGTAGATAGAAGTTAGGCAGTGAAGGGAATATTTCTCATCAGAGAGAGAAAGAGCTATGTTGTTAATGCAGAAGTGGTCAGATAAGCGTCTTTTGTTCAGGGTCCTGTACCACCACAGCCGTNAGAAAGAGCTATGTTGTTAATGCAGAAGTGGTCAGATAAGCGTCTTTTGTTCAGGGTCCTGTACCACCACAGCCGATTAGTGATACACATAACACAAGTAACGCAAACCCAATAGAGGTGGTTTTGGACATGTTACAATTCATGGAATCCGGACTTGAGGCCGCACAAGCGGCACAGCAGTCCGTGTTTGAGGCTGCACAAACATAGTTAGTGTTCAAAACCAAGACAGGACAATTTGNGCACAAGCGGCACAGCAGTCCGTGTTTGAGGCTGCACAAACATAGTTAGTGTTCAAAACCAAGACAGGACAATTTGCTCTGCAGTCCAGGATGGAGTCTAGACAAGCGGAGCTAACAGCCAGAATGGAGTCTAGGGTCGAGGGGGTGCAAAATGAGCTAAAATATGATTTGCAGTCATAACTGGCTGTTTTTAAAACAAACGTCATGTCTGAAGTGCTCGAGAAAGTTAATCGTATTATTATTAACATGTCAGATCGGTTTATCGCTGTCTGTCTTGTTCGCAGTCAAGATGCGAGTATTCAAATTAATTCGCTTGAAAGCACTGTTNAGATCGGTTTATCGCTGTCTGTCTTGTTCGCAGTCAAGATGCGAGTATTCAAATTAATTCGCTTGAAAGCACTGTTACGCATGCTAACCAAGAAGTTAATGAGTTAAAAATCACATTCACATAAATACATTCCATAAACCAAAGATGTGATGAATTTGAGAATGCCGTGACTTCTCTCTGACTTTAACCTTCTACAGTTTGTACTGNTCCATAAACCAAAGATGTGATGAATTTGAGAATGCCGTGACTTCTCTCTGACTTTAACCTTCTACAGTTTGTACTGATGTACCGGAGGGTGGGACTAGAATACAATCACCTCCACCATTGCAATGTTGCTCGCACTGCGGTCATCCTCGCACTCTTACGGAGATGCTACTTGAATACCATGGTCGCGACTTGGAAATCCCATTTCGTTCAAAGGCATGAGAGTTACTTCATAATGTGGAATGTCATCATGGGTGAAAAATTACAATATTTGTATCTAGCGTTTAAAGATTGTGCGCTGCATTGGTGGGAAATTGAAAAGGACACGATTTCCACGTACGAACAGTTTAAACAGGCCTTTGACAAAAGTTTTTGGAATCGTGAGGTTAAAGGACTTCTTAGGTCTGAGCTTCATAGCGCTAAATTTAACCAGGAAAAGGGAATTCCTCAGAAGCTCATTTGATGTACGAGCGTACACGCCATTAGGACCCGCCCATGGCAGAGGAGGCGTTCCAAAAGATCATATTGTTGCAGCCGTAGGATATTTCAAATGAATATGGTAGGTAGGACGTTTTCCTCACTTTCTCGGTTCAGGGATGAGGTATTGAGGTTTGCTCTATTAGAAGATATACAAAGGAGTAGTCACAATGACTTACAATGGGACCATTCCAGTCCTTCTGTGTCCCAGCGAAACTATTGAGTATTAGCCTATTGGATTGATAGGCCACCAGTGAATGATGCGAAGCGGTCTCGTTCTCTTAGAGTCAGTGTCCCAGAACAACCGCCCAACGAAGGCACGGACTGCGGCAAACAGTACCACCGACGTAAGTGGAGGAGGTGTAGAAATAACAACCACCCGGGTAAAGATTCGCAGGACAATTCCCCAGAAGTGCGCATAATTGCCTCGTGGTCCTCGCACAGGAGTATTCGCGATCACCAAACGGATGTTGATCGTACTCCTTCGCGAAACCAGGATTCACGTAGGAAATGGGGACGCGGTCGCAGCAAGCAGAGTGATATAGACGCCGATGATACCTCCCATTCCGTTGTTAACTTAGTTACAAATGATAACGAAGCTGGAAGGCCTGAGTTCAATCTGGGCACCTCCGTTTAGTCCTCGGCAGGAGCACTGTAAAAGTTCACGAGCGATCAAAATACTATATTATCGAATTTGTAGAATTTAAATGTCGCTATTTAAAAATAGATAGTGTATAGTTATTTTTTAATTTTCTAACACGTTGAAGACAAGTGGGGTCTCTAGAGACGACAAGAGTTGCTTGGATAGTGAGAAAATTGGAAAAAATCGTCCAAGGTCTGCACGAAGCAACTGTACGGACGAATATCACCTCGTCCAGGATGACGTCAACCTGAAATTACTTTTGGAAAACCACGAACAACCGAGATCAGGATGGGTGGTTCAAAAATCGAACCCGCTTCCTACCGAATGCAAGTCCAGCGTTACTTAATGTGCCACCTGACTCGGCAATCCTTTGTTAAAAGATTAACTAACATAAAATCATTGATGTTCATTGAACAGTCAAACAAAAAACCTTTATTAAATAAGAAACTAAGACCACCAGGTATTCATTTTCTTTCTGCAAGCGGTCTACATGTCCGTAGAGGGAAAATAAATAGGGCAGTGTGCTCATACGAGCTGCACCGCAAGCACTCCTTGTTCCGACATTGGAATGCGTTTTGACCAATAGCACCATAAAAAGTGACGTGGGTGGGNTGCACCGCAAGCACTCCTTGTTCCGACATTGGAATGCGTTTTGACCAATAGCACCATAAAAAGTGACGTGGGTGGAATTTGAGGTTAGAACACTGTTTATGTAAGCAAGTGTTTTGTGGTGTTCGTACACTTCCCATAACCTATTTTTATTGCAACTAAAATTATATTCAAGTTAGACAAGTAATACTATGGAAAGGTAGGTCTATTTAAAATTAAAACGTAAACAAACACGTCTTTACTGTTGGCGTGATTTTGACAGCTCTATTGGCGANGGTAGGTCTATTTAAAATTAAAACGTAAACAAACACGTCTTTACTGTTGGCGTGATTTTGACAGCTCTATTGGCGATAGTTGAGTCAACATTGGGGACATTTGCAGAATACGAAAATCGGTCTACCTTATTTTTAGTACATGAGTAAGACTGCACAACATTGGCCAGGTAGCAGCTTAAGTCCTGATCGGCTGTACTTGCGATGTNTGCACCGCAAGCACTCCTTGTTCCGACATTGGAATGCGTTTTGACCAATAGCACCATAAAAAGTGACGTGGGTGGGATTTGAGGTTAGAACACTGTTTATGTAAGCAAGTGTTTTGTGGTGTTCGTACACTTCCCATAACCTATTTTTATTGCAACTAAAATTATATTCAAGTTAGACAAGTAATACTATGGAAGGGTAGGTCTATTTAAAATTAAAACGTAAACAAACACGTCTTTACTGTTGGCGTGATTTTGACAGCTCTATTGGCGATAGTTGAGTCAACATTGGGGACATTTGCAGAATACGAAAATCGGTCTACCTTATTTTTAGTACATGAGTAAGACTGCACAACATTGGCCAGGTAGCAGCTTAAGTCCTGATCGGCTGTACTTGCGATGTATCTGTTTAGTTAATTCACGGTTACTTCCAACTTTTCTGAAGCCATGCTAAAGTTCTAAGTCCAGGATATTCCTCCGCCTCATGCAAAGAAAGATTAGCCGATTATAGAAAATTAAACAGAAGAAAGAACGCACCTTATTCGTGCGCACTCAGTGTAACAATACTTTGTATAACAACTATTCCTTACTAGGTATTACCAACACACCTAATTTACGTCTGTTTTTATTCATATTAATTATGAATGATGTATTGCAATTTATAGATAAAATATAAGTAACTGTTCAATTTAATAAAAGAATATTGTATTTTTATGTTAAAACAAGTATAAAACGAATTTGTTAAGACTCAACATAGCACGTCATAAATAGGTTATTTTTCAAACGTTTCATTCAAATAGTGNTTTTTAGTACATGAGTAAGACTGCACAACATTGGCCAGGTAGCAGCTTAAGTCCTGATCGGCTGTACTTGCGATGCATCTGTTTAGTTAATTCACGGTTACTTCCAACTTTTCTGAAGCCATGCTAAAGTTCTAAGTCCAGGATATTCCTCCACCTCATGTAAAGAAAGATTAGCCGATTATAGAAAATTAAACAGAAGAAAGAACGCACCTTATTCGTGCGCACTCAGTGTAACAATACTTTGTATAACAACTATTCCTTACTAGGTATTACTAACACACCTAATTTACGTCTGTTTTTATTCATATTAATTATGAATGATGTATTGCAATTTATAGATAAAATATAAGTAACTGTTCAATTTAATAAAAGAATATTGTATTTTTATGTTAAAACAAATNACTGTTCAATTTAATAAAAGAATATTGTATTTTTATGTTAAAACAAGTATAAAACGAATTTGTTAAGACTCAACATAGCACGTCATAAATAGGTTATTTTTCAAACGTTTCATTCAAATAGTGTGAAGAAACCGCAAATAGACTACACGCTTATTTTTCCATTCTCATTTTAAACACCCCCTTGCTTACTCGATCGTTTACATTTCGGTATACCACTTGCGTATAAAAGGAAGCGAAGCAAAATTTTTTGTTATTAAAACTAAGTTAGACGTTATCGTTGATCGAGGCACAGAGCATGTTGGTACACAGAGGGCAAACAGCGACTTATACCGCGAACTCCAGCCACACACGCCAACAAAATGGCGTCACTTGACAGCAACATGTCAGGAAGCCGTTCGCCAATCAGCGCCTGGTAACCTATACTTAATACGGTGGCCCAGCCAAAAGGGAATCTTTCGCAGCACGCGGTAGCTAATCAGAAACAATGCCCGTTCCCAGAGCCTCGCGCAGCCAATTCAGCGAATGGACACGGCCATATCAAAGGAACCGCCACACCATTCCATTTTAAATTATTAACTATTGGGGCAGCAGTGGTGTAGTGGTTAGACTACTCGCCTCCCACAAAGGTGGGCCGAGTTCGATTGCCGGCGGTGTCACCTCCGGATTGTCGCATATGGGAATTGTGCCGGACGATGCCACTGGTGCAGGTTTTCTCAGAGATCTCCCGTTTACTCCACCCTTGCATTCCGGATCTGCTCCATATTCCCCTAAAGCACCCTCATTGGCTTTTAAGATCTCGCTTTTAAGAGCCACCCAAATCTCTTCACTTCACTCCACTCCACTTTACTATAATCTGTGATCATGAGTTGAAGGCGCGCCTAGGGAGAGGTTGGTTAGTGTGAATGATGCACATACTAGATGAGGAGCTAAGGCTAACGTTAACTGTAGCAGCTAATGAAGCATCATCTCTGCGCACATGCTGCTGTAGGACTGACATGTAATGTTTTCGTTTGGGCAGCGAGCAACTACGGAACTGTAAACTGTGACTATTATTTATTGGTAGAATGTCTGCAGTAATATTCACTTGAGTTGCCTATCCTCGTCCATCTGCAGCCGCTTTGTACATTTACATGTAGAGAAGTTTAAATACGCTGTGTTTGGCTATGTTGGCGGGCTCCAAAGTTATTTTTCTAATATGCGTGATATATATAAACTATTAGTTCCTAAAACACTTTCGGATCATTTTGAGTAGCTTCTTTAAAAAAACTAAATTAAAATGCGTTGCTACGTTGAACCTTGTAGTACCTGTTATAGGCGGAGGGCAACTTAACATCTACATTAACATTAACACATGGTAAAAACGGAAGTGCGATAACGCACCGGACGACTCTAATGTAAGATGCTTAGGCGAACAAAATTTGGTGGTGTTGAGTGCTCTGTGTTTAATTGGCGATATCTACAGATGAAACAATGACAATTTTCAGTTAAATGGAACTTGCTGCAAATTCAGTAAGGCCTAATAACTTGCTACCGATTGGCAATTTGTTGGACTGCGTCAATCAGCTCCTAGCTAATGGAATTCACTGGAAACTGGTGTAATTAATTTTAAGTCAATGAAGTTTGGTCACTGTGCCAATTAGTATGATTTTAGTGTAGAAGTTTTCAATTGCTTAAGGGAGGTCAGTCCCTGTTGAATTACACTGAAGAGCCAAAAAAACTGGTATAGGCGTGCGTATGCAAATAATAGAGGCATGGAACCAATCAGAGTAACGCGATGTGGTCGGCACGCTAGATCTGTTACTGCTCCTACAATTCCAGGTTATCAAGATTTAAGTGAGTTTGTACGTGGTGTTATAGTCGGCGCACGAGAGATGGGACATGGCATCTCCGAGGTAGCGATAACATTTGGATGTTCGCATACGACCATTTCACGAGTGTACC